>CM056468.1:20052473-20437473 GCA_029783895.1 Triplophysa bombifrons
ATTACTTTATATTATTAATATTTTTGTCATAATACAAAGTTTCATAAGAGAGATTTATCTTCATTGCAAGTTTTTCAAAAGTTTTGCCGTTACACAATAGGACAAATTTTCATAGCTATTAATCTTTCTCTACCCTACTCCCCTACTGAAAAAACAAACCAAGCTTACAAATTCATGTCTTTAACATTTATGAATGCATATTCCTTAGTTTATACTGTATAATGACATACCTTTGCTTTTTAACATAACAGGAAGGACTCCAAGTAACCTTCAAGCAAAAAGAAATAAAACAATCCAATTTACAGGGCCCCTTAAACTACAAAGCAGACGTTGGTAAACATACAGTAATCTTACTTTTATATAATATCAATAGTGACATGCGATCTGTAATCAATTTCAGAAGAAAAAGTCATATTGGTCGTATGTTTCATGTATCAAAATTAAGTTTATTTGGACGACAAATTTCCACTACGTCCTCATTTCACAACTTTAGTCAGTCACATTTACATTATAAAGGCATTTAAGGAATAGATTTTGGATAAATACACTACATAAGATTAAAAAAGAGCTTCCCTTTCATAATTAATTGTCACATGAATTAGAATCTGACCTCTAATGAACAAACAACTGCTGATGTTCAGTATGCGCATCATGACGATGGTCGTATGTACAGCTCTGTGATGAATGTGTAAAGTGAAGTTATGTCAATATCCATCACAATGACAAACTGTATGTCAGGTGTGTTACATCACAGAGCAGCAGCAGCAGGTGGCTGGGTAATCTTCAGCATTCACTTCACATTCATTTCCGTACACAAAGTACACATAGGATATTCCTTTCCACATGTAATGTACTTTGGTAATGGGAATCAGCTCTATTGTCTGTCTCTAAAACAAAAGTGAGAATACAAATCAATTAAGACTAATTTTATTTTTGGACTTAGAAAAAAAAACAGATAAAGGAGAATATTGTTATGCAACAACACAACTACATCCGTACCTGTTGTAAAACACGGGAGGTTTGGGCGTATTTGGCCTGGTGCTCTTTCAGAAAACGGTCGGAAGCTTGTGCCACAGACACATCAGGAAAACCCAAAACTGGATACAACTACAGCAAAGACACACACTGTTAATTCTCTTCTTTATTTGATAAAATATACACAATGATACAGCTATGTACACAGAACAAAATAACTTGTAGAATTTACCTAATAAAATCCATGTAACAATTTGCACAAGACTCTTTAGGTTAAAATTGCTGCTATAATTCAAGTACAACTTACTAACCAGAATAAAGTGAATGTATTCATTAATTAAATTAAATATTTTTAGTTTTCGTTAAAATATCAAGTAAATGTTACTTAAAGTAAAAAAAAAATTACGCTGAACATAAACGCGTGTAACTCATACTTCACAGATAACTTGCTATCATATTGAAATATACTACTTTTATTATGGTCAAGTAAGAAGAGACTGGCGGTCTCTATACTGGCATTAGCCCAAATAATACCAAAACTCCCCTAAATCTCGAAGATAAATTAACAAAGAAAAGTCTTTCTTTTTACTGAAAAACACTTAAAATGACAGTTAATCTTGAGAATGAATCTCCTAATGCAGTCAGATACAAAGCATGCTGGGAACTACAGATCAACTGCCAAGGTAGTTATATCTACAAAAAATATGCATGTAGTCTCAACACAAAATAAATAAGTACTTAATTTTACCAATTTAAATGGGTTTAACATAATACAATTGAGTTGAATTTACTTTACAATTTGTTTAATTAAAATTACTCAAACAAAATAATTTAAATCCAAACAACCAAAATGAGTAGATTTTGTTCCAAAGATTTTTATGTTATTTTAAAGAAGCGACAGCATTAAACTCAATTATTTTCTGTGTTTAAATGCTATAATCGGGTCCCTGGTGCATCTAGCGACCCAGAAAATGTGAAAAAGAATATCCCAGTAACTTTGTTTCGGTAAACCTAATCTCTGCAAGCATGTACCGTATATAAAGGAGGATAACGTTAGCATATGATTATTATATATGTTATTTGGCAAATGAGCACTTGGGTTTACCTGTATGTATGTAAATACATTATGTGGGTCAAAATGTTAAGCTGCGGCAAGCTGTTTGTTTTACTAATGAACAGGGCAGAACACAGCGGTTAGTTTAGTTTAACCTAAAAAAGTCTTAAATCATCTGTCCTTGGGCTGAAAAATCTGTCACAGCATAGTATTTATGGTTTCACATTGTGTGTGTAGCGTTATAACTTGTCAACGACAAACGATAAAATTTACATAATTCTGATGAGATCTGCAGTGCCGGATTCCGTGGATTTTAGCAAAGCATACACACACAACGTGAGCGCTGTTTGCTGTGACATATGTTTTAGTCTCCGGACGCATGATTTGAGACGTGTAAAACGAAACTAACCGCAGAGGAGTTCAGGAAACATAATTTAGCTAAACCATTGCCATGGCAGTACTACACATGTGTTGTGTTGACACGGCGGTTGGAAGGGGGGTGGGGTGCCCTGTTACTCATTATCATTTAAAGAGACTTGCGCCAAAACGGGTTGCTGTGAGTAGAGCTGTTTTTGACTAGGCAAAAAGGGTTCTGTTTACACAGCCATTAAGTTTTTTTAAGCGAAATATGTTCAAGACATTTCATGAAGACCCTAATAAATCATATCAACTTGTTGAAAGTGTTCATTATTGGAGTTCTTTAACAATTTGATTTTGTTAAAAACAGGAACATAATTATATTAAGTATATTTTAATAATTTATTTTCATGAAATCTACTTACTAATCCTTCTTTTCAGTGTACAATGTATAAATTTGTGATTACCATATATTGGGTATCTTGAAAGAGCTGCTTTCCTGTAACGCTCTCCAGGCTTTGCTCTTTCAGACCGCTTGACTGCTGTGCTACAAAATTGTCCTTCTCAGTGGTCCTGTAATGATCAAACCCAAGTTTCACTTACAGGACTGACCTGAATCAAAAGAGCTCAAGCTCAAATTTTTGTATTATATTGGTCCCTATATGGCATGAGTTTCTCCGTAAATGTGAATCTATAGGATTTTGTCATCCACCAGGAAAAAATCTTACCATTTAACATTGACATTGATGTAGACGAGCAGCTGTCTCTTCCCTCGACAGGTCTCACACTCACGGTTGCCTTGACCACTACATGAAGAACAGCTGAAAGACATCAAATAAAAATTCAGATTCAAGAGCTGCATTTGAATTTAACCGAGTTATGCACAATACTGGTAAAAACTTTAAAATCTAAACTTCAAAAATACTTTTTAAGGTATCCATAATGAATGCCACTCCAAACCTGTTCTTCAGAACACAAAAGATAATTGAAAGAACATTGGTAACCAAACAACATCGGCCCCCACTGACTTCCGTTGTATGGTCACAAAAGCACAGAGACATTTCACAGATTATCTAGTGTTCCACAGAAGAAAGAATAATCTAGAAATAAAACACAAAGAGCTCAATTTACTTCTCTCGTCCGCTGCCTGTGCAGTGCATACAGCGGTCGCCAGTCTGACGTATTCCGGTACCCTTACACCAACTACACACTTTCTGCACATGCACAAAAAAAGACAGGTTTCATAAAAAAATATTTGAAGTTATTCTAATAGGGATGTAACAATATTATCAATATTGTGTTATCGCAATAGCAAAATTGTCACATGACTGTATGAAACGATAGGTCTTACGGGCCTAACATAGAGAATGTTAGAAAATATTATAGATGTAACCTTTGGCAAGGCCCATCTGGTGCAATTATTTTATTTTATAAAAGGGATTTTTAGGTCATTTGACCCATTTTATACTAGAACTCTAATCATAACTGTTGCTTTAGAGGTACGAGGATGAGTATGAGATGCTCATGGCACTTTTCCAAATCATCATTTGCCCCTTTAAAAAGTGCATCAAATACCGTACCGTCGGTGTTATACTGAGGTATTATCATACAGTGTGATTTTTATATTGTCACATCCCTAGCATTGAATGAATATGTTTTGTAAATGTTTGGCCTGAATGTTGATGTTCATTTGAGAAAAGAGACACAGAAACACAGTTCCTAATGAAATTCCCATGATGTCACTCACGTTTCCGGAACCAGCGCATACGGTACAGGGACGTCTTCCCATCCCGAGACATGTGTGACAGTTCTGAAGAACAAACAGAACATAACGCTCTTAAATATGAATGAATAAATGTAACATATCATCTGAATGAGCGATATTGATGGCTGGTTTAGCACATAAAAACATAAAACAGTTGTCATTCACCCTCATGTCATTCAAAACCAGTTTTTGACACTTTCTGTTGTAAAACACAAAATAAGATATTTTGAAAAATGTCTCTGGCTTTGCGTCCACACAATGGAACTAAACAGCTGGCAATGTCAATTTGTTACCAACATTCTACAAAATAGCTTCTTTTGTTCTCTCTAAATGTATGTAAAATCTAAATGTATGGTTTCGCGATCTAACCTTGACTGAAGAGGTGTAAGGCACTTTAATGGTCTGCTTCTGATCCTGAAAGAAAGTTGGAGGTTTGGTTGCGATTTGCCACGGCCCCGGGGCAGGCTGAACACCGGCATCCACAGCCTGCGCTGTTAGACAGAGCCGATGAGTTATTAAGAGACGTTAAAAAGTGAACAGTTTTATCAGTGTAAAAAATGTGCTAAACATTGTACACATTATGCCTCTATCTGAGATCTGTCAACCAATGGCATGAATATTGAGCCATCACACCAACATGCAGAAATGATGGTGAGTGTCGTCAGAACATGTATAGAATAGGCATGCAAGTTCTAGGTCTGGGCGATTTGGCCTAAAATGAAAATTTCGATTAATTGAACATTATCTCTGAATTACGATTATTGAACGATTATTTTGTTTTTGTTTATGTATTGACTACCTGTGTATGGCTCATTGCTCCATTCAGATGATCTGGACTCTGTGAACGTCTCCAAACGATACTGAGAACAGATAAAGAGCAAAACAGACCTCTGCTTATCACTACTAAGTCTTGCTTCAACTCTAGTTCTATGTGTGAACATGGCTTTGTAATTTTTTTTTAAAACATCGATTTTGTATTCATAATGACAAGGTCTCACCCTGTAGGTATTAAACATTTCCATGTTGGTTATAACTCCTTCTTTGACAGGAGCGGAACTATAGCAACACTTTTTGGAGACGTATGTACTGAAAGCCGCCCGAGCTCTGTCCTCTGAGAGGGAAGGAATTCTGTTACAAAGGAGAGAAAAATCAATACATGGGTGATTTTTGACCAAGACATGGTTTGTGACTGCGTCTAGTACTATATTATCTAATCTGGCTCCTAGAGGCCACCGTCATAGTTAGATGTCCCAGTAACTCAAATCAGGTTGTAGTGCAGTTTACTTGTGGTTTGAATATTTTGTTATTATTGTTCATTCTTTGTTGTTCTGTCATTGTTTTTAAAGGGTCGACTTTTTGTATTATACTGTACCGTTAATTTGTGTTAAAGGAGGGCTGTCAAACGATTAATTGCGATTAATCGCATTCAGAATAAAAGTGTTTACAAAATATATGTCTGTGTATATTAATTTTGTATTTATGACAACATACGTACATATATTTAAGAAAAACATAAAATAAAAAAAAGAATAAACATTTATATGTAATGTAAATTATTGGTTAATAAATACATGTAAGCATTTCCTAAATATGTATATGTGTACATTTATGTGTATGTGTTAATAAAAACAAAATGAATATGCACAGTACGCAGATGTATATCATGTAAACACTTTTATTCTGGATGCGATTAATCGTTTGACAGCCGTAGTTAAAAGTCTTTAATGACAGCATAGAGAAACTCACTGCCAGTCTGGCTGACTTGGGGCTTCAGGCATAGGCATCGGTACAGATGGCATTGGTGGTGGAAGATACCCACCTGTTTTAAGAGACACATTAATTACACAACTAGTACCCACGAGCAGATCATTCACAGAAGTGCTTGAGATGAGATAAAGAGCTCTGAACATTATCTGAGTCTGAGGATATTATATCCAAAACAGATCCTTCTTACTACCTCCGCCGGCCAAGGTTCCCTCATATCCCGGGACTGTGTCGAACATGCTCGCAGGGGGTGCGGAAGGTGCGGCCGACATTGCTAAATGAAATACAAACAAACTGATAAGATCAGTCTTCTCTTGCATCACAAATGGCACCACAGAAAACAACACAGTTTAACAACCACAGATATAATTTTGTTTCTGTTGTTGTGAATGGCTCTGCACACTTAAACACATATGCATACGATTGTCGGGGTTATATTCTGTTTTGTTATATTGTTCGGTTTAGTCTTCTGTTTCTGATGTCCTTATTAGTGCATTAGTTCCTCACCTGATTCTCATTACCAGATTCTGTTCCCCTGTGTATTTAACCCTGTCTGTCCCTTTAGTTCATTGTCTGCTATTGTTTAGGTTACGTGTGTTTCTGTTCATTTCTGGATTTATTATTAAAAACCTGTATTTTGGATTATGCCGTGTCGTGCTCTTCGGATTCTCACCGCCACAAGTGACAACTATATATTGATACTATACAAATATATTTACTTGCTGTATTATTTATTGCGATATCTAACCTGAAAAAAAACTTTTCCATTTAGAATCAGTTAAACAAGAAAACAAAAATAGCTCAATATAAATAGCTGTAGTGTAGGCAGTTATTATTAGTATTCAGCTGTTCAGACAGCTCGAGGATTAAAATTAAGCAACAAAAGACTGCAATGAGCAACTGAATTTACTTCTCTTGAATTGCAAATAATCCAAAGAGTTTAAAGTTTAAACTAATGTAGTTGAATAAGAATCCAGAAGCGATGTTTTCTGGTGTGGAGTGTGTCTGTTGGCTATATGCACTGAAGTACAAACATATGGGTGACATATGAGAGCTGCTGCTATTGAACAATGAGGGGTGGGTGGGATTATACAGAAAGGTCTTTTTTCATGAAACAAGTCATGACCAGCATTACTAGAGAATGAGAGAGAGAGATAGAGTTAGAGATAGAGAGAGAGTTCCAGATAATCCTAGGCATGTTTGTAATGGAATGTTCTCATAATAACAGTGAGAGCAGTACCCCCTCGTCTCAGTAATATGCCGTATGAAAACTATGATTTTCCTATAGTAAAAATTGTAACAACCCTTTCTTTTAATAGCTCGATTATCATTTGTATTACTAAAGTTTTACAACAAATATCATGGTTAAACTATAATAGTCCTGCTATAGTAAGTAAACTACGAGTAAAATCCTATAGTAAGACAATGGTAACTTTTGGTTTGCTATGGTTTTACTACAGTATAAATACCATATTTTAACATGATCACTGCAGTAAAACCACAGTTTAAGTGACTTCATGGTTAATACAAAGTATTGCAAAAATTTACCATGGAAATCACAGTGTGTGCAATACATAGGAAGAGTTACACTTCAAGATGTCGTATCTTCAAACAAAAGGAAATGATGAAACAAAATAGGGGAAAGTTTTTCAAGCACAGTATGAAGGAGATTTCATACCACAGAGATGACGATGAAGTGACTATCATGTAAAATCTGGTTGAAATGTGGTGTGGGGAAGAGCGTGGGTGGAACACTATGCAGTTGTAAACTAAAGAGCCAAACACATTTACTATACAGGAAATAAGACAAGCCCGGACAGATGTTACCATGATTCTTGAGAAGAGAGGAATAAAGCACTATTGTCGTAGAAAATGACTTGTAAAGGACAATTGTGTTACAAAGTGACAAAGATACACAAGATAAATGGTTGTTAAAATGTAGCATTTCACATGAAAAAAAATATTGTAGCATTTTAAACTGGAGGAAAATTGATATGTAACATAAACTAGTGACATGATAAACTGTATATAGCCTACTGTAGTAGTAGTAGTAGTATACTTGAAACTATTGTATCACTTTCTACTAGAATAAATACTACAGTAGGCCTATTCTACAGACGTTTTGCATGTGGTGTATACGGAAATTACAGTGATTATTACAGAGAAATTGTCGTATCTTGGACCTCATAAAGAAACGATGGAAAAGGTATTTTTAATCAACTACGGTATAAAGGAATCGTTTCTGCCATCCTCGAACCTCTTGGCCACATCGCAAACTCTTACCTGCTGCTCCAAACACTGGATTGACGGTCCCATAACCGTGTCCATGGTTGCTTTCAAATAAAGTTCACAAAAAAGTTTAGTTAGTGCATTTTTGAAGCACGAGTCCACCATGTATATATTTACTGCGCGTTATCTCTTACCCAGCGACTGGTTTCTCCATTTTGGCAGAGGAATGTGTAATGGTTCCTTATATTGTTATAGCTTCCTCTTGCATTACTTAATCATGTGATCGTTTGGCCAAGTGAACAATTGAAATAAGTGAAAATATGCAAAGTAAGTGAACAAATAGGCGACTGTTTTTATTAGATACCGTAACAATGACACGTTGTATTTTAGAAACGATACAAACTTCACTTCGGGGAAGTGCTGGACTGACGTTATAAGTGCAAGTTAGTTTCGTTTTAGTTTAGCGTGTCTGCTTTTGCATGTAAATCAATTAATTCGTTTGTTTACCTCAGTAGTATACGCTGTTAAACTGTATTAATAACAATATCTGCACCAGTAAAAAAGCAAAAACTCTTTAGATAAAAAAGCGCAGATTTCAACGGTGGGCGTTGCTAGGTAACAACAAAGCGGAAGTGTAATGATACATGTGATGTGACGTGATGGGCTTTGCTCAAGTCATTTGCATCCACATGAAACCTTACGGCAGTGTAGGAAAAAAAATGTATTCTATTATTTACTAAAGTAAAAAAAAGTAAAATAAACTACAGTATTTATTTTAGTTTATCAATTTACTATAGTTACTGTATATTTCAGTACGTATAATATGGTGTAATAATTAAGTACGATTTTCTACAATTTATTTTGGAAAGTATTTTAAACATAGATATGATTATAAATACGGTGATTGTGATAAGCCAGGAAGATCATCAGTGATTCCAGGCACCCAAATCACAGGCTTCTCTCGGCTCTCATTAAATCATTGATGTTTCGAGTCTGACGTCATAACGCAACCGTGTTTTTTAGTAAATTAAACAAATTCATCCAGCTGACACTTTTTGTGGTAAATATTGTTTCTAGGTGAGGAAAACTTGTAATAAAGCAATTCGCTCTCTTTTTCAAAAAGAAATAATTAGTAAACCAAATATTGGTCTAGTTGGATCGACTGATAGGAAAAAGGTTTGGTTGTTCCCCAATACATATTTAATTATAAATAAGATTAAATAAATCTCTTTTCAAATATTGCACACCTTTTATCCTGCAAAGCACTTTAAAAGAAAAGAAAAGTAAGTCATAGATGTACATTGTTCCTTTTCTTTGTTGCGACCAGAAACCACGAAGAGGTTATGTCAGGATTTTTCTAAATTTGTAAAAGACAAGCTGTTATGCTGTTTTGTTTTATTATATGAACATGTGGAATTCGGTTTCTTTAATTATGATACAGATTGAAAAGCTAAGTATACATAATTGGTCCGTGTACGTTTTATTCATTTAATATCCTATTTGAAATAAATTAACGGAAACTGAAAGATTATTTGTTTTTTTTATTTTTACCAAACCAAAAATCAGTTTTCGGCCCAATTTTTCATTTTTCTATGCCGTTTAAAAAACGGATTTTGGTTTTTTAAAGATGATTCAAATAATTTTTCAGTTTCCGTTAATCTATTTCAAATAGGATATTAAATGAATAAAACGTACACGGACCCAAAATCCCTTCTTTCTTTATCGTTTTGAGGCTTCGAAACAATCCGACACCCGTCTCCACGGCGACACCTAGTGGTCATTTGCGCGAGTTGCCCTAAATCACCTCCGTAACAACGATTTAGACAATCTTTGACGAATTTGGAAGTTGTTTGTTTATTAGGGTGCGTGTTTGAGTGTGTTATGGAGTGCCTATTGCTCTTGACCATCCTACTTTCAACGGAGGTTCGAGTCTTGGTTAAATGTTTCGTTTTTTAATAGGTTATATGTCTGACAACTGCCTGAGCCTAGTTTTGTCAACTTTAGTTGAGGAAAGATGAGGTCGAAACACCCCAAAAATAATTAAAGTGACCCGGGCTCATTTTAGAGTGAATACAAATACTATTTCATCTTCATTAAGCAATTCAGTCACAAAGAAAGGTAAGTTCAGACTCCGTTAGGACTTGACTTTTGTCTCATAGTTCAAGTCTCCTGTAGCTCAGTGGTCAGAGCATTGCGTAAACATTGCAAGGTTGTGGGTTCGATCCCAGGGGATTGCAAATGCCTTTGTAAAATGTATAGGATAAAGTAATGTAAGTTGATTTGGATAAAAGCGTCTGCTAAATGTAAATGTAAAGTCAGTAGCAGAAGCAACATTATGCATTACATTAATTGGAATAACGTCAGGACTAACAGATAATATCATGTATTAATTGCATTAAAAATCGACAAATATGGTTCCAGATAATTGTAAGTTGTGTTGTGTCTGAAAATACTCTCCTGTGGTTTAGGCAGCCTGTATCTCTGTAGCAGGCAGCATCCCTCCATCTGTCCAATCTATGCAGCCTACACACTCTCACACAAACTACACACACACGCACACATGCATATGTTAGTGCTCCTATCATTACATTCTGTTGACTGTTGTTTTTATAGTGAGCCAATGATATTTTCCATTCATGTCCTGAAAGCAGTTGTCAGTGTTTCCACATTATGACACTTTCATCTTTGTAACATAGCTGAAGGTAAAACAAACACACCCCAATCGCAATACCAGACCTTCTTAGCACTTTATATCCATCTGAATGTGTTATTCCTTTAAAGGCTCATGTTTTGAGTCTGTGTGAAATGTCTTCTCTTATTTATTAAAATAAAAACTCTATGATCTGCACTCTCTAGGCAGCATTATTTCCAAAAGAGAATGAACAGGCAGCTTTGCAAGAGTGGGGAGAGAGAGTGGAGGAGGAGAAGAGGTAGAAGATGACGAGACTGGTCATATTGGACAAAACAAAGCTTCATTGAGGATCCCTGTTATACGGACCAGAGGAAACTGAAAGAAGGAGCATGTGGCGTGTAAGTTGTACATTAAATCCCAAACAGCTTCCAGACGGGGTCCCTGCGTGGGGGGACTTGAAGAAGGGACGTCTTCAAGGAGGGGTGAAAGGCAATAGGAGAATGTTTTCGTTCTCACTGCGGTGTCGGATGGGAGTCATCAGAGGAAGAGGTAAAGGTAAGATGTGCTAGAGAATATATGATGTGTGCATAAGGTGCGGGACGTTCAGGTTTATGAAAGCTTGTAGGTGTGTTTGTGCAGGTGTAAAGGCTCAACTTTATTATCTTAGTGAGTGCATTCTTTGTGATTATGATTATGTGTCTGTGCAATATTTTCTATAGACCACTTTGGAAAACGTTAGCAACGCCAGTCCAGAAGAACTTCATATTTCAGTTTTTTAACAATACACAAACGTTTGAACAAAATACGATCAATAGAACATCTATAACCAAATCTAAATGTTAAACAAATATCTTTCGTTTAAATGTAAGATTAAAAGGGATGTGCTTCTGGACCACTGTTTATGTCTTACGAAGTGGTCTATAAATTTAGATATTTTTTTCACTGTACAGTTTTACATTCAGGTCTTAAAATTGAAAATAAAATTAGTTGTCATGTATCAGCTGACCCCATAACTAACTCAGCCACACGGGGGCAGTATAGTTTCAGAATTACTTGCAGCTTGTCCAGCTTTAATTCTCTACAAATAAATGTGAATTAAAACGATATTTGGACATTTGAGGAAATGTTGTCAGCAGTTCATAGAATGAAACAAAAAAAGATAATTTTACCTTAACACCTATAAATAATGGAGTTGTTCTAAATTTTAGAGCTGTTTATAGCATTTCTATAAAAAGTGTCAGGAAAAAACTTCTCTATTAGGACAGCAGAGTGGAAATATAATCAATTTAAAATAATAGTATTAATCTGTGGTGTTAGTAAGTCCATGATCATGTCAGTACAATCACAATCCGCTTTCCAATAGTCGATATTGCAGAATCATAGATATGTTGTCTGATGTAATGTATGCTGTTTAAAGGAGTAGTGCATATTTATGCCATATAAAGAAATGTGTCTGCAGTGTGTTAAAGGAAAGAAAACAGTTGTCCGTTGTCTCCTATACGCATACAATGCAGCTGTCAAATAAAATATCCCACCGACCCTAAAAATGAAACTTGAGAGCAGTTGTTCATCGACAGGCTCTCAGACTCTCTTTGTCGCTCACTTCCACATCCAGTAAAGTTTATTACTCCCATGTTGTGCATAATAAACCCAAAGGCTTAAACAAGCTTACAGGATCATTCAGATGTTGAAGCTCATTGTAAAGATTTTTAAATGCTTTTAAGGAAAGGATAATGTACAGTCAGCTGATTATTATCTAAAAATAAATCGACACATCAACGTGAGGGGTTTTGTTTTACGGAAGCGAGTGGCTGACTTAACATTATCCTGCTTATAGCATTACTGCTCACCAAAATGAATCAATGATCATAAAATATAGATTGCTCATGCAATTGTGTGTGTGTGAGAGAGAGAGAGACAGGGAGGAGTAAGTGATTTTGAGCGAGGCACGTGGGGTCGATACAGTAGTGAGAGTTTGTATCTGGGGGGTTATAATTTGCGCACAAGCCGGCTGGTAAAAATATACTCCTAAGCACAGAGCGCGTGAACGATTAATAGATCTGTGCATGAAGGAAGAGCACATCTGAACAGTGAGATGGTACAGTGAGTGTTGGGAAGGAGGGAGGAGAAGAGAAATGTGAGTCTGGTGTGTGGCTTTGCTGTCTGGGGCGGATCTCTGTAAAGCACTGAAGCGTTCGGCTACATTCCCACACTGCAGTGCTGTCATAGCTGGATAAACTACCATCTGCTTCTTCTGATGCTGCAAACACAGGACTGAAGCTATGATCTGTTCAATGGAGACTAGTTGCATGTTCGGATTGTCAGTTGGCGTCTGAAAGAAGAGAGGACCACGTTATGTCGATTGGTAACAGGAAATTGGAGTGACACTGGAATATCCACTGGGAAAATCCTATGGGACAGACACACACAGTTTTATTCAGGCACATGTGATGCTGTTGTAAGGAATCCGCAGATTCGTAAGAACTTGGACATTCTGTGTCATGTCTTTGTGAATTTAATAGCATTATCTCAAAGTGTCCAAGTTGGAGTTTTGCCTTATGACAAGCTGAATGGATGCACCTAGTTCGTTCCAAGTAAAGAAGATATTTTGCACACTTTTCCTTTAAGGGAAGCTCCATGGGATTCTACCTCAAGTTACAGACGGTGGTATAATTAAATAGGTTATTATGTTCATTTCCACTAGGGAGTTTTAGCAAAGGTAGTCACACGGTTTAGTCAGTTTTAGTCGGTTCACAAACTGGCGTGTGGCCGAATGGAATCGTGACATTCCCATGATGCTTTGTGGCTTGAGGAAAGAGGGTCGCAACAACAGCGGTGAGTCACGTTTTTTGTTCATTAATATATAAATATATCCATATGGAGGTGCAATTGCTTGTGAGCCAATTGGTTGTATCCTGACTACACACAGATGTGAAATCAAAATGAGTCAGACATTTATGTAAATGGTGTGAGGGTTGGTTAACATTGTACTTTTACATGGTACATGATAACTGTTTTTCACATATTATTTTTATTTACTTAGCATTCACACCATGGTACACATTCAGAAAACGGTTGTTGAATAGCAAAATTAAAATGCTGTCATCGATTACGCACCCTCTTGTCATTTCAAACCTGTGATGTGACAGAAACAGCGCCGTAAGTTCGATTCACTTCAATTCACTTCTACTGTGTGGACACAGAACCAATGCAAGTGGGTGCAGCTTAACAACATTCTTCAAAATATCTTCCTTTGTGAGGAAGAAAGAAAGCCAAACAGGATTTGAAATGACAAAGTGAACTATCACTCAAAGTACGTGGTTGTTCTTTATAATATTTTGTGAAATTGCTTCCCATGCTCAAAGCTTAAAAAAAAATCATTATGATCAAATCATTAATATTGTCATATTCCCCCAAAGATTCCCTAAATTGTCGCTGGTGTTCAGCTCTCAGAAATGTATGACAACTGGGGCCTCCGTGGCCTCTAAAAATAAAAGCCTGTCTCTGAAAATAGACCCTGAGCTTCCATTTGCATTGTTAGAACATCATCCGTTTAACCTACATCAGGATTGGTGTCAACACAAGCAGGGCCGCTGCTCCAAATTACTTTCAGAGTTTTAATAGACTTGGAAATGAGTTATCATGACCCGTAATGACACTTTTACTCTACGGTGAGTTTCAGAGACATGGCTTCAACTGTTTCTCTCTTGCCTAGAACTTTGAATCCGGAAGGTCTGGGTCTCGAGCACTAAAGTAGAGTTTTGATGTTTTGAGCCTTTGACCTCAAACAAACGGTCTGGCGGTTTATTGGTTTGTTGAGCCTTTTGACCTAAAGAGCAGCTGAACCATCGCCGACCAACAGAGATTTTATGGCTTGTTAGCACTCCGGAGGATGTACCACACTGAGGTCTGTTGACCTTTATGTATTTATTGGCTGGCAGGTACCGTATTAATTCAGTTACTCAAAAATATAAAGTGAACAATCAGGTCATAGTCTGAAACAATGCACAGAACAAAACGGGTTATATAAGCAATGTGCATTAAAGTGTTTAATGGCAGATTTAAATTCTTGTTTTACTGTGAATAACTGGTACAGCACAAGCCCGAACTTTGCGTAGGAAGACACTATGTATGATTCAGACGTAGATTGTCAGACGTGCACTGAGGAGTCAATGATTCAAACCCACCAAAAGGCATGAAGTCTCGAGCCGTCATCATTGTGTTGCTCCAGGTGATCTGTCCGGTCAACTTGAAAACGGCATTTGCGACGAAGATGATCGGTCCCGTCTGATGGGGTTCTGGAGTCATATGTAACCTGTACGGTGGCTTGGTGTGCGCTGTATAAAAAGCGAATTATTTAATTATTTCCTCTCTGTTTCAGATGATGGCCCATACACAAAGGAAAAAAAAGACTCGGCTGCGAGTGACGGCCTCACCAAGAGGAGCAGTCTCGCCGGTAGGTCATCAACGGAGAGAATCTCCTGCTGTTATTGTTCTGCGTGTCCCGTTTCAGATGTTTCTTCTGTTGTTCTGCACGGAATAGTCTGTCATCGTTTACTTGGAATTTACTGTATTGCACAAGTCATTTGGACTAGGTTTGTGAAACGTTTGGGCGCTTGGAAGCCCCAGTCCCCATTCATTTTCATTACATCACAAATGTTTAGAAATATTCAGGATATTTATCCTTAATTGACCTTTCGTGTTCTACGGTTCATAGAAAGTCATCAGATTAGTAACCATGGTGACTGCATGAGGATAGATGATTTTCATTTTCTGTTGCACTGTCCCTTTAAGAGTACCGCGTGCCTCAGCTGAGTTTTGTAGCTTAAGGTGAAGAGACCGTTCATCTGTAATAATGCTGATATTTGATTTCCTTAGACTGCTGCTGCTATATCCCCTCGATCGCTCTTTCTCTTTACATTTATCCATTGGTCTTGTGAAGAAGGATGTCAGTTCATTTGACCACACAAACACTCAATATCAAATGCTATCGAAAATAAAAGCTGCTTTGAAAGCGATAGGGAAAATATATCAATAAGGCTTATGGAATCATTCTTGTTTTAATTCTGTCATCACGATGTATGAATTATTCACATTTAATCATTTAGCAGACACTTTTATCTAAACATGTTCAAAGAGATTAAAACATGGTTAATATTTATTCTGTACGCGTGTGCTATCGTAAGGATGACCTTATTATTATAAGGGGTATTTTTTTGGACAATTGGGATTATATAGAACAAATGTTCTCAACGGGGGGGCCGTGGCCTACAAGGGGGTCCCATCTGACCTCTAATGGGCCTCAACATGACTAGAATAAGATAAAATAAGCATTAAAATACATTCAAAAAATATGAAAACCAATATGTGTATTATTATTTGGCCATTTTTATAATGAATATACATTTTTCCAGTTAATGACAAGCTCTCAAATATATTATTGGATCAATTGTGGAAGAGGGACCTTTGAAAATTGTTTAATACAATGGGGGGCCTTGGAGTCAAAAAGGTTGAGAACCCCTGATTTGGAAGACTACATTTACATTACATTTATTTATTTGGCAGATGCTTTTATCAATAGTGTTTTATGGTGCATTCAAGGGGTCCCCTAATATGTAAATATTAATATGTGTTTTTATGGGAATAAAAATATAATGGAAAAAATCCTGCACGCTTTTATTTAAGGTAAAATTGGAAATGTCTTGGATAAAATATGATCTAATAGAGATGTTGCCAAATTTAACATAAAGGGAAAACAATGGGATGCAGATCTCTTTCGTATTTTTTATAATATTTTTTTCGATTCTGCAGCTAAGAGATCTGAATGTGGAATTTTTTATGGGCATCAAACCCATGATTGCTAAAGCAATGCTCTACCAATTCAAATTTTCATTTTTTTTTGTGTATTAAACTTGAATGAGCAAAAGTATATATTGACACTTTTATATTTGTTGTAAACATTTGTCCCAGATTTCAAGATTTAGACATTACTTGGACACGGCTTGTGATTATCCCATCGTGTTCCAATAAACAAGAAAACCAAGTTCATATGCGAAGAAAATATTTAACACACTACTAATGTTTCTACATGTATTATGGGATCAGTTTGAAAATTGAGTCTGCCATTGTTGTCCTACTACCATCTGTCTTTCAGGAAATGTTTCACAAGCCCTCCCAGAGGCCCGGGGTTGAGTTACCTGCTGTATAGTCAATGTTCTGACGCTTGTGTTATTTGTTTTGTTTGTACACAGATGAACAGAGAGGTGTGACGACTGTTGAACTGATTAAAAAAGAGGGCAGTAGTCTCGGCCTCACCATCTCCGGAGGCTGTGACAAGGATGGCAAGCCGAAAGTGTCAAACCTGAGACCCGGAGGTCTCGCAGCCCGGTGAGAAAATGAACACACACACATCCGCTGACAGGTGACTTAAGAGATTGCTCTTTCATTGCTAAATTTGACCTTATGATTAAAACGTATTTATATTGAAATCTCACACTTTTAATTGCACTTTAGACTATTAATTTAATGGCAGGGGGCACGGTGGCTTAGTGGTTAGCACGTTCGCCTCACACCTCCAGGGTTGGGGGTTCGATTCCCGCTTCTGACCTGTGTGTGTGGAGTTTGCGTGTTCTCCCCGTGCCTCGGGGGTTTCCTCCGGGTACTCCGGTTTCCTCCCCCTGGTCCAAAGACATGCATGGTAGGTTGATTGGCATCTCTGGAAAAATTGTCCGTAGGGTGTGAGTGTATGAGTGAATGAGTGAGTGTGTGTGCCCTGCGATGGGTTGGCACTCCATCCAGGGTGTATCCTGCCTTGATGCCCGATGACTCCTGAGATAGGCGCAGGCTCCCCGTGACCCGAGGTAGTTCGGATAAGCGGTAGAAAATGGATGGATGGAATTTAATGGCAACTTTGGTATCTTGCGCAATCTGATCACAGTTGGAGACTTTCTGGAGTACAATGATGTGAGATTTTATTAATGATTTCCCTTCCTTGTGTGTCATCTATGCTAATAAGGCTGGCGTGATGACAGAATGCTTATAATATTTGGATATTGAAACATTTTGTAGGTCTGTTCAATAGAAGTGTGTTATGATACCCGATTTTTAGTGTGTTGTGTGTTTTTGGAGGTTTTTATGTGAAAGGTTGTTTGCTGCTGCTGTGTGTATTTGTGTGTTTGTGTGTGTCACCTGAGGATGCGGGATCCTGCATCACATCAGCATCTTAATCTGTGACAAGAGGATGAGGTCTTAACGTAACCGCTCTCTCTCTCTCTCTCTCTCTCTCTCTCTCTCCCTCTCTCTCTCTTTGTCACATACACATACACAGATGAGGAATTTTACAGTTGAACGGTCAAGTTGACCTGTAGGCATCTACAGGAAAGATCGTGAAAGATAGTGTTCATGTTAGTGTGAGAAGAAATGCAGACATTGATAAGAGGACAAAATCAAACTTTGTTTTCTCCAGTTCCTTCTCGCAAACTCGCAAAAGTCCTGTCCTCCTACACATAGTTGGGAATGTCCTATTAACCACCGACTGTATAAAACAATACATGAATCTGTTGTGTGTCATAGTATCATTTATCGTTTTATACATCATACAGTATGATGTGAGTTTATGCTTCATGTTGTTCCTCATACGTAAAACTCAAGTCCAGGTGAAGAGGTGTGAGGTGTATGATTGCTGTTAAACTCTACGCACAAAACCGTGGGTTTAAATATTCCGTTTTGCCTTTAGTTATGAGCTCATGTAAATTACCTACTGGTGTGTTGCCATCGTGTTGCATCTGAGTTTGTGTTGTTCGCTCTGTAGTCACAGTTAACATGATGCTTACAGGCAAAAATCTGACTGCTGGCTGGCAGAAGCAGCTTAAATTAGATTCTACAACACTACACGAGGAGTCAGCTCTGCTTACATCACGCACACAAACACACACACGTACGCACACATACACAAACTAGGTACCTGCTACACCAAATAAAGCTGCCACACCTTTCTATTGCTAGATTTCTAACTGCTTGCTTCTATTATTTGTAGTAATAAATGAACGCACAATATTTATATATTACATTGTGGCAAAACACAAACATTTTGTTTTGTTTATAAAGGTCTTTTCTATGTCTGTGTGTGTGTGTGGCAGGAGTGACCAGCTCAATGTTGGTGACTACATCAAATCAGTCAACGGGATAAACCTGTCCAAACTGAGACACGATGAGATCATCAGCATGCTGAAGAACATCGGCGAGCGTGTGGTGCTGGAGGTTGAGTATGAGCTTCCTCCGTTCGGTACGGACACACACACACACACACTTGTTAGGTTTCTATACATTGTGAGGATGTAAGAAATGATGACTTTTATACTACACAAACTGTACATACTATCCCGTTTCCCCCACTTTACCATTAAACCGTACACAAACTTTTTACATTTTCAAATGAGCATCATTTAATATTCAATAATTATTAATAACCATTTTTAACACAATACTTATGGATCAGAATTTTACTCTTCTCATGGATACAAACCTACACACACACACACTACTGCAGATTTCAGATTTACCTTAATTTCCATTCACGCCATGCATCCCGGAATTCAGATTCAAGTTCATATTCATCCACACTTTTAAAAAAATATTCACAATGGCACAAACCAGACTCTACCAGGTGGGCCAGTTCTCCTATGACGCATTACAGCTGCACTTTTTGATTAATGCGTTATTTAAGTTTTCATAATTTTTTTACGAATAAATGTTTTTGATTAATGAGGAGAGCTTATAAGATGTGATTTCATAATTTTTTATTTGTTTGAAACTGTTTATGTCTAATTTTATTGAAGAGGATTCTTCAGGCAGGAATAATAATAGTGGCTGAGTGCAGCAAAAACTTCAAACTAATGTCAAAGTGAAAAGAGATTGCATTGTAACACAGACTTTTGTTTGTGTGTTTTAGCTCCCAGTAATTCATGCAGTGTGATCTCCAAGACCATTGAAGTGTGTGTAGAGAAAGAGGGCAACAGCTTTGGTTTCGTCCTGAGAGGTACTGAACCATCAATGTGTCTGCTTTCACAATTAATCAACGACTCTAAAACTTTTTGTAGGCACGTTACCCTTAAGACTAAAATATTCACATCAAAGCCAAAAAATGTAACTTTGATTTCATGGGGACTTCACTTAAAACCAAGTTAACGTGATAACTTACCCAAAAATAAAAATGCTGTTATAAATTACTCATCCTCTCGTCGTTTGAAACCTGTATGACTTTCGTTCATCTGCGGAACACAAAATAAGATATTTTGAAGAATGTTGTTAACCGGCACCCATTAATTTGCATTGGTTTTGTGTCCATACAATAGAATTGAATGGGTACCGGTACTGTTCGGTTACCAGCTTTCTTCAAAAAGGTTTGAAATGATAAGGGGTGTGAGTTAATGGTGACAGAATTTTCACTTTTGGGTGAACTATCCCTTTAAGACCAGTTGACATCATCTGTAATGTGCTAAACATTCGACAATAATTCTGACTCTCTTCAGTTTGCAAATGAACAATAACCCATATACACTGAAATTAAACAGAATTCCTGTTGTTAATCACAGCATTTACCTTGTCTTGAATATATCTTAAATCTTTCCGAATGTTATTCAAAGCATGAATGTGTGTTTGCTCAGACCAGAAGGTAGTGTGTGTTTTTGTGTGCGTGTGAGATGTGTGTTATGACTCAAGCGATCAGCCTGGCATGTCAGGTGTGTGTTTTACATGTTTTCAGGGGGGTTCCATGAGGACTGGCATAAGGCTCGACCTCTAGTGGTGACCTACGTCAGGCCCGGAGGACCTGCAGACAGGTGAGATCATGACTCACTTCACTTCCGCGTGATTCTTATGCCAGACAGTCGGGGATGGAAGCAAAAATGCTTATTTTCGACTCTCTCATTTTCTTTTTGCCTGTTTGTGTATCTGTGCTGATGTGACGTCTTTATGGGTAGGTGTTTATTTAGACGTTGTTTTTGCGTTATCTTGGTGTCACCGTGATGACGGTATTGCGTGTGTCTCATTCAGTCTCTTTTGTTTCTCCTCAGCCATTTTAGGAGATACATCTGAGACTAAGTTGATACATAAAAGAATCATCAAATCTTTTGAGCAAATTTTCTTCTGGAACATTTTGGCCTTGAAATCTCCTTTATGATTAAAAGACAAGCATGTTCGCTCATGCAATATAACTTTTACATGGTGTTTGTATACAGAGTCTCACTTCATCTTCCGGTCTCTCCGTCTGTCTCTTCATCAGGGAGGGAACCCTGCGCGCCGGCGACCGCCTGTTTAGCGTGAACGGAGTGGCTCTGAACAGACAGAAACATGCTGACGCTCTGACCCTGATCATGCAGAGCGGCCACGAGGCTTTCTTCCTCATCGAATACGACATCGCCGTCATGGGTGAACAAACACGCAGACGCGCACGTGCATGCAGACACACTTCAGCACGCTCGTTTGCACACAGACTCTCACGAGGCTTTAATTAGACCAGAAACGCACTGTTTCCCCCGCTGGAGTCTCGTAGGAAAGACGAATCGTGAAGATGACTTTTTTGTTTTTTAAATGCTTGAATAAACCCTTTTACGTCTCCAGTATAATTCTCATGTCTGTGCTCCGATTTGGCAACATACCAAGGTTAAAAGATCAAAAGTGTGTCAGATTTACTGGCGCAAGATATGTTGTCCACATTCATTTTATAGGTCTGTTTATAAAAATGTGATTCTGTTAAAAGATACATCTGTGACCAGGTTTACAGATCAATAATGAGATCACTATATGTTTTATTCTCCTAGAGAAGTCTTTAGAAATAAGGCTTAAATAATTTTCACTTCTATTTTCCTTAGAAATGTCATGGCCATCTCATAGGATCAAATATAAATGTCTCTAAATGTTAATGCAAATATTTCCGATAAAATCATCCTTCCCAAAGATGTTGTTCATATTCATTTTGTAGTTCTTTGTCAACATCAACATGTTTTTTTCTTGTTTCTGGAATATCAAAAAAGTGACAAATCATAACGAAGCTTTAATACTGCTTTAATTGTTGTCTTTAAAAAAAAAAACTTAATAATCTATCGCGTGTGTATACTGCAAAAAGAGATTTTGCAATTTGAGGAGAAACACCTGAGAGTTTACACTAAAATGAAAAACTGAAGTCTATGAAAGAGCAACTTCTGAGTAACAAGAGATCTTTGAACTTTGGATCAATTTCCTTTTTTCGACTGAACGTAATCATTTCTATAAACTGTTTTCTCATCCCGTTGTTGTCTTTTTTTCCTCTGCGTGTCAGATTCAGTGCAGAAGTCTTCTGGACCGCTGCAGGTGGAGATCTCTCGCACCACAGGCTCAGTACTGGGACTCAGTCTCACTTCCTCCATCTACAGGAACAAACAAGTCATTACAATCCAGAAGATCAAACCTGCTAGTATCGCCGACAGGTGAGGACACACACCGGCACATATGATCACAAAGAGAATTCCTTTTGATTTTACAACAGTTGTCATAGAAGTACCTGTAAAAGGTGAGACCGGAAAGAAGTGGAAGAGTTATGATACTTCATCTATAATAATCTATCAATGTTCAGACAGGCGATTCAGAATTATCACGTTAAATTTGTAGCCATTCCTAGGCTAGTTAAAATTGCAATATTTTATGTCTAAACTAGTTTAGGATTTGAAACTGTAAATAATAAAGGCGGATAATATGATAATATCATCAGGTTTTCTTCAAGATCCCGTCGAGCCAGATTGGATGTCATATAAACCTTAAATTGTTGTCAAGTTGATATAAAGAACTGCAAAAATTGATATTCTTACTAAGTGTCTTTGTCTTCTTTTGTAGTACAAATATCTAAACATTCTTAAATCAAAATACAACTACTTGAAAAGTGACCGTAGATATTTGTTCTTGTTTTATGAAAAATAATATAAGAAATAATTCAGTTTAGGGTAAAAAAAAGCAAAAAATCTCCCCATGGGGTGAGAAAAATAAACTTGTATTTGGTTTTTTTTTTTAGGTACAATTTTGCCTGTTTTTACAATAAACTTTTTTAATTCTTATATCTTTATATTCTTTATATTTTTCATAAAACAAGACCAAATATCTTAGGTGACCTTTCTTGTCAAGTAATTGTAATTGATTTAAGAAGTTTAAGATATTTTCACTAAAAACAAGACAAAAATGCTGACTGTCAAAACAAGATTTTTTGCAATGAAATAGCAGTGGTCTCAGACTTTAAATCTCACTATATTTCGGTCTTTACAGTTATTACACTGTACCATCTCTTTTCCACCATAAATCTTTCTCATCACACCTTTCCAGTTGTTGACTCACCTCCTGTGTCTAACATTGCTACTTATAAATGACTTTCTCACTTGTTATCACATGCTATCTCTCTCTCTTGCTCTGTCTATCACCTGCTCCATCTGTCTCTCTCTCTCTCTCTCTCTCTCTCTCTCTCTCTCTCTCTCTCTCTCTCTCTCTCTCTCTCTCTCTCTCTCTCTCTCTCTCTCTCTCTCTCTCTCTCTCTCTCTCTCAGGTGTGGTGCTTTGCATGTTGGTGATATTCTTTTAGCTATAGATGGCATGAGTACAGAGCACTGTTCACTGATGGAGGCACAACAGCTCCTGTCAAACTCCTCTGAACTCACCAAACTAGAGATCCTGTCCTCTCAACACACCGTATCTGTGCACGATACAGGTCTGTCTATATAACCCACACGTGTAGATAATACCTGAACATATTTGATGTGCACGTGGAATGATGACCTAATAAATTTGTGAAAATGTGTTGAATATAACAATCATCACAAGACAACGATGAAACATTAATTGTGTTCACATCTTATAATTCACAGCTGCTGCTCTCTCTCTCTCTCCTCTCTCTCTCTCTCTCTCTCTATCTCTCTATCTCTCTCTCTCTCTCTCTCTCTCTCTTTCTCTATCTCTCTCTATCTCTCTCTCTCTCTCTTTCTCTCTCTCTCTCTGTCTTTCTCTATCTCTCTCTCTCTCTCTCTCTCTCTCTCTCTCTCTCCTCTCTCTCTCTCTCTCTCTCTCTCTCTCTCTCTCTCTCTCTCTCTCTCTCTCTTTCTCTATCTCTATCTCTCTCTATCTCTCTCTCTCTCTCTCTCTCTCTCTCTCTCTGTCTCTCTCTCTTTCTCTCTCTCTCTCTCTCTCTCTCTATCTCTCTTTCTCTCTCTCTCTCTCTCTCTCTCTCTCTCTCTCTCTGACCTTTATGTGTGCCAGAGTGAGTTTATAGTGGTTGTTAGTAATCTGCTTTGGGCTACTTAATATGCAGTAGCTAAAAGCAAGATTTCCCCTACCCTACAGACTTTAGTCCAAACACGCGGACACACACACACAGACACACACATTTTGTGGTGTATGTCAGATCAGAGTGTTCGCTGTGTCACCAGAAAACTGCATTCTAACTGTATCATTGGATTTTCCAGCAATGCAATACAAACACGGGCTGGAGCTGTAAAATGATTTGTACACCCGCTTGCATCTCTCTGGGCGTCTCAGTCTGTCTCTGATAATCTCAAATGTGTAATTATTTTCCATGCACACAGATTATACGTTGCAGAATTGGTCATGTGACCAAACATGGAAGTATTAACAACAACATAGGCGCAGATGAAAATATAATTTATTTGAACATAACGTTAACATAATTTATTTTTATTTCATTTACTTTTGATATTTGACCGTTGCTCAGCTCCCGTGGCATCATGGGATAGAGAAGTGTCTATCCGATCCACACTCACAAATCTCGGTGGAGCAGCAGACCATCCAGGAATTGCCTACTTTTTTTGCATACTGAGGTTTCGGACTCCTATTTATTTTCGCCTTCTATGTAATATGGAAGTCGGCGATTTCGGACGAAGAATATGTCTGTAAAGCTTACTGTGTACTACAAAGTGCACACTTTACTTAGCATGAGAAAACAATGTTGCATCAGAGATACTTTTATTATAGGGAGATGGAAGGGACTGTAATATTTCCAATTGGAGAACCCGTAGATACTAACAAAACCCATTGACATCCATTCAAAAAAGTAGCATCTGGTCTTCTTTCCTGCGTTCTGACGAAGAGGCTTGCCTTGTAGTGGCTTTGGTTGTATATTTTGTTGGGTGTGGCTTAATTGTTTTGGCATGTTGTGGTGGGCGTGGCATGTTCTAACGAGCTCAATTAAGCATGATTAGCAGCAGAGCTGTGTAATAGAAGGATGCGTTCGTGTCAGGTCACCAAACAATGTTTCTCATCCTCTGTGTTTGTTTCTATTAAAAGAGAGTCTTAAAATGCTTCCTCCACTGCTTTCAGCATTATTACAGCTGGCCAGAAAATGTAAGAAAGACAAAATGGAGGAAACAAGCATGCGTTGTGTATAAAGAAGTGAATGAAGCACAAACAATAATCAGTCTCAATGAAAATTAAAATTAACATCAGAACTTGTGTGATTGCTGAAACATAAGCTTGTGTTTAGCAGAAATCATCCACTTACATGTTTGTGCATGTGTGTTATCTGCAGTACGTGTTCAGACGAGCGGTCACCGTCCGTGGGATTCGAGCGAAAACTACATCACTGCTCCTCCACCCTTCCAGAAAACCCCTTCAGCCTGGAGTCACACCACCCCAACACCGTCACACTGCCGATGTGAGTCACTCCTGTGTGTCTTTGCATAATGTACAGTATTTACATTGTGTGTTGTACATATTGTATATACCAATGCTACCTTTTTAAATTGAAACAATTATTTCCAAGGTAAATGTTGCACAGTACAATTTGAAATTGCCTAATGCATATTGTTTAACATACTATTAGTATGGAAGGTACAGAATTGTGCAGTAAGATTGTATTTTGTTTAAATCATAATAAACATTATAGTCAAGACTGTTTGTTTGTTTGCTGTCTGTCTGCAGTCTTAAAGTTTTCTCTCTCCTCCAGCTGTGACGTCTGGAAGCTCCTCAAATACATCCGGCTTTCACAGTTATAACTGCGGAACCCAGTACCCCAACACGTTCCCCAACAACACCCTGCCCTCTTACCCCTCCAGCCCTCGCTGTACGGTCACTAAGAGGAGACCCAGGAGAAGAGACCACAAGAGCTCCTGTGAGTCAAACACTGCGTTCCTCTTATCGCCTTTCAGCTTTGATCAAGTTTAAATCATGCTCACTTTAGATTGCATATTTTGTATTATTGTGTATTATATATTACCATATGCATGTAGTGCTGTATACAATATATTACCCTTTTAATGTAAATATGTAAAGTGTATTATCATTATTATGGCAATACATAACAATGGTTTATATAATATTATGTCTCTACTGTATTCTCACATGTTTACTTTAAAACAACTTTGCAACAATCCAAAACAGATTTTTTAGTTATTAGATATATTTAGATATGAAGAGTCTTTCTCCAAAATGAGAGAACTTTTTCAGAGATAGTGTTTTTGTTATTATATTTTTATTGTGTTAGTTACCAGTTTTTTAGTTATGGCTTGAATCAAAACAAACCAACTGCAGTTTGATTGATATTAATTGAAATGCACAATAAAAAACGTGTTTTTTTTTTCTTAAATATTTAAAAACGTATTTATCTCATTTTGGAACCAATGTCTTCATATATGTAACCCTGGAAAAAAACTATTGTTCAAATTTTCAAAATTGAGATTTTAAGGTTATTTTAAATTTAATCTTCCAACCAGGATTATGTGATTCTAGTCCATTGTTTTTCATGTATCATTTCCCTCTGATTTCAGGGATAAGTTATGGTTGGGGTTTGGTTGGGGTTTAGGTTTTATGTATAAAATGTTGTCCATGGGTCAACAAAATATGTTGGCCTTGAGGATATCAACCACTTGTCAAAATCAGGTAGATATTTTTTACATAATCTGAGAGTTGAACAAATAAGATTTCTATTGATGTATGAGTTGTTAGAATCTAACAATATCTAACTTTGAAGATGTTAATCAGAGGCACTGTGGCAGGTCATCCTCTAACAAAAAGAAAGTTTTATATATTTAAGGTAGGAAATTTTCAAAATATCTCCATGGAACATGATCTTTACTTAATATCCGAATGATTTTTGGCATAAAAGAAAAATCAATAATTTTTACCCAAACAGTGTATTTTGGGCTTTAATAAAAGACTGGTTTTGTGATCCAGGGTAACATATAGATATATGAATTATAGATGCATTTAATTGATATAGTTAAATTTTAATGGAATTATTGTGTCAAATTACTATTGTTTGACAAACATAAACCACTTACAGTTAAAAATGGTAGCTCACTTGAGAATGAAAATTCTGTCATAATTTGTTCAACCTTACATTGTTCCAAATCTTTATTATCAAACTACATTAAGCTGGTTAATGATATATGATTTTACTAGTTTATTTTAAAAATATTTTTTTATTGCTATCATGTTTTATTGTGGCAGTCATGTGTATTTTTTGTTATTTTTCCTTCATCAAAACAACCCAACTGCAGTTTGATTGATATTAACTTGAGATTGCGCAGTTTTTTTATTTTTTTACCGAGTTATGTTTTACAGTTTTTCAAATGAACTCTGCATTTATTATGCATAATATTATTTGAACATATATGATAAGATTATTATTATAAATGAATTACTGAACTTTTGTTGTTGTTTTTCCTCTCTCTTTCTCTCTCTCTCGTATATCAGTATCTCTGGCATCGAGTACAGTGGGCGCCGGTGGTCAGGTCGTGCATATCGAGACCAGTGAGGTGGTTCTGAGAGGAGATCCTCTTATTGGCTTTGGGATTCAGTTACAGGGAGGTGTGTTCGCTACAGAACCGCTGTCAGCGCCCGCCTGTATCCGATTTATAGAGCCCGACACACCTGCTGAGAGGTACGAATCCATTGAGACGTGATACGTGCTGACACGATTGTCCTGTACGTTCAGACATCTACACACACACACACACACACACACCTGCCTCCCTGTATGTGACGCTGAGACTTTGATCTGACTCTGTAACTAGATCACCTATGACAGTTTGCTAGAGGCTTTGTGACCTCATATTATTGAAGTAAGTCACAAATTTGCAACCCGCAGTGTTTATCAAAACCAAAACATGAGGAATCAAGAAGAGCATTTTCAGGTTCAGCTGAATTGTAAGGCAACATTACGTGTGTCCATCACAGAGAACGTACTCCCAGAATGCACTGCGACAAAAATGTTTTCTTTGCACAATTATTTTGATCACTTCTTCACTATCGGCCTGTTTATAATAGACACTGTATGAATACACCAACATGCATGTTGACATGTGTCGTTTGTTTTTCAGGTGTGGAGTGTTACATGTCGGAGACAGACTTCTTTCGATTAATGGAATTCCGACTGAGGACGGAACACTGGAAGAAGCCAATCAGCTTCTCCGGGATGCTGCGCTGACCAATAAGGTCATGCTGGAGGTGGAGTTTGAAGTTGCAGGTACAATATGACATTGATTTTAAGTGCCAGTCAATGGATTTGTGATGTGTAGTTCTTGATGTTGTTTTGTGATTCACACAGAGTCAGTTATCCCCAGCAGTGGCACATTTCAGGTGAAGATGCCCAAGAGACGAGGAGTGGAACTGGGTATTACTATCAGTGGTGAGTGATGGCCAACAGGGGGCGCTGTTGATTTATTGTAAAGCACATAAGTAAAATCCCAGAAAAGGGTGTTTTTTTCTAATCTCAATTATTTCTTCCAGACATCAGTCAGATTGAATGAAAAGCTGATTTTTGAAGTTTCAGATGTTAAAGTAAAAAGAGTCAGAAATGTCATTCTGTATCTCAACAATGTATCTGTTTCAACAATGTCTTAAACTTAGCTCAGATTTGTCAAGTGTAAAATCAAAAGTCATCATTATTGAAGATCTTAATAAGAACTGAAACATTTCTCAGGAAATTTTACTTATTCAATTTACGTTTATATTACACCTCCATACTGTATTTCAACAAGTACAGTCTCATTTGTTTATTTTTATCCAAGCAAGAGAAACGTCTGAGAGTTGAAACTCAAATAAAACACAACTGAGAACTCCATCAAGTTTCCTCAGAGAGGCGATAGTAATGTCTTGCCTTTCTTCTGCATTTTATTTATATTAATATGTAAGTTTTGTCCATAATATCACCTTCAACACAAATTGCCTGCCTACACTACATATGTATCGTCAGCGTTAAATTGCTTAAGTAATTGCATTGCCTCTCCAAAATCTCGCTGATACTAAAAATTGTATACATTTCATATCACTTCTGTCTTAAAGCCAGCAAGAAGCCGGGAAAACCTCTGATCATCTCTGAGATACAGAAAGGCAGTATTGCACACAGGTACACCTGCACTACAACACGATCACTATTGCTTTAATATGCCTGCAGCATTTTGTCAGAATGTTTTAAGGAAATAAATTGATAACACTTATTTTGTTCCTCTTTTAGTTATGCACGGTTATACATAGGGGCCATATTTTAAAAGAAAGGTCTTAAATAAAGCGAAACTAGGATTTAAAACGTTTAGAAATCTTGCTGTGAATTTACCGATGTCCAAAGGATTGCTGAGGTTTAGAGTATGAAAAATAAACGTGACCAAAAGCTTTTACTAATATAGTGAAACAAATGTGTGTTTGTAGAATAGGAACGTTGGAGCCAGGTGATCGTTTATTGGCTATTGATAATGTTCGACTTGATAACTGTGGGATGGATGAGGCCATGATGATCCTCCAGCAGGCCGAGGGGATGGTCAAACTGCGCATTCAGAAAGATGAAGATAATCTGGGTGAGTGTGTGAGTGTACCGTCATGCTACATCATCATCTTTATAAAACTGCATTCTTATATGCGATGTAAATGTCAATCTGTGTGTAATAGATGAACTGGAGTCGTCCGGTTCGGTCATCTTCACCGTAGAGCTCAAGAGACACGGAGGTCCACTCGGAATCACCATTTCGGGCACAGAGGAACCCTTCAATCCCATTCTGATCTCAAGCTTGACCCGAAACGGCCTCGCGCACAGGTGCCCTCACGTGCATCAACTCACATGGCACCTAGTGGACAATCTGAGAACTGCAATGATGTATTGTAAGGTGAATGCATGAGATTCCAAAGCATGGTTGTGTGTGCGCAGGACTGGTGCGCTTCACATTGGCGATCGTGTGTTGGCGATCAATAACATGAGTCTGAAGGGAAAACCTCTGAGCGAGGCCATTCACCTACTGCAGACCGCTGGAGACACAGTCACACTCAAAATCAAGAAACGCTCTGATCGTACGTGTCAAACACAAACACTAAGAACCTGTGATGCAATCGTAGGAGCATCTTCGTGAATAATTCATAACATCCCATGCTCTCGTGACCTATATGTGTATTTTCCTCTCGCACCAGCTATGTTAGAGTCGGACAGAGGCAGCCCGTCCAGATCGGCTTCATGCGTGAGCGACACGGAGGACGACCAATCAGATTCTCTCAGGCGGGGAAAATACTCTGAACTTCGCCTGACCACACCGCCCAGTTTGGATTCGGCAATGGACTCGTGGGATAGCTCTGCTCTGGACCCTGGCTATGGAAGTCAAGGTGAGCGGATTCGATTATGAAGAAGTTAATTGAATGCTGACTAAAGTTAAACAGAAGGTCAGGAAGGGTTAATGAACTCATTTGGACATGAATCGAGTGGGTTGGAGGGTTTCAGAAAACTAGAATATGTGTGATTGGGGTCATTTAAAGACGTTTGGTTAAATTAAGAAATGATAGACAATCATAAACGGGATAAAATGGTCCACACGTCTGATTTTATACGAAGGTGACAGTATTTTCATTGTTTGGTGTACTGTCCCGTTAAGTCAACCTTTTGGGTATAACACAGCTTAATTCAAAGTCTTGTTTTTAGGTGTTTATATCCATAGAGCAAATGATTTCGCCCTTCAACCCAATGACTGGAGACAGACCAATCCCAGAAGCCCACTGACCTCCAGAAGACACGCCCATCGAAACGCAGTGTATGATGGGAGGTTAGGTGAAGAGGATTGGACATACTCTGGGTGAGAGTTGGGTCGAAGTCATTCAGAATCATACTTTGAATTTGTTTAGTTTATTATAGGAATATAGTTGCATTTTATTGGAACATTCTGGCATGTTTTTGTTGCACACACACACCATGTGGTATTCTTTCTCTTTTTTTCTTTCTCGTTATGCTTTTTGGAAATGAAAGGTTCTATACAGTATGCTTATCAAACCTTCTGGAAACATTTCACATCACATTTCATGCCAAAAATTCAAATACATTTTATTTGATTAGAAAAATAGAGAACACTTTTGGACATTGGGATGTTTTTATTAAACGTCAAGTCAAGCACATAAACCTCATGACTATTTTATTCCACTGTCTGTATTTTCCACTTCTTTCTTTTTTCTTCTCAGGTTTTCTGTGTCTCGTCTGCCTTACTAATCATCTGTGGGCCGCTCGCTGTCACCCGTCATTCTCTGCTTCTTCTTTTCTACTGCTCATGTTTAATCCTCCTTTCACTGAGACTGAACTATTTCACAGCCTCTGTGTTTCTCTGCCATTTTTCTTGTGGTTGATAAGGATTTATTTCAATCATGCCCTGCATTACAGTTATATAAAGAGAGAGAGAGAGAACATTATACCACAATACTACGCCAAGCCTGACATTACCCAGGTTCCTTTGCATTGACACAGATCTGTCAGTCCCGCACGCTGTTACAACAACAATACAGACGCTCAGGAGAACTATTGGTCGCAAGCTCTTCAGGACTTAGAGACCTGTGGCCAGTCCGAAATCCTTAGAGAGCTTGAGGTAATGTCATCTAAATGTACATCCCAAATGTATTCATTATAAGCCTGTATGACTTTTTTCTGCAGAATATAAAAGATGATATTTAAAAAAAGGTTTTTACCCAAACAGCCCTATTGAGTATCATTGTACGGACATTTCTCAAAATATCTTCTTTTGTGTTCCACAGAAAAAAAGTCGTATACAGATTTTGGAGCATGGGAGGATAACTAAATATATGTTTTTTTTGGATATGTTTGGGTTGCAGGCCACTATGATGTCAGGGAGCACATTGAGCTTGGGAGAAGATATTGAAAAGCAAAATGAAATCATGACCAAAGCTCTTGCAACGAGCCCAGAATGGATCTCCGAGAACACAGTTGGATCAGAGGACATGAGAGACACCAGTCCTTCTCTGCCATTAGAGCTTCACAAGGTAACGTCCACTTTTCCAGACTCTCCAGGTTTATCAAAATATCAGATACTGTGAGTTTTATCATTCTTTCATCTCAGATCTGTTTACGGAAAGATCCTGACAGCAGGGATTTTGGCTTCAGCGTGTCTGACGGTCTGCTGGAAAAGGGTGTTTACGTGAACATGATCCGTCCCGATGGGCCTGCCGACCAAGCTGGGTTACGCCCATATGACCGTATTCTACAGGTGATACGCCCGACTGAATTCTAGCTGACGCGACCTGTTTTTAAAGGAATAGTACACCCCTACATCTTGGTAAAAGTAATATTAAAGCTAATGTTAAAGCTTACCATTTTGAATTATAGCAAGATAAAGGTATAAAGACAAGGTATAAACAATGTACTTTCTAAAAACAGATTTGAATTGTAAAACAATGAAATTTACAGGTTGCACTTTAAATAATGACAGAATTTAAAGGCCCCTTGTGTCATTTTTCAGAGGATCCATTTACAGAAATGCAATAAAATACACATAACTATATGTTCAGAGGTGTATAAAGACCTTTCATAATGAAGCGTTATGTTATGTTATTATTCTATCTAAATACACCACGGGTCCCTTAACATATAAGGCACCATGTTGTTTCTACAGTAGCCACAAGCGGACAAACTTCTCTACACAACGCGTTTCATAAATATGTGGTCTCCTTCAGCAAAGAAGCAAAAACGTGACGACATCTTAGCCCTGTGTCAGCCTCCGTAGTGCTTCGAAAGGCAGGGGGAGGAGAGGAGAGAGCCGTTAGTTACAATTCTCAACCTCGCCACTAGATGCCGCTAAATATCACTCACTGGAACAAAATGATTTTCGACTGAACTATTCTTTAACCCTTAAAACAGGTTTTTGTGTATACTTTGTGTTCAATTTCAGTATAAATAATAATATTAAAGCCTTTACAAAAATATTTTTTGTCGTTTTCTCCAGGTGAATCACGCACGTACACGTGACTTTGACTGTTGTCTTGCCGTGCCGTTGATCACAGAAGCCGGAGAGCCGCTGCAGCTTGTCATAAGCAGAAATCCTCTCACTCAGGCACACGTTTGGCCACCTAAAGACTGTCAGGACCCTTCCATTGCACTTCCTACACAAAACCCAAAAAGAGTTGACCTCTGATTTTCAATCATGAGCACAATTTTCATAGTTTTTTCACAGAACGGTTCTCTCTCTCACTTTCACAGGGTCAATCTTACACAAGCAGTAGCATTGTTTTTGTGATTCGTGTCTAAGTTTTTGCACAATTAAGGGTCCAAAACTATTTTCTTCACTACGTTGATGATTTCATCTTCTGTTCGTCCAAGTTTATTTGACCACTCTGAGATTAATGCGCATATTTTGTTTTTGTTCACAAATTGTCACGTGACTTTATCACACAAGCAGTTCATATTTTATGAAAGCCACTTTTATATATCGTTTTTAAATCCCACATACACGTTTAGATTTTTTGTTAGTATGAATGCTATGATAATCCAGATCTGCAGGTTCTTACAAAGAGATGGGTCACGTGTCGACTGTTAAAAAGATGCGTATTCTTAAGAAATTAAAGCTTGACAGCATGACGGTTCAAGGAGAGAAGCTACGTGGATATGCACAAACACACACTCTTCACATGTGAGTGATATTTTAATGCAAATATTTCAGGTTAATGTGACATGGTTTGGCGATAGTCTGTCATTAGACATTTGACAGTTTTATGACTTTACATTCTGATAAGCACCAAGAATAAATTCAGATTTTAAGTAATTGAAAGTCCTTGCAAGGAATTGGTTTTAAGTGTAACTTTTAAAAGCAAATAGTAACAATCCTCTATTCTTCCTATGAAGCCCTTTTGTCTGTACTGTTGGTAGTGAAGGATGTTTATGTACAATGTGTATTTATTTATTTTGAATTAGAAATTATTATTTCCTTTTTAAATGAAAAATAAAGGATAAAACAAGAGCATATGTTACCGCTCTCTGTGTTAAGAATACAGTGTTTACAGAAGGTGGACGATGTGATCTTTCCACCACACGAGTCTGGCAGAACAGAGTTCAGAGGTTTGATTCTGTTGACAGCGCTGGCACAATGCCGTCTCACACCTCACTGCGCTGTCAAACCTGTGAATTTAAAGCTGCTCAACGTGACCGTTTATTTTCGTCCCACGGTGGAATCTGATTCGAGGAACTGTGATGCTTTTTTAAGTGCTGTGAATTTGATATTAAAGGGGTCGTATTGTCGTGGGGGTCACGGACACACAATTCCACTTTCTGAAGCCAAATAAGGAAATCTGAAGAATAAATGTTACCTTTCACCTCCAAAAAAAAAGACAATTGGTTGAAATGTATTGGTTTATTTGTTATTGTCCTATACAGAAATGCACAGTTATGCATTTGGCAAATCCTTCCAAAGCGTCATTTAATATTTTAATCCAATAATCAAATTTGTAAATAATTAAATCTGATTTTTATATGTGTGGACACCTGGGTCCAGTTTTTCAAAAAATTTTCCCATGTTTTGCTATCCAGGAGCAGCTGATCCATTTTACTTTTATGTCAATTTTTTAAAGGAACATTTTTGAGGAGGTTTATATGATTGAGACGGTCAAGTTCACCGTTCAGGGCATCTTCACATACTCCAGTGTAACTGCATTTTCAATCTATTGAATCTCTATATGGTTTCAAAGCAAACATAAAAAAATTCAGGTACACATCTGCAAAGAATAGAGACCCTGTCAATTATTACAGTTAAACGATCCATTCAACAAATCGTTAATTTAATAAAGTTAATACACAATAAAATTCAAGAAAATGTATATTTAATAAAATTATTATACAATGAAATCTTAATATAAATATAAATATCAAATATAAATAGTTATATTATTGTCGCACAAGTTAACAACGGGACAGGTGCTTGCGTCTGATGAAACCATCTATATAACAACTGATGTTTGCTTTTATTTAGGGCAGTCAAACGATTAATCGCGATTAATCGCATCCAAAATAAAAGTTTATATAATATATGTCTGTGCACTATGCATATTCATTTTGTATTTTTAAACGCAAACACATACATGTACATATTTAAGAAAAATAATTAATATAAAAATTAACAGATGTTTATATATAATTTCAATGATTGGTACATATAAATAAATACATCTAAACATTTTCTAAATGTATATACATTTATGTGTATATTTGTACAAAATTAATATGCACAGTACAAATTCATATATTATGTAAACACAAACTTGTCCTTACATGAAATCTCATCTCTCTATATTTCATGATTTTTAGTTTTTGCCGCAAATCATAATTATGAGTCACTCTTTTTGTTTGTCACTGGGTTCTGCAAATACATAACAAATAAAAAGTAGTGCTTGTCAACTTTGTTTTTAACTATTTCAAGTGTATTTTTCCATTTCCTAAAAAACTGTCAATGTGGACATCGAGATTTCAGAAGGACGGCAACCATTTGCTTTAATTATTTTATTATGTCTAAAACGTTTATGCATTTTGAGATGTTTTAATCCAAAGTGACTTTAAACATTGTAAAAATACATTTTTCACAGACGCATTTCAAACACAAACACACATTTATCATTTTCGTTTTTTATTTCATATCTGAAAGATGCATCATGCATCTTGTATGATGTCTGTCACAAAACTACTTTGGTTGAACAAGATCGTTTAATCAAGTTTTCTTATTACAGCAAAAAAGGAATAAGCCATTTAGTTATGACAAAGAAAAACCGTATCTTGAACTTCCTGTTTCAATCTTGCCACATTTTACATCTGAAATGATAATAAAAAAATGGAAAAGCCACTTGTTTACAAATATTGCACACTGCAAGGTGTATAGGCTCACACTAGTTCAAATATAAATTTCGGAATACATTCAGAAAAATACGGCAAATCACGTCAGGTGCAGTATAAAATGATTAAATACAAAAAGGCAAGTTTTAGATAAATGAAATGCTAAACAGGAACGAACATAAGCTTAAAGAGAAGTGTGTGTCTTTGTGTAGTGTGGACGGGACAGACGGTTTAGCTAATCTAGAAGGGGTCACAGGTCACATGATCAGACAGTGGGGTCAAAGGGTCAGGGTTGTATTTTTGGAGGGCAGGGTTGTCTGGGGTAAAGGACATGGGAGTATTATGAGGGGCAGTTCTAGCTGAAATATTTTACGGTTTAAGGCTCATTTAAAGTGTTTAAAGTGACAGTCGCACGATTTGAGTTTTGAGCCCGAGAGGGAATTGGCAGTGTCTCTGTGCATTGATATAAAGCCCAGGATTAGTAATCCTGAAAGCTGATGATTGTTACAGTCTTGAGCGGTTTGTCGATAATGGATCACGTGTTGTACAGAAGGATCCTAAAGTCTGAGACCTCGTGAAAACTAAAAAGAAAGAAAATGACGCACGAAGAAGAACTATTTCTGGGTCATCCGAAGTTTACCTTAAGGATACTGGTTTAAACTTAAAAAGTGTACTTATATTTACAGAAACGTATATTTGAGATATAATTTGAGTATACTTGGGTTGTAGTTGTGATTCCTCTTTTGATTGAAAAGCCTATTCAATACTTTTTCACATCATTTTATATACCGTTCTATAAAGGTACATGTTGGAGTTTATGTAGGGTTGTATCTTAATAAAATCCGTGTAGCTACACCGTGATCGGTGGAATTTATTTCTAGCCAACTTCAAGCAGTTAAAGCTACAAAGACATGAACATAATAGTATACTTATTTATTACTATTTATATCATTGTGCACTTTCAGGATGATGAGTAGTATACAAAACTAGTATTTAACTCAGAGCGAAATTCAAAGTGAACTTTCATAAACTAAAATATGTGCTCAAATAAAAGCTACAACTGTCCGTATATCACTGTATCAGTTCACTGAAGAATACTGTAGTATCAGTACAAAAATATAAAGTGTAACTAGTTGTCTATTCAAACTTGACCACTTTTACACTTAAGTATACCTAAAAGTATACTTTTATAAACTAAGTGGGGCAGTTTTTTCAAGAAGTATGAAAATGGTACACTTACAAGTGCACTACATTAATATTAGTATTCGAACGTCCACTGTAAACATTCGCTGTAGTTATGCAGCTAGTTGCCAGTAACTTACTGTACAATTATATTGATCTAATTAACTGGCAACAGTTGTTCAAAGATAAATGAATATTAAACATTGACAAGTCTTTATCCTTACCGAAAAAAACTATAAAGAACAGCCTCATGCAAAGTATTCTGGGATCCAGATATCCACACACACCTTTAACAGCTTTTTTTCTAATTTTGGTTCCCAGTATGCTTTGCATGAGGCTGTTTTTTAATTGTTTTTTTCTGTAAGGATAAAGACTTGTTAATGTTTAATAAACATTTATCTTTGAACAATCTGTTGCCAATAAATATCATAAATGTAAATCTACAGTAAATAACTGGCAAACTGCTGCCAGTAATACTGCAATTTCTAGGGAAATTCTTAACATTGTAAGGTTACAATATACCTGAACTTATATGTAGTAAAATTAATTAATATTTTGTAAGGGTTGGCCTGTCGGGCCATTCTAAGACCATTTTGATTTAATGCTTGCTTGGTAATATCATTTGTAATATAAACAATTAGAAAGAAGGCAAAAAGCGTTTTCACGAGTGGTCTCAGACGTGTGTGCTCCAACATACAAACAGCCCTGTGTGATGATAATAAAAAACAGCTCTTTGATGTCATCTTACAGTACATGAAGCTCACAATACTGCTTCAAACGAGACGTATATTCAACGTGAACACAGCTGCCTGCAGTATTACAACAACTTGTGGCAGTGATCACAACATTCAAGAAGAAACTTCAGGACAGAGCGTTACGCTTGTGTGTTTCATACTGTGTGTGTTTGTGTGTGTGTGTGTGTGTGTGTAGGTGTGTGCGCGCGCATGTATGCATTTGTAAGTTGTGCAGAGCGTCCGCCCGAAGCGGAGGTACATTCGTTTTTCTTCGAGACAAAGAACGTTACGAACCCCATCTTACAAGACTTACTGCCACAACCACGGACAGACGTTATTATGTAGCTAAAAGTTTAGTTTGCTGCTGTCTTAAACTGTTTACAAACAACTCGCACACTTGAATAACGCTGTCTTCCAAACAGGCGAGATTACAGGGAACGCTTTCGGCTGAGCGACACGACCAAGTCTGAACGTGAGGGATGTGTGAGACCATCGAGATTCAACTTGGGGCTAGGAAGACAAAGATAAAAGTAAAAGCAAATAGCAAAACGTCTCTTTAATATGGTAAAATATCTTTTATAGTCGCTTTGCCGTGTCACCTCGCCTGGTCAGAACACAGAGGAACAGCGCACCACAGATTCAATAGAAACTAAACACATCGATTCATTCCGACATCGGCGTTAATGCCGATATCAGTGATTACAGTTATAATACAAATCCTACACGGCAAAAAAAGATATATGGATTTATGAAAATTTCGTTAAATAAAGACCGACTCAGATTGTACTAGTACAGAGAGGGAGAAAAGAAGACAGATCCGGGATCTCCAAAAGGAGAGGAGAAGGAAGGGAGAATTTAGGAATCTCTCTTAGAGAGCGTCACATTGTGGTTTCTACAACGGTGTGGGTGTTTTTGGTGAATGCGATGATGCCGTTGGGGTCCAGAGGATGAAGCAGCTCGCTGTTCTTCAGGCTGTACTCCTTGGGACGAGAACTTGCGCCCCCTTTCACTGGCGCCGCCACGGCTTTGATCCGCTAAACACAATGAAGATCATTGTAGTTATATAGTGTAAGCGTTGTTTTTTTAAGAAGTAAGATTGTTTCATCTCACCTCTATCAGCGAGCCGTCCGATTGGATGATTTTAATGACGACCATCATCGGGATGCAAATCATAGAAGCCAGTGCGAGAGCCCAACCCAATCCGATAGACCAATTGGGATACTCGTACTGCTTGTTGTAGGTCAGTGGCTTGTACTTCACCAATGAAAAGACAAAACAACCCTAACAAAGAAAGACGAGAGATCATGAACTTGATGCACAGGTTGATCATATAATACACACATCCAGACACGCTTACCACACAAAGGACCGGCGTTATAAACATCCAGCTCCACTTCATCCAACCATTGGGTCTGTAACCAATCATATCCTCTATAGCATCGTAGAAATTATCAGCCCCTGCGAACAATCATATACAGTATTTAGAGTGACCCCGGTATAGTATAACAAAATATATATAAAACAAACCAATGATCTAGTCATTTTATTGAACGTTTGAAGGCGTAGTTCATCACATCGGACTTCTATGGATATATCCTCATCTGACGTGTATGTAAACATATACAGTATGTTCTCATCTGATATTTTATCTAATGCCATGTTATTCCTAATGAAAATGATCTATGGTTTTACAACAAATAAAACCAAAAAACATGGATGGCTAAACCATTGTGACCACAAATTAACAAGCGTCTTGCTATAGTAACCATACTATAATTTTACGATGATATTTGGAGTAAAACCAGGGTAATATGAATGGTAATCAAAATCTGCCAAACAACATGGATACTTTACCTTTACTACGGTAAAACATGGCTACTTTACTTTTACTATGTTAAAACATGTCTACTCTACTTTTACCACAGTAAAACAGGGATCCTACACTTTTACTACGGTAAAACATGAATTTGTAACTTTTACTACGGTTAAATATGGATACTACACTTTTACTACAGTAAACATGAATACGTCACCTTTAATACAGTAGAACATGAATATGAGACTTTTACTACGGTAAAACAGGGAAACTATATTTTTACTTTGGTAAAACTTATAACTACACTTTTACCACAATAAAAATGGATGCTATACTTTTACTATAGTGAATACGAGAACTACACTTCTTCTATTGTAAAACATGAATAACTACAAATTTAATACATTAAAACATAGATACTATACTTTTACCACGGTAAAACATGAATACTACACGTTTGCTATTGTAAAACATTCATCCTTCATGTTGTAATATAATAAAAATATTATAAAAAAAATATATATAAATTTTCATTGGACATTTATATATTTTGGAGATTGCAGAAGTGTTCAAACACGTATAGGGTTTACTGTATGTATTAATTGTCAGCAACAGAACGGTTTGCAGATCTTAAATCTCTCCACAGAAACATTTTAACAGAATTCTGCAGCTGTTTAGTGCAGAACATGTGAGAGAAAGTTTCATATGGGACCACTCATGACTGCAAGAGTGACCTGAAATAATCCCACACGTCTGATTTGATTATATAAAACTAAATAAGATTATATCAGATTAATTCCAGACAAACACGGCTGAGAGAGATGAAGGTGTACATGAGCTCTGTATTTATACAGTAAACAAACCAAAGGATCTTATTTTATAAAGCATACAGTTTGTCTCCGTGTGTGTTTTGATTTGAGGATCCTGTCAGAGGTGGATTTAGCTGACTGCACATTATCAGAATCTGAAAAAGCAATGCTTACCGTAAACCCAGGCTACTGCAACACATTCAAAGAATGCAACCCAGAGAAGACAAACACCGCTGGCCGCGTAATAGTCGAACAGCTGAAAGACGTACATGCCACCCTGAGAGAAACACAGAGGTACGTTAAAGTTCAAAAGCTGCACAGTGACATAGAAACACGTTCTTTTCTTGGCCTCTCACTGTGACTCTTACTTTAGTGACCATGGTGAGTCCCAGCAGGTAACTGATGACGCAGATGACAGCGATGAAGATTTCTCTCCGGTATCCCTTCCTTAGGAGGGATGGGTACAGATCAACAAGAGAGGTGATCTGACCCTCCACTTCTACAAACTGATGGTGAAACGCACACGTCATTTAGCAGAACTACACATATTCAAGCAAACTTAAAAAGCAACTTGAGAATCTGTATTATGATCTGACTCAAATACTTCATGTTCTTTCACCCATTTCGATATTTGGAGACTTTCTTAAAAAGCGACAGTTCGTCCAAAAATAAAATTCTGTCATCATTTATTCATTGTCGTGTAACTCAAAATCTGTGTGTCACACAAAAGATGATATTTTGAGAAATGTGGTTTCGTGTTCAAACAATGGAGGTCAAAGGGGTTCAATGTTGTTTGGTCGCCAACATTCTTCGAAATATCTTCTTTTGTGTTCTGCAGAAGTGAAAAATTCGTACAGGTTTGAAATCACAGGAGAATGAATAAATGATGAGAGAATGTGATTCAGCGCACGTTGGCTTTTCAGTAAGTCATATGAGACTGGAATAACTTCAGCGTCTCGTGATGCGAGTGTGCGGGCGTGTTTGTGGGTGGAAGCCCTAAATATATCGATATAATTCTTCAGCTTTGGCTCACGGCCGCCGTGAAAGATGATGTTTCACATCAGGATTGAGCGGTGTGCTTTAGAGTTATGAGCTGCTGGCTTAACTCTCTCAATGTTTGCAATCTTCCATTCCAACACCACACTCTCATATGTCACACCACCCAGAGGACTGTTTTATTGCTCGCTCAATGCTCGGGACACTTAATAGAGTCCTCACCTTGTGTTTCTTTAGACATAAAAGTAGAATCAAATGAAGCAATGTTGCCATGTTTGGTATGCATTTATGGATGCCATATTCATATAAAATTCGATGTGTGTTCACAGGTGTGCAAACGGCAGTTTTTCTGAAGTGTTTCTTCTGCAGAGCATCATATCATGATGCAACGAATATCGTTATTTTTGGGGAAACATGTTTGAGGTGCACCATCAGTACACAATCTGCGTTTCATTGATTTTAAACACGTACGAGTTTTATCAGAGTTTACAATGCCAAAGCGGCGTGGTGTCAATTGCCTGCCAAATTAGCACTTTACGGCTTTTACAAATTTGAACAGAAGTTCAGAAATATATGAGAATGCACTTTACTTGTACGCAACTCCTTTCATGCGTACTCCGAACTTTTCCGAAGGGAGACGATGAACCAGATGTAACGTGAACTTGATTGGATGTTTTTGTCCGCACGCAAGTTCAAATTGCAATAAGCGGGAGCTTCAATGAGTCCGCACATGCGCAGTCCGCACATGTTTTGCTAAAATTCATATTGCGTTATGAAAACGTTAAACGATGTAAGAATAATGTTTTATTCCAAAGTTTCTAAACCTTTCAAATGTTTTAAAACATTACATGTTAAAAAGAGGCTTTTTTTAACGTTACTGAAAGAAAATGTTTAACTTTGAGAGAACGTTTGGAGAACGTAAACCAAAGTCTATTTTAATCCTATAATTCTGTAATATGTTATTTTTTATAATATTATCATTTGTTCATTTAGCAGATGCTTATCACTATACATCATATATATTATAACATTTTATTCATTTTCTTTTGGCGTAAAAAAATACCCTTTTTTCGTTCCTGTGTCTATTAACAACATCTGATGAGTCAAAGGTTATGCCTTAGGTGATGCTGATGTTACTGACCAGAAAGTGCAATGACGTGTGTGATCTCACCTGACTGTCAAGGCCTAGCAGCAGAAGCATTATGAAGAACAGTATCGCCCAGACCGTTGGCAGTGGCATCATGGTAACGGCCTTGGGGTACGCGATGAAGGCCAGACCAGGACCTGAGAGACACACAAGTTACACCATGTGCTCAAAAGGACACAACACGAACACAATGTAACAAGCCACATGTGCAGACAGCCACGAGTGTAAATTCTGATTCTGCAATGATCTGTGAGGAGCCTGTGACCTTTGACCCTGAGCATTACCTGACTCAGCAACATCTTTGATGGCCACGCCCTGCTCCTGTGCCATGAACCCCAGCACAGAGAAGATGGCAAAGCCTGACACGAAACTGGTACCACTGTTCAGGCATCCGAGCAGCAAGCAGTCTCTAACACACACAACATAAAATAATATAAACTACAAATATAATGCATACAGTCAAGCATAAAAGTTATATAGTGAATTTACACAAACCTGTAGCAGTTATACTTGTACTTGTTGTAACTTCCCAGCGATGTCATAGCACCAAGACAAATGGCGTAAGAGAAAAATATCTGTGTGCCGGCATCAATCCACACCTGCACCGAACCACAGACAGTCGTGTTTTCTTCAAATGTAAAATGCATCTTTTTTTTAAAAAGAACAGAAAACTAGCCGCCAACAACATCTCTCTCTTGGTACCTCAGGGTCCTGTAGGCGGGTCAAGTCGGGATAAAGGTAGAACTTGATGCCCTCGGCAGCACCGGGCAGCGTCACGCCTCGAACCAACAGCACGATCAACATGAGGAAGGGAAACGTAGCTGTGAAATAAACCACCTGGACAGAAGAAGGTTTCACCTTATTTGTGAACGTATTTTTTTTCATAAATTGTTCACAAAGCCACCACGTCTTTATTTAAAAATCCCATAAGATGACTTAAAATGTTTTAAAATAAGACAAAAAGCATTCAAATAAGTGGAAAACCTTTTTTTACATTTCTTAGTTACACCATATGCAAAGAAAACACAATTCTTTAATTTATTAAATTCTTTAATATTTGTAAGAAAATATGTAGACTAATAAATTGTTAATATATTACAGTTTATCGAGTTGTACAGTGACGCTTTATTGAATTTCGAAAAATACAACCACTTGGTTTCAATACAGTAACTGTAAATAATTAATTTTCCCTTTAAAAAGTAAAGTAAGGGATTACTCTTATTTTTCGTTAATTTAATTTCAGTTACTTCACATCTAATTCAACTAAATAATTTGTGTAATATGTGTGTGCAATAGTGGAACTTTAAAATGCATGCTTTAATGTATAATTCTCACATTTGTAATACTTTGGTCAGTTAATAAGAGTACTTTATTTAATTTACATTATTTCTTTGAATGAAATAAAAGAGCCTTTTCATGTCTATCCTTGAATCACTTTACTAATCCAGGTTAATATAGGATACAGAAAGTAACTAGTAATAAGTAATTAAATACTTTTGGAGCGAGTAATTTGTAGAGGTATCTAACTACACTATTGAATAAGTAATACATAACGAGTAATGAATTACTTTTTCACAGTAACTTGCCCAACACTGTTCGTAAGGGTCGCCGATTTTTTATTTGTAGAAATGCATTGGTTATATTTCCTTCACATATTCTTGTGGAAAAGAACTGGTTATGAACCGCCACATAACATGTTTTTCTTTCTCTGACCTTGCCGGTGGATTTGACTCCTTTCCATATGCAAAAGAAGCAGATGATCCAAACGGCTAGCAGGCACAGCGCCAGGTCCCACTTGAGCCCGCCGACCTCGTCGATCCCTGAAGATATGCTCAGGACGTTCCGCCTACAGACGACAGTGATGAGTACGGGTGCGCAAACAGCCTCAGGTCCCCGCGCCCACGCGCTTTATACTCACTCCCAGAATTCTTTGACCGGCGAGGTGAGGTTGGTGGCGCTGGCGGAGAGCCAGAGCGTTGTGTTCTTGCGGACGGTGTCCTCTACGCAGTTCGCCGTGTTCCAGCTGTGCCGGCAGCTAGCCCACGGCAGCTCGTGTTGGAAACACTGCAGCAGGTAATACAGACCCCACGCCAAGATCACAATGTAGTAGATGTTCAGAAGAGACACGATCACCACTGAGGCGTAGCCGATTCCTGTCACGCACAAATGAGATTGTCAACAACTGGTCATTATAAAGTACCCCTTAGTAAAATAAGTTTATTCCAGTGTGCTATTAGTATACTTTTTTATGTAATCATTTAATTAAATTTAATAAAAATAATTTATATTATAATACTTTTTTTAACTATAATAAGAATGTATCATTTCAAACTACTTTTTAAACACATCGGAAATATACTTTAGAGTATATTTGAGTATACCCGAGTTTGAAGTTGTTTACTCTTTTGAACGAGTAGCCTATTCGCTTTTTTTTAAGTCTTATAAACGTTCATTTTCAAGTTTAAATGACAATTAATCCGCTTTGGGGTGGACTAGCTAAGAGTAAATAAAGCTTGCATGGAATTGATCCTGATCTTCTTCTTCAGATCTACTTCAAGTACACCTAAAAGGTCACATTTCAGATATAAAAAATGAAAAGCTAAACAGGAATATACTTAATTAAAGTATTATAATTAAATGGAAAAATTATATCTAAATAGTTAACTATAAGTAGGATGTTAAGTTAAAACTAGAAAAAACACACTTTCCTAAACAACAAAAACATTTGCAAGTTAACTATCAGTCTATTTATAAGTTCACTTCTAATATAGTTGCAATACAAATGAAAAACATAGTTTTTAGTATTTATAATATTGTCTACTCATAGCTTACTGTCACATAAAATATGCTTAGACATATTCTATTATCAAATAAAAAGTAGTAAAATAGTCCACTTACAAGTATATTGCAAGTACTTTGATTGATATTAGCAGACTATTGATAGTATTACTAAATCAAGTACAGTATACCTAAAACCATCTTGTACTTTACTCAAGTATACTTATTAAAATGAACTTGTATGATGCTTTTTTGTTGTAAGGGTAGTCACATCAACAGAGATCAACCCTCCATTCTGCGAAACTATCGGTTTCATCATGAAAACAAGGAAATCTTGATCTAAATAAAGGTGAACTACCAACTGTGACCACCAATGTTAAAGTGTCTATCAACTGAATAACTTTCTCTCTAGCCAGCACTTGTCAGTAAGCAATCTGTGGTGTTGTACTGGCACAAATTGTCCCTATGGAGCAAACATACCTCACACACAACGCTTCATCAACCTTTAACCTTATAACAATACGGTTCTTTAACCATAACCAAAACATTTAAGCTGCTCAGATTTGTCAAGTCTTGTCAATAATACTGAAGATCTTAACATTATGAACATTTCTCAGCAAATTTACCCAAATCCAGATTATTTGACCTCTACAATCCACATTTATTTTACACTTCTATACTCTTCACGTGTTTCAACAAGTACCGTCTCATTTGTTTTTTTCTTTCATAAGGAATTTTAGGAGGAACATCTGAGACTGAGATGCTCTAAATGACACAAAACTGAGACCTCCATCAAAACAATTCCAAAGGAGCAAAAATAAAAACTGGTGTAAAAATTACCTAAAATAAATACATAAAATAAAATACAGCGGTTTTTTTTGTGTATACACGATAACGATAAACGATCAAATTTGCTGTCCGTCTGCTGCTAGTTTCATTTCAAAATCAATGCAACAGCTGTTTTTACACATCCAATCAATTCGCAGTGAAAAACGCAAGCCACGCCCACTCATTGTCTCCATTTGAAATTCTTTTTCACGGAAATGTGTCAGAATACGGAAGTAAAAACGATCGCAAATTCCCGTTCACAGGGACTTTAGGCTACGGTTTACATTGTATGTATTTCATATTATATATACATCTTGTTATGTAATTTTCTGCTAATCAAAACATTTTCAATAAAAACAAGAAATTGTAAAAAGGGTTTCTTGCCGTTTCTGCTGTTGTAGATACCGCAGACACGAGAACACGCAACACAGTCTCAAGGGTGTTTGTGATGTTTTCACGAATTGTATTCTATAAATTTGTGTTTGTGAACATGAATTTCCCCCTTTTCTTCGTATCAATCAGCACGACTTTCAATATCACGTATTTTAACATGCTGTATCTTTTATATGTATTATTATATATCAACGCAATCTGATGGGAATTCATTATAAATATATAACTGTACAAGTCGCATTGACACAGAAAAAATGGGAAATTCGGTCCATGAACACGAATCAATAGATTCCGAATTTTGTACCTATGCCACGAACTGCCTTGAAACTGGGTTAGCGCATATCAACAGATATTTTACAGTCTGTGAGGCATCGTGAGAGCAGGTGACTCGGGTTGTTTTCTCTGATGGCCCTGCTGTGTTCTAATGAGTCAAACACAAATGAAGCTTCACCTGTCGACTTCAACACCCCTTCATCTGTTAACTTTTTTGTGTGACTTTTTTTAGGGGGAGGCCAGACAAAAGGCTGGACGCCAGTTTCACGCTATAATTAATACAATGTGCCACAAGCTCACCACGCGGAGCCAGGAGCTCACTGTGACAGCTGACAGCAGAATTCAAAACGTGTGTGTGTGTGTGTGAGAGAGAGAGGTTGGTGCCTGTTGGGTGTGGGGTGATGAGGCCTGACCCTGCGTGTGTGTTTCTGTGTGTCATTATTTGTCCTCATGACTGTTTCTCATGGAACACAACAGGTGAATTATTTAGGAATATCCTGACCACTCTTTCCAAATCATTACAGTGAGACTGTCAAGTTTAAAGCAACAGGACAGAAAAGCTCCAATAAAGTAGTAATCACCAAACTAATATCTCACCGCTTTAACATCACAATTCATGCTAATGATTCATATCAAATTTATATTTTATTGGCGATATATATGTTCCTGCCATTTTACGCAGTATTGGAACGATTCTAGCACTTGATGTTGAATTGCCGCATGCCCATTTAAAGGAATATTTCACCCCAAAATTGAAATTATTTAGTCATTTTACACTTGCAAACCTGTACGAGTTTCTTTCTTCTGCAGAAAACAATTGAATATATTTTGAAGAATGTGGTTGACCAAACAACACTGAAACCCCCATTGACTTCAATTGTATGGAAACAAACCATTTGTTTCTCCAAAATATCGTCGCTCACAAAAAAAACACCTTAAACATTTTTAATGACGTGAAGGTGATAAACATGACAGACTTTTGTTTTGGGGTGCACTATCCCTTTAAGAGAGGGATAAGCATGATATCACATTAGTATTGACTTTGGCAGACACTATAAGATCGGACGTAAAATGTGTTATAATGCCATCCCTACAATAGAGTATCATTAAAGTGGTTTGTGATGAAAGCTGTCCTCAAATTCTTCTCTCCGATGGCCTAATTCACCCTCTACTTGTAGACGTGTGAGAATAGTCAGCTGTTATAAAGTCTCCTAACAAAACCATTGGATTAAAGGGGGCGCTGCAGGGGCTCACGATTCCAAAAAATATCGCTCATCTGCGCCATGCATGCTAATTATAGCCCGGCTGTGACAGCAGGGTGTGCGTGAGCACAGAATGAATATTAAGATTGTAGTCAATGAGACACCTCCGTCTGCCTCCATTTGAGCTTCCGAGCTGACACTCTCCGAGCAGGAGATCCAATCTAAACCATCTCAGTCACCTCTCATGGCTGTTGCCATGGCGATCGAAATACATGTCCAAATGTTGAGCGTAGACGAGAGCCAGAGTTGGGTGTGAGTCAGAGCGTGATTGTGCTCGGCAGAAGTGCTGCGCAAACAAATGATGGAGAATTAAATGCGCATACAGCGTGTGCGCCAATGACCCGTATCCTTCCCCGCGCAGGCGGAAAAGAACGGGCCCGGGTCGCAAAGGGACACAAGGACGCGTTTTAAAAGAACACAGCATCTTGTAGGGTTGCCTAGCAACCGCAGCGGATGCTGAAAACAGGTCACAGTGAAGATGTGTGTGAGGAGATGTCTTGTCAGCCAATCGGGCTCATCCGTTGCATTTGTGATGTCGCAAAAAAAACAATATGTCAGAATGCACTACTGGAGGAAGATGGATTATGGCTGCAGAAAGCACATTACCAGAGATATTTTAAGAGATTTAATCACTCGTTGAATTTTTTGGGGTCGATTTTAAATTTATATTAAACAGATCACAGTAATGGCTGTGCTGATTGGTCGATGCTGCCATGAGCCCCCGCAGGAGGGGAATAAAATAGACAAAACAGACAAAGATTTATGCAGATTAAAAGAACCTTCAGACAGACGAGCCATTAAATCAAAGCCAGCCTGCCTGACTCTCTCTCTCTCTCTTTTGATTCATCTATTTGTCTCACCAGTGAAAATGGGACACAGTTTCCCCCAGCAGGTGATCCCCCCTTCAGAAGTGAACTGGCCAAGCGCCACCTCCAGAAAAAAGACCGGCAGACCTCCACCAAACAGAAATATGAAGTAGGGGATGAGAAATGCACCTGGAAAGACCAACAATAGGTAAGTGTACAAGCACAAAAACATGAGTACGTTAAAGGCATGGTAACACACACTGACCTCCGCCGTTCTTGTAGCAGAGGTACGGGAAACGCCAAACGTTGCCTAAACCTACGAAACCTCCGGCCACTGAGAGCACAAAATCCATTTTGCTGGCCCATTTCTCCCGCTGTGGTGGTTTGCCCTCCGCCTCGTCTTCTGGACGCGTGCCGGGACTCTTACCGGGAGACGGCTTCAAAGTGTCTTTATGGAAATCTTTAAGACACTGCAACTTTTCCTTCTGTGCCATCCTGAAAATCAAACAGAAAAACGTGTCACTGACCTAAAAACGAGCAGTCAAAAGAGCAGAATAACATTCATGCATGTGAGTTTTACCTTTGAGATTTCATATCACGCGGTGCTATTATATAAAACACAGAGCACAAAGATTCAAATAATATCTGCAAATCTCACCAGACAGCTAATGCCTGAAGCAATGATGGTCACACAAGCACAGCAAAAACATCCTTAAAGGGATAGTACACCCCAAAATAAAAATTCTGTCATTCTTTACTCGCTCTTTTGTCAAACCTATATGACTTTCTTCCGCAGATCAGGAAAGAAGATATTTGGAAGAATGTTGTTAACTGGACCCCATTCACTTGCATTGGTTTTGTGTCCATACAATAGAAGTTAAAGGGGTCCAGTGCTGTACGGTTACCGACTTTCCTTAAAATATCTTCTTTTGTGTTCTGCGGAAATACAAAAGTCATAAAGGTTTGAAATGTCAAGAGGGTGATTAAAATGAAGACAGTATTGTCGATTTTGGGTGAACTGTCACTTTAAGAACAAGCAAATAACACAATATCTCTAAAGTTTCAATAAAATGTGTATGCCCATAAAAGAAAACAGGTGTAAAAACTAATTTATAAAGCTTTTCTTCTTGGTAGTCCAGGTACTTTGATGAGTTGTCTGTTGTTTTATTTATGTATAAACTTAGTCTCTGATGTTTCTTTTCAAATTGATTAGAAGAAATAGAAATAGAAACAAATTAACTCTTGAAACTGGAAGCATATGTGACATTTTTGGCTTTTACTTTTTCTTTAGCAAAAAGTCCGCTTCTTTCCATTTACTTATTTGATGATGATCCATGAGAAATCAGATATTAAACAGATCTCATGTGTGATTTTCTTTCTTAGTATGGCTCATATCGGGATTTTTTAATGATATGCTATTTCATTGTGTGATTTTTTATATTACATTTATTGCAAAATACAATAGAGAAGATGAATGATCAGTTTTTTTTATAATAGAATAAAGCTCTTGAAATGAGATTCAGACCATACAGGAAACTGAGAAGCTTGTTCTTCACCTGCCGTCTGACATTGTGTTGGAGACCAACACTCACATCTTCAACACTTAAACTGATAATCTACCTCACGCGCCCTAGATTTTTTCTTGACACTCACTGGTGAGTGCATGACTTTTTAATGTCCTTTTCTATTTCTATAATCTCATTTCAGTCCTCTGATAATGTGTGGACATATCCTAGTTAAATTTACAAGATAAACCCTGTCTGGTAAACACATAAATCACATCTGCGTGACGTAGAGTAGCCTCTTGTTTTTACGACATTAGATTCCAACGAGCCATTAAATCACAATAAACTCTCCATCTTATCTTGTCTACAGAGTAATGTGTCAACATTCATTGTGAAGCTGATAATAATAACTAACTGACAGATTGCTAGAAAACCTTATTCACACTACTTTAAATGTCCTTGTGCCGAAATGTTTTGGTGACCATTCTGTAGGGTCACAGCTCAGCTTAACTCATCCACCATCATTCAGAGCCGTTTAAATGAGTTCTCGATAGCCTTGATATAGATAAATACTGATAGCTCACTATAAACAAAAGCGCTGGAAACGCTTGTTTAATCAACCAATGTGGAAGGCAAATGAGCCGTGACATAGTATCAGAAGGTCACAACAGAAGACAGCTGCAGTTAACCTTGTCTGGATGTTCAGCTGCGAGATGTTTGGAAGGCAATCGAGGTGATAGGTTATACTACCAACTGTACCGTTACAAGTGCAATTTGGAGTGTATTTAAGTCCACAAATGCACATGATGGAATAGTTAGAAGCAGTGATGCTTCATTGTCCTTCTATACCCAAAGGCTCGCAAAATATGAAAAATAATATTTATGCAAATTAGATTTTAAAGGAAGCAGCAACATGAGATCTACACTGGAAGGTAACAGCTATTCTTTGTTGTCTCTACCATACAAAATCGGTTCAAGTTACTGTACTTTAAAGCAAATGATTGGTAATATTACAAAACAAAAGCAAGGAAACTCAAGAAGTTCTGTCTTTTATTTTATGCCGTGCCACACTATGATAAAGAGCAACTCCTCTTTTATCAGAGATTTTGAATGTTTGTTTCTGCAAGGTCATCGAAGGGCACGCGTTAAAAACCAAATCTGCCTGCTATCAAAAACTAAACCTTATTGTACAAATAACCCCATGCAAGGCGCGCCACAAGGTGCCCTGATTCTCCACGCGCGCTCCTGATGAAATGACATATTTATACGCGTTTCATATTGTGAACCCACTGAACCCACTGTCCGGAATAAAATAACGACGTGCTCGGGTTTTTAGGATGGTGCAAGTCTGCATAATAAACACATCCATTGCACATGGCACAATAATAGGCTGCGCGCTCGGACACGCCTCAAACCACCCATTTAATTTCCCAACCTGTTTCATCTCTAATGCACATCCATCAGGCCTGTGCATTAGATCCATGCGCACAATGAGAAGTTAAAACCTGTGTCCCATTAACCTACATTGGGTATTTTGGTGTGAAGCACTTACGTGACAGGTCTGAGACTGAACTATCTCTAATGGTGTCGGTGTGAACATGCAGGCTGATTTCACATGAACCTTTATTCTGTTCATCTGGCATGCGCTGGTGGTCCTCGTGTGACTGTCAACAAGCGTTTTATGGAGATGCACGAGACCGGCGCAGCGTTAACCAACGTTTAAATCATCTTTCATTACAGAGCAACCAAAACAAACCCATTGCATTTAATATTTAATGACACTGAGCGTGCAAAATCCGGCGGGAGCACTTTAAAGGATGGAAACGAGCACTAAAAAGCGCGCACAAAAAAAATGAATATTTCTGCGCAACATATTAAGACAAATACCAGAAAATGTCAAACCCCCTTGTAATTGGAAACGAAACATCATAATTCCAAAAACTACTGAATGGCAAAATATTTGAATACATCTGAAAGTCTTGATTGTTCATAAATGATACATAATATACTCCACAGACACACAAAAAAACGAGTTTATACAAAGAGATGCGCTTAAAGATGCAGACCACACTTCAGTGGCTGATGGCTTGAAGGTATCACTCACCTGTCTCTGCAATTTATTCTTTAAATCCCTCTGATGTTCTTTTGTCTTCTGGTGAGATTACAAGGCAATGAACATATTCTTATCGCCCTCTCCCCCAGACTTGTCTTATATGGGGAGCGCATGTAATAAGGCAGACAGTGGAAAAACACCAGGCTCGTGCAACAGGAGCGCGTTTCTTAAAGAGACACGCACACGCTCGCGTCGCGCTCGTCGCCTCCATCGGTTCGCGATTTCTGTGGTTTGCTAAAGGAGATCATTTCTCTACAAGCCTCACCGGAGTCCAAAATACCTCATTCTGGATCGAGTCCAGTTTATTTAGATCGATGTTTATTTAGAGATGCAAGTGCTGTAAATACACGATTGTTTAACTGTGTTATAGGTTGACATTTGTGAGTGAGAAACGAATGTAAGTCGGTTTGAAAGAAATCTTCATAAATTACGTTTTAAATAGCATTATTCGGTAAGCACAAACACAGGTGATTTGTCCATCCGCTAAGCGTTGAGAAAAGTAACAGATGACACGTGACATCGTTATCCGTGAGCTGTTTCTGTTGTTCTGTACTTTCTGCACAATGTATGAAGAGTTTGGCTTCCAAAATGAGATAATCATGTTTTTTATTATGTTATCATGTTTTTATTGTGTTTTATTCTGTATTTTTTTTAGTTATTGGTGTTTAAATAAATAAATAAATAACTGCAGTTTGATTGATATTAATTGGAATGCACAATAAAAACATGATTTTTGAGTTCTTTTAAAACCAAACACTTCATATAAATTTTGACGCAGTGAAATGTCAATGATAACTTGATTTAAAATAAATTAAAATTTTACTAAATGATACTTCTTTTGATCCATCAGACCTGCTTATTTTTAATGAGTAAGGGATAATGGCAGCCGGGTGTAATCGCAAAAATGAGCGAAAGCGAAAAGCGAAGCGACTTGTTTCATACCGAAGGGACTTATTTCGCGATAACAGCCGGCTGCTTGTACATTATCCGCTTATTACACGACTTCTTGCCACATGAGAAAAAAACTGGACATAAAATGTTAATTTGAAATATTTGATTAGCTCATTTTTACCGAATGAAGACCTTCCGCGAGGAAAAGCCGTTCAGTTTCGGTTTTAACGTAGAAGAAACGACGTTCAAACGTCACGAACATGCAAATTGGTTAAATATAAAGACATATTTATAATTATGTTTTGTGTAATATTAAACTGCCCCTCTCAAAAGGATGTGCAGCATCCTGGTTACAGGGTGTTATTAGTTTTGAACGGTTGTTATTTGAAAATAACAACCCTTGGAATGTCGCGACTGGCCAATCAGAATCAAGCACTCACATGGGCCGTGTAATAATAAAAAATAAGGACCTTTCCTCCTTGTGCACGCGCGTGCTCTGACTCGGGATGGAAGTCCTGCGTCACTGTCCTGGAAAGCAAAGGAAAATAAATGCATGACATGCCGTCGTGATACCAAAGTGACTGACGCAGAATCAAATATTTCTGAGGTGGTTTTGAAGCTTCATTCCAGTGTTAAGATGTTGACTGCTTAAAAAATTCCCCACTGAGGTCACATGAAGGGGGTCAGTGGCTTTATTAGGGGATAATCTGCCCAGACTCCAAACTTTGGGATCAACTCCAGAAACAGAACGAGGGGGTGGGGATAGCATTTTGCCAAAGTCTGATTGTATGGTTACACAACCCCCCCCCAACCAAATGTGTCTGCCAATCAAAGCTAAAGGATCTTGATGGTATGTCTTTAGAAGAGCTTACGTTTTAAGAAATACAATACAATGACATAAATGAGCTCCAAGGTCATATGACCACCAACCCACAAAGGTCTGTTTTTGAGCTCTTTTACACAAAAACCAAACATGAAAATGACTATTTTGGTTTTAGTTTCATTTCTTTCTGTTTTACAGACACGTCTTGGCTGCAGCTGCTCTAATTATCTGTATAATGAAGATTTTGATCCTTGGTATTCCAGTTTTGTTCTGACATACAGTAGGCACATGGAAGTTTGTGGACAGATGGCTGGTCCATCCTCACTGTGCATCTCACCAGGACATAACACAAAGGTTGAGCGCTCCCTCTCTTTCAGCCTCTTGTGGGTTCTGTTTTATTATTTTACACATACATCCACAAAAATGGTGTGATGTCATCTGCATGGTTTAGTCTGACAACAGGCAAATGTTGGTTCAATGCTGTAATAATACATAATTAAGAGTGAAAACAATTTATTAGAATGTATATTTTACATTCTTTGTCCATCTAAGACATCTGGTTCCATTGCAATCAGAATGTCCCTTTTGTGAAGTATTAACACCAGGTCAAGTCAGCAAGAATTCTAATAGTTTCGCCCATGCGGCGCAAGTATTCAAAACCTTTTTTTGGAAAGGTTAAGCATGCCTTTATACCGTGTTGCCAGGTTTCCTTGCAGGTCTCTTGAGCTACCAACGCAAGCTCACGAGAGGAGATTAAAGAGCCAGCCTAATGGAACGGGTTGTTTTCAATCCTTGCCAAAATAATAACTGTAAATCAGCTCAGCTCCGGAGCGCTGAGCCATGCGTGTTGTGTAACGTTCAAGTTCAGTGTGATCCCTGTTCTCTTGTGTGTATTTATGTGAAGTGAATTTGCTGGAGTCAGGTTAATAAATTGTTGTTTTCGCTTCATTTGGCTGATGTGTGAAGGTGGGTATGCTGGAGTCATGTGATGTCATAGATAAGCCTCTTTTATTCTCACACACTCTTACAAATCGTGTTTGGGACTCTTGGGAATACTGAAAGAGTTCGTTCACACACATATTCACACAAACAATAAAGTGGCGCACTGAATTAAACGTACAAGACAACTTGAACAAAATTTCAGCAGGACATATATTGTTGTAAATGCTCTGTTCATGCACTTTTAAAGAGATTGAAAAAATACATTGAGTAGTATTGGAAGTAGCAAACTGATTGTAGTTTTATGCGAACATTTTTACTTAAATAAAGATTAACTGTGAAAAAGGATCATTGTACATGAATTCCTGTTGGTGACTGTAGTTGTTTTTTATTTGGTCAGTATTAAGGTATTTATAACATTTTCCCTGGCTGCATGTGTTGCCAGATTGTTGTCTGCTGTGTTTGTTTTTGATAAGCTTAATATGAAAACATCATTACTGGGTTGTGTAGGATTTTAAATACTAATACTAAACACTGGACATCTTCTGGTTAAGAAACACTAAAAGGAAAACAGTAACCAGACTTTTTAATGACAATAAAATAATAAGTCTATGCACTAGAGAGAATTGAACATATGAAGAGTTAATTTGCAAAATCAGATGACTACATTTTTAAAGGGGTGATATGACTCGGCTAAAACGAATATTATCGTTTACTTTAGATGTAATGCAATGTCTATACACAATTTAAGGTAAAAAAACACTGTATTTCCACGTACCGTGCATGTTTGTATCTCCTCTTTGGAACGCACAGATTAAAAAAAAATCTCATGGCTCTGAAAAGCGAGGTGTGCTATGATTGGCTAGTTAACCAGTGTGTAGTGATTGGTCGAATATTGCAAGCGTGTGATGTAAATGTAATGCCTCTCACCATATTTGGATCGTCAGGTTTCTCTTCAATTGTACTGACAGGTGCCCCACCTTACTTGCGTATACATTTGGGCGGTCCTAGTCAACTCATACCACCAACTGACGTAGATTTGTGTGGGTGTGGTTACACGAGGTGTTTCAGGCGGGTCTGGGTGAGCTTTCGCATTTAGACAGAATAACAGATTGTTCCCACACTTAAATTTGTGCAATTTTACCTGTCTAATACATGCATAGGTAACTTATAACCATGTTGGGTAAATTACTCTGAAAAGTAATTCATTACTAATTACATATTCAATCGTGTAATTAGATTACTTTACAAATTACTCTCTCCAAAATGCATTTAATACCTTATTACTAATTACTTTCTATATACTACATAAACCTTTATTACTCTACACACCAAAGAGACAGAAAAACACATATTCGTTCCATATGACCCCTTTAAAATGTTGTCTTTTAAAAATAAAAATCATGTTTTTTATTGTGCATTCCAAATAATATCAATCAAACGGCATTAGGGTTGCTTTGATTAAGTAATAGTGGGGCTAACAAAAAAATGGACGTAACCTAATACAATAAAAACATTTTTACATGTTATCTGTACATGAACTCTTCATATCCACCAACACATCCAGAAGAAGTATAAAAGATCAGAAAAAAATGATTACGGTCTTTTTCCCAACAAACCTTAGACCCTTAGAAACGTTTACCATGGCAACTGCAAAATTAAATGTATTTCAGTCCTTGTTATTACAAAGAAACCTGGTAATAGTCATCACTGTCTTATTAAAAGACTAAAAATGACAAACACACATTTTTAAGATATGTACTTGTAACCAGCCTGGTGTTATTACACAATCAAGTAGCCAAGTAACCTATTTAGAAAAAATTATCAAATGACTGTAAACTCACAAACTTTTTCCACAGGAGATCCTTTCACAAACACCAGACGAGATGTATTGTGATATAAAATATTCAGCGTCTGACGGAGCATGAATAAACAACATTTAGATTTAACAGCGCTCAACAATAGTTGTTTTTAGTGCTGCTATATAAATAAAGTTGAATTTAACAAGCTTTTTCATCCTCGGCGAGCTTCTCTAAATCTCTTCAAAACAGTGAATTCTACAGATGTGATATTTCTCTTTAAAAAAAAAACTCTCCACGGGAGATGACGTCGTGTGATGGTGGGCGATGCTGTAGTGGTGCTGATGCTGAGAGGTTTGTGTGAATACTGTATATTGGTAAGATAACTGCTCAACTATGACCTAGTTAGCATCCTCATATTTAATCTCTCTGGTTAGTTACAGCACGCGTCTCATGACTCAAGGACCTCAGTTATACAAACACACAGCTTTAGTGATAAATGAAATACTGCTCTGACAAGCTCCATCACTCTCTCCTTGAGCTAGTTGTCATGGTAATTCACACTCCTGTTGCCTGGAGAAACAGGCAAACCCAGAGTGAGCGCCTCTTCATCATAACAAGTTAACAAACTCCAGCGAATATGTGTACACTTTGGATTTGAATGCTTGGAAATGATCTATTTTTAGGGTAAACCCTGATGGAAATAACTGCAGAAAAAACATCACTAATGTTCAACTGGATTTAATAGTTACCATGGTTCATTATGCTATTTATAATAAAAAATATTAGAATTATAATACAGGTTTTTTAGAAGGGTTATAAGTAATATATCGGGAAAACTTTTAGTAACGTTTGGTGATTTCTAGTTTTTTGTTTGAACACCAATACCAAACTCTAATCCGTTAAATAAATAACTCTTAATAAACTACACCACATAAATTGTTATAAGACATTGAGATGAACTGATGCATGCATGTGAGTCACTCTTGGCAGAGGCATGTACTGATAGGCACCGTCTCCAGGGACGTTGAGTTACGAAACATTTACAGATGAAGTGACGTCTGATAAAAAGCCGACTGCTAAAAAATGCCAGAATAACAATAAGATTTGTCCTTCACTTTGTGATGTATGAGAGCTTTTCAATCGTACAGTAATACAGAGCGCTCCCTACAGGCCAAAATGAACAATGCATCTAACCTTGATCGATTAGGTCAGATACAAAATGTTGTGGTCCAAAAGTGAGACAGCACATAAAAAGGTCATACATATAAAGAAAAGTCCAATTATTCATAAAAGTTATGGAGCAATATCAAATTTGAGAAACTAAATATTCAAAGAATACCACAACAATTACATTATTAAATATTTATTTTCTGCTCACCTATTTACATCCCATCCCACATGAACTCACATGAAAGCAAAAATGCCATCTGGCAGTAAACAATAACAACTTAAAACATTCATACACATTAAGTGTCATTAGTGGGAATTTATCTTAGCACAGTTCAGTAACATAAATCTGTGCTTACAAAAAGTGCTGCTAATTAAACGAGCTCAACCTCCTGCTGTCATTTAAACCACATCGTGTCGACGTGCCTCTTTAAAACCGAAGAAATAAAAGACATTGAAATCAAATAAAATCGTTGTAAGAATAAGAAGCACGAGCAACGAAAGCAAGATGAGGGAAAATGAGGTTTAGGGAGAATCGTGCTCAGGATGGGTACAGAAGTCCGAAACCAGAAATGCAATGCTGGAGAAATATGTATATCAATGAGAAAATAATCTGCTTCAGTAAACGGTCCTCTATCACACAAAAACATCAGAGAGAATGCAAGTGAAATTCTTTTGGGAAATAACATCTCCTCGATAAGTCCTTAAGCTTTCCTAGAGACCATTTAAAATGTATTCCTGTTACACATATCGTTTTCATCCTGTTTACAATTCCATAAATCCGTGTCTCATACCTGATGCTTTAACAGCTTGACCTATGATGCGTTCATTCTTTGTGCTCGACACAACAAGCCTTTTAGAATATTCCTTGGCATGATAAATCTGGAACAAAGAACGGCACGTGCCCAAACATAATCACGGAATCACACGGATGCTAATATCAACCTTTGAAATTCAATTTCATTTCTCTGCAAGTGAGTTTATTCACAGGAAAGTACAGATACTTTTAAATGCTATTAAAAGTTCCCATAATTCACACCAGCAAAAAACAGTACCGTGCCAGTACATGCACTCTTAATATCTGTTATTGAAAGAATCTGCTGTTAAAATCGACCGTGTTAGTGTGTAACTGCTAACGTGATGCCAGCTCGCAACACATGAATCTTTACTGTGCATGTAAAGCTCTTATTTTGTAAACCACTTGGTTCTTCCGACCTCATTTCCACACGCTCTCCATGTCACTTCCTCTCGATTTCTTATTCTTTCTTAGCACTCGAGACCGATGCTGGCCAGCAGGAGCTCAAGGGCGTCGAATTTCTGGTTAGCCTCTTCGATGGCACTGTACGTCTGAACGTTGCTGGCGATGTGGAAACGGATCTCATCCACCAAAGGGATGGAATCTGTTTCCTGTCTGGCGGCCACATTCCCAGCATCCTCTCTGATCATATCTGCAAACTCGGATTTGTCCACCAGCTACAACACACATTAAGAGAAAATCTGGTTTATAAATTGCACATAAAAAAATTTAAAACAGGAAATGGCCAAAATGGTATTAACGCAATTCTTTCACGATGTGATGTGTACTTTAGCAATGCTATCTGTAAAAATACATACTATATGTTAAGAAGAAAGGTATCATATGTTGAGTACTTAAAGAATAGGCTTATTCAGAAAAAGTTTAGAAAGATAAAGTTTATAAATTCTCCATTTGGATTTCATGTTCCCATGTGTGATTCCATGTTGACATCAGAAGGACACGTGTCCGTCAGAATGGTCTTACAAGTAAACACAGACATAGTTTCAGTGATGTATGTTCTGTATATACCCGCTCGATGATCTTGGCCATATATTCTGTGCACTGGTCTTCTAGACGTGACAGCCGAAAGAGTTTTGCCGTCTTCCACATGTGCAGCACGTTCTCCTCATTGAGCAGCGCCGCTAGAGTCCTGCCGCACAGACGCTTCAGACCGGGCAACAGGTACATATCAGCTACACACAGAACCTCATAGACGTTCTCATGCGACAGCTTGAACACAGTGAAAGAACTTTAAATAAGTGTGCAGCAACCATCAATAGTGGCTTTATTTTTGTCCTCATAATACTCCGTTTGTGAGGTCACGTAGAGTTCCGCGTACCTGGGCGTTGTCGCTGTAGATGTAGTAAAGGATTCTGGTAAACAGATCATGTGACACATCATGCAGGGTGATCGCAGGAATACCAGGAAGCGCAAGCAGAGTTTCACCTTCACTAAAATGATCCTCAAGCAGCGCCTTGAAATAATCGCTACGGCCGCAGAAAAACGCCTGCAGGAACAAACACACACACAAACAAACAAACATTTAATTTCCCTTTTGATTAAATTACAAATTTACAAATGATTGGAATGGGCTTATATACATTTAGATTATGGCCCTCTTCTTGGCCGCCCCTGTAACGCCCAACCTACTGAGGACTTTGCAAAGTGAACGTCCTGCATAGCCTCTACAGTAGACTTCTTTCTGTTTTAAAACATCGGAGGTGACTATCGTGTCTGGACGGAGATTTGTTATTGCAATGTGCTGAGGAAACCTCAGCTGTTTACCCAGGTTGACCTTCAGCTGTCAGTCCGAGGCTTTGTGGAAAAGGTCTGTTGTTAATTGTTGGCGCGTCCGGGTGTCTCTCAAGCTTTAATGTAGGGGACTGCCTTCTTTCTAGCATGATGGTACTTGCTGGTGCTGATGGCTGAGGCTAAGCTCTCAGCAATTGCCTTAAGCACCTGGTCATGGCGCCAACGATAGCGACCATCAACCAGAGCCTTTGGGCAGCTACTGAGGAGACGTTCTAAATTATTACAAACTTTGAAGTATTGGATTGACGTCAGATATTTTTGCTGTCTGGCTTCACTGACGTTGTCCCAACTGTAAGGTTAACAAACACTCACCTTATGACACAGAAAGTCATAGCCGTCCACCCGGAAGCAAATGTCAGGATAGCTCGGAAAACTGTCAGTCAGATCGAAAGGAAGCTGACCGTATCCGACCTATGAAAACATTTATGAACAATTCTAAAGCATGTGACAAAACAAACAGGACTCAAACTCTCATGGGCTGGTTGGGACACTAGTTCATATGCGTGTCTGCCCAAATCTTGATTCTTCAGCCTTCCTTTGTGAGACAGGATCTTTGTTGATGTATCTAAATCAGCAGTAAATCTTCAATACATCACAGAAAAAGGTTTGCGATGACAATAAGACGTATAAACAACTCAGCACTGACCCCACAGATGAGTCCACTTGTCTAACACCGTGTCTAACACCTTGTCTATTGAGTTGTTATGACGTCTTGTTGTCATTACAAACCTTTTTCTCACATGGCTTGTTTTAATAAGATTGTCGCGTCGCACCAGTGCGGACAAAATGTAAATATATAATGGGTTCTAATGTGTTCAATTGTATTTTTGTGGAAACACGGTGTAAAGCTCTCTAACTGTCCAACCCTAAAAATCTAAGGAAAATAACAGCGCTCACCCTGAGTTCATCTGGAAGAGCGCTGTCAGCCAGAAGAGCCATTCCATCCTGCAGCTGAAACTCATGAGGGTCTAGAGTCAACACCTTCACACATGTGCCCGGCTTACTGGACACTGAGACAGAGAGACAGACAGACAGACAGAGAGAGAACGAGAGAGAGAGAGAGAGAGATAGAGAGAGCGAGACAGAGAGCGAGACAGAGAGCGAGAGACAGAGAGCGAAAGACAGAGAGCAAGAAACAGAGAGCGAGACAGAGAGCGAGACAGAGAGCGAGAGACAGAGAGCGAGAAACAGAGAGCGAGACAGAGAGCGAGACAGAGAGCGAGACAGAGAGCGAGACAGAGAGCGAGACAGAGAGCGAGACAGAGAGCGAGACAGAGAGCGAGACAGAGAGCGAGACAGAGAGCGAGACAGAGAGCGAGAGACAGAGAGCGAGAAACAGAGAGCGAAAGACAGAGAGCGAAAGACAGAGAGCAAGAAACAGAGAGCGAGACAGAGAGCGAGACAGAGAGCGAGACAGAGAGCGAGACAGAGAGCGAGACAGAGAGCGAGACAGAGAGCGAGACAGAGAGCGAGACAGAGAGCGAGACAGAGAGCGAGACAGAGAGCGAGAGACAGAGAGCGAGAAACAGAGAGCGAAAGACAGAGAGCGAGAAACAGAGAGCGAGAGACAGAGAGCGAGAGACAGAGAGCGAGAGACAGAGAGCGAGAGACAGAGAGACCGAGAGACAGAGAGCGAGAAACAGAGAGCGAGAGACAGAGAGCGAGAGACAGAGAGCGAGACAGAGAGCGAGAGACAGAGAGCGAGAGACAGAGAGCGAGAGACAGAGAGCAAGAAACAGAGAGCGAAAGACAGAGAGCGAGAAACAGAGAGCGAAAGACAGAGAGCGAGAAACAGAGAGCGAGACAGAGAGCGAGACAGAGAGCGAGAGACAGAGAGCGAGAGACAGAGAGCGAGAGACAGAGAGCGAGAGACAGAGAGCGAGAGACAGAGAGCGAGAGACAGAGAGCGAGAGACAGAGAGCGAGAGACAGAGAGAGAGAGAGAGAGAGAGACAGAGAGCGAGACAGAGAGCGAGAGAGAGAGCGAGACAGAGAGCGAGACAGAGAGCGAGAGACAGAGAGCGAGAGACAGAGAGCGAGAGACAGAGAGCGAGAGACAGAGAGCGAGAGACAGAGAGCGAGAGACAGAGAGCGAGAGACAGAGAGCGAGACAGAGAGCGAGAGACAGAGAGCGAGAGACAGAGAGCGAGACAGAGAGCGAGAGACAGAGAGCGAGAGACAGAGAGCGAGAGACAGAGAGAGCGAGAGACAGAGAGACAGAGAAAGAGAGACAGAGAGCGAGAGACAGAGAGACAGAGAAAGAGAGACAGAGAGCGAGAGACAGAGAGACCGAGAGACAGAGAGCGAGAGACAGAGAGCGAGAGACAGAGAACGAGAGACAGAGAACGAGAGACAGAGAACGAGAGACAGAGAGCGAGAGACAGAGAGCGAGAGACAGAGAGCGAGAGCGAGAGACAGAGAGCGAGAGACAGAGAGCGAGAGACAGAGAGCGAGAGACAGAGAGAGAGAGCGAGAGACAGAGAGCGAGAGACAGAGACAGAGAGAGAACGAGAGAGCAAGAGACAGAGAGAGAACGAGAGAGAGAGAGAGAACATAACACGTGAGAAACAGAATCAGATGAGTGCCACAAGTTTATTCTGTTGTAGGGATGTAACAATTTACTTAGTTCATGATACAAATGTATTATGATGTTGAGCAAATTTTTTTTAATAAACTAAAATTCAAACATCAGATTTATCTCCTAAACATTATCAATTATCAATAACCGTTTTTTAGGGCTGTCAAACCATTAATCGCATCCAGAATAAAAGTTTGCGCTTACATAATATATCTCTGTGTAGTGTGCATTAATTTTATATTGATTTGCATATTGTTTATTAAAAATGTCCAAAATTCTTAAATAATATGCACAGTACACAGACACACATTACGTGAACACAAACTTTTATTCTGGATGCCATGAATTGCAATTCATCGTTTGACAACCCTTCAGTTTTGTTATAGAATTGAACCTGTCACTAAAAAGTAAAACAGAACCTTTAAATAAGTTTGTAACATTGTAAAACTCTAAAAAGCATAACAAAATGTTGGTATGGAAGTACATTGCGGCACCCCTGAAGCATGTGTGAACTGTTTGTACATCTGAGCAGTTCCTCACCAAACTCATAAACCTGTTTGCATTTCACCTCCAGCTCCTCAATGAGTTCACCGATCTTGCACTGTTTGGCCAGACGCTTGCAGTCCTCCACATAATTCACGTCAATGTCCAATCGACCTGCAAACAAACCGGGACAGAAAAACTACAGTCTGACAATGAACCACAGACACCCCTGAATGTACAAACTCATGTGATGTGACGCTCACCAGTGTAGAAATACTGCAGGATTGCAGCGAATGCAGCAGGATTCACCTGTGAGGCAAAAAACGATACTGGAACTTTAGATTCAGTTTAGACTGTATATTTGAACTGAACTGTAGATGCATGCTTTGATGGATACAGATAGTAGAGTTTAATTTGGCTTTCACAATGACTGTGATGTTGGCGCCTACCAGTGGATGTTTGAGAGCAATGTCGCTCTTCCCTTTCCATTTGGTCTCCAGCATGTGAGCAAAGTATTCGGACCGTGCGCTCAGGACACAGCGGTGGGCTTTAAACATCTCACCGTGCACCATAAACGTGACGTCGCTGTAGTTACCCAGCTCCAAAAGTCTGAAACAGAGTATGGGATCGATCAGTGCATGTCGCCGGTTTGTGTTTTCTTTGTGGTTGTGTGATGGTCATACGTCTGCAAGAACTGGTCGTAGTAATCTCTCTGCATGGCTTTGGCTGTGATGCGCTTGTACTCCTTCAGCAGGCGGCGGATGGGGTCGCTCAGCGCGCCGTAAAGACAACGCTCTCCATCGAACGTGTTCGCCTCACATTTCGCCCCTGCCACAGATACAACACGCATTAAACACAATCAAAACATACCATTTATCTGCCATCTCTTTACAGAGGCCACAATAGATTTATTTTTGTTGAATTATTCATCGTAACACAATAACTGTAGGTACATTTGTGTTCTCCTCAACATCAATTACATAAAAATAGAAATAAAGAATGAGCAAGTGACCCTAAACCTTTGAACGACGGTGTATATCGATGATGAATGCCGTGCTTACCGTTGGCGAGCAGGTACTGCACCAGTTCTTCATGTCCACACAGACATGCATAATACCTGAATCAACACCAAAAACATCAACGTCTCAGGCTTCCTCTCCACCTTAAATGCACGGCAAAGAAAATACAAGACACTTACAGAGGTGTACTGTCCCATTTATCTCTGATGTTTAGTTCCACATCCCGCTGCTCAACCAGGTATCTGGAGAACGTGAGACAATAATAACAAAAAATGCAAAGAGATCAGATGAGTCACGTTTATAAAGAACCAGGGAGTGCCAGTCACTGCAGTGGACCTGCACATTTGCATTGTCATGCATATTCATGATTTATAGAGAATCTATGAGTCATATAAATTTGCATAGACAGTCCCTAAATATGGTTTGATGTTAACTTCTGTAAACATTTGCTTCCATATGGATATTGAGTAGCTATAGACTGAGCAACTCATGTATATTGTCCTTGGTATGCACATTTACAGACTATACACAGACTATGTATTAAGACTAAATAGGAAATGTACGTTCGTTTGGATGTACGTGCAAAACTACAAGACGAGGTACATTTTTGCTCTGATATTCACATAAAGTTGTTTAGAAGCTACTTTGGATATGCACGCTGGCCAAACTGATGCATGACGCCAAGTCAAAACAACAGCAAGTCCATGATGATCTGACCTCACTCTGGCAATGTCGCCCTTCCTGCAGCTTGAAAACAGATCAACGGCGTCCATCTGCGCGGAGATAAAGGTTCTCTGAAATGCATTGAAACGGCCTGTCTAAGTGACAGGATCGAGTGCAGGTACTGTATAAACAAACGCCGAGACTCTTTAAGGGCCGATGTCTGTTCCGTCTTGTTCTGAAAGTTCTTACAAAACGTAAACAGGAAGCACATTTGTAACAAAGTCCCTTTAAGGAAAGTCTCCGCGCTCGGCGGCCATATTTGGAGCTATTGCAGTCATGTAAGACCCAAGTCCTATCACCTTTAACGGCGGCGTTAGGTTATCTCTTAAATCGCGTCCTAAGGTCACAACAAACAACATATTTTTGATTAGATTTTACCTTACATTACATTTAGAATACGTTTTGTTTCTTAGTTTCAAACTTCGCTTTAAATAACACATCTTCTTGGGTGCTTCAGCTACAGCGCATGCGTCAAATGTATAACGACGCGTTGCACTTTTCCTTACGAATTTGTCGACAGTCTTGGTTCTTCAGCACTCGCCTAGATTTTTAAACTATTCCTATACGCACTATTTTCGTCACGTAAGCATGAAAAAGTGCTGATTAATGTCTAATATTGTAAATATTGCAAGATATACCAGTTGTAAATAAAATACTTCTATAGCACTTTTCAGTTTTGTATTGTTGCAAAGCTGCTTTACAATAACAGATTGTGAAATGCACCAGAAATATTTATAATAAAAAAGGAATAATTAAAATATAGAAAATAGGTAAATGTTATATACTTGATAGAATATAATTGATGAAACTCAAAGTTGAAACTTATATATTTTTTGATGTTAAAAATAAATGTTAAATAAATGCGATTCATTCTGTATCAAGTCTTGCGTAAAAACAACAACTTTTTAACCTGTTCAGGAAGGTAGACCATTTTAGCAAAAACACCCTGAAAAAGCAGATATTGTGTATTCATGTTGAACAGATATGCTGGGGCTTAAATCTCTTGACATTGTAAACAAGCTCTGTTTGTCATTTTTTGTGTGCTTGATCTTGTCTGAATGTGGAGAATGTTTGCTTTGGACATGTGGTGTGACGAACAGGTTTTTCAAAGAGAAGAATTCTGGTGTATTCTCATTTATACACAAAGACACACCCACCTGTCTGCACATAAGGCACCTGCATCAAAAAGTGATGAAAACAACCAGCCAAGTCCACTGGAACTACACCACTCTCCATATCACATCTCTGTCTGTCTCTCTCTGGTCATGAGTGTCCGTAGGTCCTCCAGGTCTGGCTCCAGCAGCTGGTCATTGGGCTCATCTCCATATCTCGGAGCACAAATACCCCGTCAGGGTAACTCTTATTTTGGCTTTGCTAACATGTCAGCGGTCGGGGTCCCCATCAAAGCTGTGTCCGTTAACAGGAGTCTTCTCACCCCGATGGATCTTCAGCTGGACCCAACAATACAGTCTGTGAGAATCCAGGAGAAAGAACAGATCAAATCTCTCAACAACCGCTTTGCCTCTTTTATAGACAGGGTGAGAAATCTCTGCCTACTTTTGTCACAAAGTATTACTGAGAATGTTGAAGAACAGAATTGAGTTTTAATTGTATTTTTTTTTAAACTTGCAAATGGCAAAAAGGTACTGAGCTATGTCAATAAGTTTAACAGGCTTTTTTATCATTCATGCACACTGCATCAGTTTCAGTTAATACCAGAGAAACAAGATCAACAACCAACAGGACTGTTTCAGATAAAGGGCGAAATAGAAAATCAGTTGTTTTTCCTAAATGGTATCTTGTAATTTCAGAGAGCATCCAAACAATGTTTCAAATGGTGCTTTTTATGCCCAAGTCTGCAAACAAAAGTCAGAGACTTTTTTATTCTGCTTTTTTAATAAAATGCAAAATTTAATGTTCTTAAATGATGCAAAAAAACTTTGGGATTTATGGTTACAAGGAGACTTTCTGTTGCACAAAAGTTTCTTTATAGTGAACAAAGGTTTTAAAAAAAGATAATAAAAGCTTAAAGATTCTTAAACGTAAAAGGTATTTTGGAGAAACAAAAATGGATCTTCTACATCAATCACTGCAAATAATCCTTTCATGGAGGTTTATTTTCAATAGTATTTCCATGTTTATTTATTTTATATGCCTTTAATGCACTCAAACTGTTTGTCATTTTTTGTCACATTGTTGTAAAAGGTATTTAATAAAAGCATTTCAAGAGTGTAACTGTCTTCATTCTCAGGTGTGTAAACTGGAGCAAGAGAACAAGATGCTGGAGACTAAATGGCAGCTGCTACAGAGCAGGTCTAAGCCTGATTCTAAACTGGAACACATGCTGAAGTCATACATCAGTACCTTAAGGGCACAGCTGGACCGCGCGAACAAAGACAAAGAACACCTGGATGTAGACCTCAAGAATGTTCACGTGCAGGTGGTGGAACAAAAGCAAAGGTCATTCATCAGACGCTTTAGTCTTAAATCAGAGCACGAAGGGTTTTTAGGTTATCAAACCACAAGGCAGTGAAATTTGTATTAAACAAACGCAAGTTTGTGAAGAGCCTGTTCAATCAGAAATGAAATTTCTTTTATCGTTTACCCCCCTTTGTCCCATTCCAGACCTGTATGATATTTTGACACATACAATGGGAGTCGATGATGTCCATGTTGTGTGGTTAGAAGCGTTCTTCAGCATAACATCTGTGTCATACGGGTTTGGAATAAATGATGAAAAAAAGTTTATTTTTGAGTGAACTACACCTTGATGTAGTTGAGAGAAAATTGTTAACGTTGAAAATTGTTGTAAAACAGATGTGTTTCATTTATACAGGTATGAAGATGAGATCAACAATCGGAACAAAGCCGAAAGCGAGTTTGTTCTTCTGAAGAAGGTAAAACAGACAGTAAAATAGCGTAAACTCTATCTGATGTTGTCACTTTAGCGTCCTCTCATTTTCAAAAAGTGAACATGTTCGCATCTCTTTCACTGCAGGAGGTTGACTCAACTTACTTGTATAAAGTTGCCCTGGCAGATAAAATTGCGGGAATCTCGGAGGAACTGAACTTTCTAAAGAGCTTCAATGAGGAGGTACACTGAGACACATACACATCTGTCAAACATCGTCAGAAGGTCTTCTTAAATCTCTCTCTTTCTCTCTCTGTAGGAGCTGCGTGAACTTCAGGATGAGATACAGGAAACGTCTGTCGTGGTGCAGATGGACAACCGCAGACATCTCAACATGGAGAAGATCATTGCTGATGTGAGGAGCCAGTATGAAGAAATATCAGCGTGCAGCCGTCAAGAAGCTGAGAGCTGGTATAAGAACAAGGTGAAGATCCCTCAAGCCTTTTTTATATTGTACAATCTTGAGCACAATTTGTTGAAATTTCTTCTACAACGAGACACATTACAAGACTACTTAGATGTTTTTCTCATGAGAAACATGTGAAAAGCAGGTACAATATACTTCTTAAGCTTAACATCTTTCTATCTTGCTTCCACAGTTTGAACTGATCGCCTCACAAGCCGACCAGAACAACAGTGAACTGAGAAACAATAAAAGCACAATCGCTGACTTGAGAAGACACATCACGCAACTGCAAAGTGAGATAAACTCGGTTACATCACAGGTAGCTGCTCGCTAATATAAATAACACTTTTTTGTTACCATGGCAACACAGCATCCTCACTGTACGCACATGAGCTGCTTCTGTGGACGCCAGAGTGAATTTTAGAATAAAAGTGTTTAGTAAATGAAACTTTACGGTTGTCATTCTGTGACATCATTGTAGCGTGGCAGCGTTGAGGGCCAAATCAAAGAGGTGGAGCGCAGCGTTGAGGAGGCGGTGTTTGATGCTAAACAGCGAATCAAAAGCCTGGAGGATGCCCTGCAGAACGCCAAACACGATATGGCCAAACAGATTCGCAGCTACCAGGATCTGATGAATGTCAAAGTGGCTCTGGATATAGAGATCGCCACCTACAAGAAACTACTGGAGGGAGAAGAGAACAGGTTCAAATAAGCAATTTATTTATTTAATCTTGTTTAGTAGCCTATCATTCGTTTGAGTTATATTACAGTATATTCTTTTATTTTGTATTGTTATAATATTTATTGGATTATATGTATATTACTGTAGAATTTATGAAATAATGTTAGTATAAGCAAAAAGGCTTATGACTGAGTAAAGATTGCATGAAGTGTACTAATAACAATTGTCCTCTCTTTCATCAGGTTGGAATCCAGTATAAACATACGTCCAGTCCATAAACGCTCAGCAATAGCAAGATTCTGGCAAGATTCTTCATATAACTAACTTTTGCATCTTTAGTCATTGCTGCGAGAAGACAGCAGTGCTGATCAAATAACAGAGAAGAAAAAAGGGAAAGATGTTTACATCATATATAAAAATGCATAAAACTGTACTCACTTTCCTACACCCTTAAATAAACATGTTTTTTTGCAAAAATGTAAATGTTTGCTTGCTGGTATTTTACTACTACACTGTTAATCACTGTAACCACATGCCTTTGCTATGTAAGAATGACAATAACAGTTCTCAAGAAGATCTGTGGCTGGAAGCCTAACAGCTTTAATCACTACACCGTTTTTGGTAATCCTGTCATGAGGGAAGATAAACAGGTCTGTTAAGATTCTTGGGAAATGACTTATGGGAACAAAACCCGCTCGAGACCTTTGGACAGAATTGCACAGAGACAAATGTCAAAGAACAAAACAAAAGAAAAAAGCATTAGTATGTAATTATCTTGCACTAATTAATCACTGGCCTCGTTTTTAATAGCGCACGCACGCAACACACGCGGCGCAAATACAATAAATACATGTAATGACGTCAGTCTGTTACTAGAGGGCGCTGTTTAGTCACTTCCTTGTTTACCGTTTGTGTAAATGCATGACTTTTGAATCAAACCGCGTACTTTACATAACTAGAATTTATATGCAGAGTTCTTCAAAAGTTTAGTTTTATTTCATGGAAGATTAGATTATGTTTTTCGAAGATGACTAAAATATTATGGTTGATTAAACAAAAGCAGCTATTTGAATGTGTAAAGAACGAGTCTTTTAAGACGCTTTTTCTGAATGAATCCAGATCTGAATCAGTTTATTTGGAAGTGTGATTCATGTTCCGTCACAGAAACACGCCCACTTCCTGGTTGAAGTCCATCAGCGTGCAGGAGTCACAGACATCTCCAAGTACCCGTCAAAACAAGGATTTACAGATTTAGTGCACATCTTCAACCATGCAACAAACACCAGAGATCACTAAAGGTGAGCAAAAATGTGTGTCCAGTGCGTGAAGTTTGAAACAGAGCTGGTTCTTCCTGCTCACTTTACAAGGATTGACTTCACTTTAGAAAGAATTTATCAACGTTTAGTGGCTGTGTCCACCAAGGCGTTTCTGCCGGCGTACGGCGTGTTTTTTCAATGGTTTCCGATGGAACGCTGCGCATCTGCAGCGGGCTGTTTCATCCGCGTAAAAGCGCAGACACACACAGTTGCATTTCCACACAGATCGGAAATACGAGTTTCCCTCTGGGAATTTGGGAAATAATTTTGATTCCCGAGTTCCTGAGATTGGGGGCCTGACTCGACCAACATGGGTGATGGGATAAGGATTTCTGCTGTGACAGATGTGATTTATTCGTTTTTTGTCTTTTCGTTAAATAAGTACATATTTACATAACCCTTTGTTTTATACACTGTGAACATAGCATGTATTTACCCAATATTCCAGAATAGTAAAACTATACAGTATGAAGTGCGGTTGAAAACTATTAGCCTAACATTGCATTTCCCCAAGACACACGCAAGCTTGAATCTGGCATCCTCCATTCTTTCCGACAACAAAGCACCTGAACAGAACCAGCTCGGAATCATGACATCATAAGTGGGAATTATCACATTTCAGAGATCACGTGATGGCAGTACAGTCTAACAGACGCCTCGTTGAACTGCAAATTCGTGCGTCACCTGCACCGCCATATTGGACCGGGCATGAACTAGAGCTGCGCTTATTCTGCATTAAACGTATTGTTTAAAGTCCGTGTGAACAGAACGTTTCAATATTTTTTACTTCGGTTTTTTGACACATTTCAGTAGAATGTAATTACGAATAGTGGTTGTGGCTTTCGTTTTTTTCTGTGATTTGATTGTATGTATAAAACAGCCGTTGCATTTTGATATGTAAATTGGCAGCAGACTGACAGATGAAGGGGAGGAGTTAACGGATGCTTGGCCAAGCCATCTAATTTACGTCATTTAAGATGGATAGTAGTTACAGGAAGGAAGTGCAATTTCAGATTTTTCAGATTCAGAAGATGAGGGCATATGGAATAAAAAAGAGAACGACACACATTGATAAACTATTTGTAGTAAACGCTGGAATATTTCTGGAAAAATAAGCATTGTCATTTTTTATTTCACAGGGACTTTAACGAATTCAATTAAATACAATTTCGTCATATCATTCAGATCCTCTGTATTACTTTTTTTCTGTTGAACACAAAATAAGATATTCTACTGATGTAAACATAAAAAATCCATATTACAGTTTTGCAATGACATGTGGGTGAGTAATTGATGAAAATAATTTGATGGGTTAACTATCCATTCAAAAGCATAGCAGCTTTTAAAATTCTCAGTTAGTGCTTTACAATTGATGTGAATTTCACAGAACGTGTAAGTGTACATAATTGTAAAAAAAAATTATAAAGTGAAAAAATAGCTAGCTAGATGGATAAATGTCATAATATTAAGAAGTGTGTATCTGAACCTCTTTCATTATGTATATTCCTCTTTCCCTAGATGTTCAGGAGGTGCATAAGGACACTCTGAGAAGCTCTCTTCTAAATTCAGTTGTGCCCGACTCGCTCTTAGGAGGTCAATCTGTGATCGGAAAGGGCCACTACACACCCGTCTCACTGCGTGCACGTAAGGGCAAGTCTGAAGATTGGGAAATTTTGGAAGATGTCATATCTCGAGAGTTTTCTCAAGGATCTGAAGGGCGTAGAGTGGTCCTCTACGGCGGTGTTGGAATGGGTAAGACTACAGCGGTGGAAAAGGCCCTTTGGGATTGGACATCCGGCACACGCCTGCAACACTACAAACTTTTGCTCCGAGTGTGCGTCTGTGATCTGAGAGCTCCCGGAGAGAAACCTGTGAGTCTCCACAGCGTGTTAGCCCGTACACACTCTCACTTCTCCGCGGAGCATCTTTCCCTCATCCTAAAGAAGCCCCAGTCTCTTCTTCTTGTGTTTGATGGACTAGACGGGTTCCAGAACCTTCTGTCCACTCCGCCGGCCTCTTCGAGTCTCATCTGTGATGCACAACAAGAAGGATCTGTGTCTGCATTGTTGTACAGTCTGCTTAACGGCTCGCTGCTTCCAGACGCTTCAATACTTGTCACGTCCAGAGAACCGCTCAAACTGAAGTCATGGGAGAGTTTTGAGGTGGTCGGGTTCTCTCGGACTCAGAGGAGAATGTTCTTCCAGAGGTTCTTTGATGATGAAAATCGAGCGGAGAAACTTGTTTGGCACAGTGAGGAGATGTTGGGTGTGTCTGAACAGTGTTTTCGTCCGGCCTTTTGCTGGACACTTTGTAACGCGTTCAAGACTCAGTTTGAGAGGAACGGTACCCCACCCGAGACCCTCACTCACCTCTTCGGCATTGTCACCCACATGCTCCTGGAGAAACGCAAGATGACCGCCGAGCAAACCAGAGAGCTTGTGTGCGGTCTAGGCAGACTTGCTTGTCTTTCTTCTGCCCAAACAGTTTTCTCCTACAGTGAGGTCACATCTTGTGGCCTGCTGCCTTTTCTACGCTCCCCTGTGCTCTCTGATGTCCTGCGTATCTGTGGTGATGTCACTTCCCCTGAAACCACATTCTCTTTCCTGTCTCTTTTGATGCAAGAGTTCCTATTGGCTGTCTCCTTTTACATCGACCAATCCGAACACGGGGGGAAAGGAATTTTAGAGGAGCGCTCGGCTCTGTATTACACATTTCTGGCAGGGCTGTTGGACCCAGGCCAGCGCAAAGAGATGGAGGACTCGGTGAACAGCTTTGATGAAAGTCGAATCTCTGAATTCTCTCAGTGGTTGATGGACACTGCTTCCGCAACCTTATGTAACTTTGAAGTAGAGGAGCATTTCCGTATTTTGCGTCTTCTGCAACACACGCGTAATTCCTCTCTGGTCAAAGAAACTCTCAGTAAGAGTCAATGGAGGCACATTGCCTACAGTGACATGCAGGATAAAGACTGCAGCACGCTGTCGTATGTAGTGAATTGCATGGGCAGGTTGAAATATATGAACTTATACAGAGCAAAACTCACAGAGGAGAAGGTTGCGAGACTGGCACCAGCATTACGGCTGTCGGAGAACATCAAGTGAGTCTGAGTTGTTTCAAAAATGGTGTATTCAGTTCAAAATTTCACTGTTTTATCCTGCAATCTTTGTTCAAACGTGTTATTTTTTTTAAATGAATCGTTTCCATTTTTCAGTCTGTCACAAAGCCATCTCAGTCTGGCCGTGATCACCCACCTGGCAACAGTGTTGGCAGATGGCCGGATGACCCGGCTGGATATTTCCTCTTCCAGACTGGAAGGGGGGGCCGTTAAGACCCTTTGTCACAAACTCCAACACTCCAAACTCAAGTCACTCAAGTGAGATCACGTTTATGTGCGTCTTATTAGATAGACATGAAAATATGGGACATGTTATATAAACACACTTTTTTTTGAAGGGGTGATATGACATGGCTAAGAGGAATATTTTGGTTTGTTTTATATAATGCAATGTGTAAACACGATTTAAGGTTCAAAACCGCTGTATTTTCCACGCACCGTGCATGTTTGTATCTCCTCTTTGCCCCCCCACCTCTCTGAAACGCGCAGATGTTTAAGTGCGTAGCGATTGGTCGAATACTGCAAGCGTGTGACTGAAATGTAACGCCTCTTACCATATTTGGAACATCAGGTTCCTCTTCAATTGTACTGACAGGTGCAACTCATACCACCAACTGACGTAGATTTGTGTGGGTGTGGTTACACGAGGCGTTTCAGGCAGGTCTGGGTAAGCATTCGCTTTTAGATAGAATGCATCTTTTGTTCCAACGCTTTAATTGTTGCAATTGTAAGTGTCTAATACATGCATGGGCATCTTATAATACATCAAAGACGTAGAAAAACACATGTTCCCGCCATATGACCCCTTTAATGCTTTTATTTACAACGAATGCAAATAGATAAACACAGGGGCTGTCAACCGCTGAATCGCAACCAGATGTTTGTGCAACTGTTTACATACTAAATGTGTCTGAGTGCTCTATCAACACACATACATGCATGCACATGTTTAAGAAATATCAAAATTAATTAATGTAAATATAATTTCAATTATTGTTAAATATACGTATTCCTACATATATATATATATATATATATATATATATATGTGTGTATGTTACTATGTTAATAAATACAAAATGAAAATGCACAGCGTACAGACATATATTATGTAAATACAAACTTTTATTCTGGATGCGATTCATCGTTTGAAAGCCCTAATAATCACACATGCTGCGTTCCAATTCGCCCACTTAAAGTATATACCGTACATTTTTGTGTTCAGCAAAACGGTATGTGTGCACTGAGACATACTAACGCAAAATAGATGAGGCATTTGTTGCCTAGACGATCTTTGTCAAAGAACATCAAAATACAGCTCCTCTTTGCACATAATTACTTATTTATGAATTATTTATTCATGTAATGTTCACTGTATACTTACACTTATGAATTCAGCGCAGCATCGTTTATTGAATTTTATTCATGCAGTGAAGCGTCACTAAACTCTGCCCTCTCATGGTGCATTGTGGGTAATATCAGCCCTTCCATGCATCGACACATCAAAGTTTCATCGGAAACGGAAGACCTTCCTGGTACTTCGAGAACGCTTATTTCAGCATACTATGAGTTGGGACGTACTAATTGGTAATCCTATTTCAAATACTATTTAGGATGGATAATATAGTTTTGAATTGGACACCGACACAAAAAACACAGTGACAATAACAAAACGATAAAGAAATACAAAACAAGAACATATACGAGGTATGCAAATGAGACAAATACATTAAATAACAAAAATAAATAGAAATGTCTAGGCTCGATAGAAGTTCAACGCTTTACAATATTATGCTTTTTACCTCAGTGATCTTTACACCCTCCAATCCTCCTGCCAACACTAGCTCTTGTACCAGTAATAATATTTTCGATACACCAACTGCATATCTTGCATATTTATATAAACCTTTAAGTAGACATTTTTCATGCCCATAAGTATATACTTTGATAGGTGAGTAAAGCATTAAATACATACACACAAAATGTGATCTTGTTTAGGATAAATGGATGTTCATTGACTGCAGCTGATTGTGAAGCGCTGGTTAAGATGCTTTATGGCGCTTCTGAATTGCGTGAGCTGGATCTGTATGGAAATAATCTACAGGATCATGGACTCATTCAGCTCAGTGCGCTGGGGAACTGCAGACTACATGAACTCAAGTACGCTTACTGTACATTATTCATATAATCACTCTTTTTATCTAACGTGAAGTAGAGAGAAGCAATAAAATGGTAGCGGATGTACATGTTTGTCTATCTGTGTGTGTGCAGTCTGGATTCATGCTCGTTGAGCGTCGCATCGATGGCTGCGCTGTCTTCAGCTCTGTGCGGTGGTTATTCAGACCTTAAGATGCTGAACCTGAGCAGAAACTCATTGGACAACGAGGGAATGGTGATGTTGTCACAGGCGTTACATACAGGACCATCCCGTCTCAACAGTTTGATGTAACTGTCACTCATAATGAAAATGATTTCGTCATTCGCCCTCAAGTCTTTCCAAACCTGTATGACTTTCTTTCCTCTGCTTTATACTAAATAAGATATTTATAGGAATGTGATAACAACCGAGACATTTCTCAAAATATCTTATTTTGTGTTCCACCGAAGGACGAGTAAAATACAGGATTTGATGGACATGAGAGTATATAAAAGATGACAGAATTTTTATTTTGGGGGTGAACTATCCCTTTCATGTATTTGCTTATGTGGTGTTAATTTCAGAATGTCTGACTGCATGTTGACTGGCTCCTGCTGCTCCTCTCTGGCAGCCGCCCTCCAATCAGAACAATGCTGTCTGACTGAGCTGGACCTGTCCGTCAACGAACTCGGCCAATCGGGAGCCTTGCTAATATGTGACGCCCTGAAGTCCTCCAATTGTAGACTACAAAAATTGGAGTGTGTGTTTTGTATTTAACCAATCATTGAATCCCTTTTAGCAATATTTATTTCATATTGTAATAAATAAAATGTTAAGGAACCATTTAAATAAGCATTACGTAAAGACACACACAATCAAAACACATCTGACATTTGTAACGGTAACGTATTACAGAAAAAAACGGGGTTGATTCTGTTAATAGAAATGAAGCGTGTGCTTGTTTTGTTTTAGATTGACGAGGTGTGAGCTCACCGAGGCGGTGTTTGGAGTGATGGGAAGCATTTTGATGTCCGGCGTGTCGAAGCTCATCAGTTTATCAGTAGGAGTGAACTCAGTGGGGGACACTGGAGCCAGACACATGTGGGAGGCGCTGAAGCACCAAAGCTGCAAACTTCAACACCTGGAGTGAGTGACAGTTGATTTTAAAGATAGAAATATAAAACATTTCACAAGAAATACAGTTTTTGCTGTATACATCCTCACATGTCATTGGGCTACACCTGTGAACAAAACTGCTGAATCTACACCTGTGTGAACCTGAAAATAACTAAGGACATTGGGAAACGCTCAGCTAACAAAATATGTCATATGTATGTTTTGATAACGTCGCTGTTAGGTTCGGAAAATGTTAAAGGGACAGTTCAGCCAAAAATGAAAATTCTGTCATTATTTACTCACTCTCAGACTGTGAGGGATGACATCTGTTTGATTATTGACATTCTATCAAATATCTTCCTTTCCGTTTAGCAGAACAAAAAATTTGATACTGAACCTAAAGGTGAGATAATAAGAAGATAATTTTCCTTTTTGGGTGAACTGACCCTTTAAGGTCCTGTGCAGTTAAAGGAACAATTCACCAAAATATTACACTTCTGTCACTGTTCACTCATTATCAGATGCCCCTTGATTTGTCATTTTTGTCAATTTAAAATGTTCAAAACTCAGTTTTATTTATTGAGTGCTTTTCACAATTTTGCATTGTTGCAAAGCAGATTTACATACATTTAGGCAGTAGTTTCGTCAAATCATTAATTAATTATATATGTACGATTTAAAAATAAAATAAATAAAAATGAAACCGGAAGGGCCTCTGGACCCGTGTTTACATTGTAATTTAAAATAATATTGTAATCAATATTCAATACGTTTCTATGTAGAAAGATGTTTATGGCAAATACACCAGATTTTTTAAGTTACTCTGAAAAGGAAGGAATTACTAGTTACTAATTACATATTCAATAGTGTAATTAGAAGACGGTACAAATTGCTCCAAAAAAAATGTAATTACTGATTACTAATTAATTTCTATATCCTACATTAATCTGATTAGAATACGTTCAAGGATAGATATGGAACGTCTTATTTAATTCATTCAAATAAATAATAAATAACTACGTAAATTATTATTATTAACTGAACAAAGTTTACAAATGTGAGAAGGATGCATTAAAGCATGCATTTTAAAGTTAGACTTATAATTTTGTTCTAAAAAATATAGTACGCAGTATTTAGTTCAATTACATCAGAAGTAACTGTAATAAAAAAACTTAAAAATAAGAGTAATCCCTTACTTTACTTTTTTTAAGGGAAAAGTTATTAAATTACAGTAAATAATTACATAGTAACTGGTTACACCAAACACTAGACGGGAGTCAGAAATACATGTCATTTCACTTAAAGACTTGTTTTTACATTAGTAAATAAATATATGAAAAAAGATATATCATTTAGAAGACTATGAAACGTTTATTGAATTAGCATAATATATTTCTTGTGCTGCTTTAAATATCAAATGTACTCCCAACGTCATCTGGCAGGATTACAGAAATGTGACTGTGTTTGTGTTCTGTCTCTGCAGTCTAGAGATGTTGTCGCTGACAGATGCTTGTGTTGATGAGTTATGTGAATCTGTCACTGCCAGCTGTACTTTATCATCCCTCATCCTTAAAAACAACGATCTGACTGACGCTTCTATTCCACGATTGGTTAAATTAATGCAAGACTGTCCAATCATGAGCGAGCTGAAGTAAGTTAATCCAATACTCGACATGTACATACACTCTAGTCACACCTCACTATGATGTGATAAAAGTTATTTTGTGTTTCTAGTCTGCAGTATAATGACTTCAGTGAAGATTATTTTGAGTTGATGGATACCTGCGAAAAAATACGCTACTAGAGAAAAACATACTTGGGTGGAACAGATGGAGGCTTCTGCATGGCTGGAACATCTGTGAGAGATTCATCCCGGCGATGCTTTCGCAAGCAGATGTGTAAACTACAGTATTTAAAGGGATACTTCACTCAAAAATTAAAATTCTGTCATTGTGTATTCACCTCGAGTTGTGTATAAATGTATTTTTCTTCTGATGAACGCAGAGAAAAATGTTTGGAAGAATGCTTATAACCAAAGAGATCTCGACCCCCATTGACTCCCATAGTAGGAAAAAATACTGTATTATGAAGACGTTTTGAAGAATGTGGGACAGTAAACATTTCAGGGGCACTTTTGACTACCATGGGAGTCAATGGGGGGTCGAGTATCCCTTTAAGACATCGTATAAACTCAAATTTTGACATTTGAAATTATTGTTAAAACACTCTCATTTTACATTGAATGGAAAAAAGACAATGTTGAATGATTTTTAATTGGAGTGTTGTCTGTGTGTCACATGCACACTTTACGTGATGCTTAAAATTAAACACTGCCAATGCATTGCCCTCAAATGAATGTATGAAGTCAAAAAAGAGCAGCTCACAAATGCAATGATTTATTTTGACTGAGGACAATCGCTTAATTCAAGTTTTCTTTTCAGAATAGATGATATCAGCTTTAGTTGTTCGAGGCACTTAGAGAAGAAGGATCAGCTCGGCATTTGAGGGCTTTTTACAGAAGCACGTGGCTGTAAGGGTATAAATACAGGTCCAAGTCTCCAGATATTACATTGAAAGCGAAACGTAAACAGTAACAAAACCTGACGGTGGACCTCTCTCTCACACGAGAGGGAATGATAACACAATTACACAGAACAGATAATGCCTGTCTGCCAGTTTACAAATTCAACATAGTTTTCACTGGTAAAACTTGTTGACAAAGCCTCTTGGCGGTATGACATCAGGACAACGGGATCCGATACTGGAAACAGCATGACGAACTGTAGTGAGCACCAGTGCACACACACACAAATGCAAAACACTGCAAAACTGTCCTTCTGTCACTGATGTTCCGGATGGTTCTGCAAGCAGCGGATGAACTCGGTGACGGGCCGGCCTTCATAACAGATCTCATACACTCCATTAAATAAAGGAAACCTGCAGGAACAAAGCAGAAGGTTTAGATGTTGTGTCTGTGCGCTTCACATCTAAATTTAAAGTTTGTGTCTCACTTGTCCAGCAGGCCCTTGTTTTTAAGTATGGTGTGGATTTCGGCGGCCGTGGCGGGACCTTGAAGTTTCTGACCGTTTAACATTTCCTTTTCAAGCTCCTCAAGAGACTGAAACAGAGTGGAATTGCAATTTACCCTGAGAGATTTGTTTTGTGTAGTTTTGGTTGTTCAAAAGCAGTAGGATGCGTAAATTGAATTTTCTTTTATTTTTAGGAAAACTTTTATTACCCTTATAAAATAATAAGCCCACTTCAGGTTCATGTTATGAAGTATTATCAAGAAAAGGTTTCCACACTATACTTTATGATAAGTCTAAGGCTACACAAATACCCTCACTTTGCGGTCTTGGCCACTTGAGAGCGCCTGCACGCGCCAGGAAGGAAGAGCGCAAGTGTGTCCGATGTCTTAAAAATGCCAAAGGGTAGTGCGCTTAACATACAATAAACCCACACTAGCTTGAATACAGCTTCGGAGGGGTATTAAGGCTAAGCGAATCCCATCATGCATCATGTTCTGGATACGAATCATGAGACTTTTTGCTCGGGTCTCGCAAGATGTTGCGGAAAGCTTTCAAGTGTATGTTATACTACTACTTTTTAAGGTTATATCTTTATTTATTCTATGTTTGGCTAACATGTGTTTTTCTTTTGTTTTTATTACAATACAAATAAAGTGCTATAAAAATTAATCTGACTTGACTGTATAATTACATGTAATTTCGTAGTAAAACGTGCTGTTACATATTTTATTGGTGAACACTCAAGAGATATGTATTTTGTAAAAATGCTTTTTATGTCATAATTAGAAACCCCACATTAATTAACGTTATATGTTTGCACTTGCTAAGTGTCCCATCGGCTTAGAAATACTTAATGCTCACTTGGGATCTTCATGTCAACTAGAACACTAGTGCCAAAACCAGGAAATACGTCATGAAAGTAGTCAAGTGGTCAAGTGCAAGTGGGGGTATTTGGACACAGCCTAACTTACGTATATCAACATACTTGTAGTGTACTTATACAGTAAGTAAACTTTACTTGGAACTAAATTGGCTCAATTTTATAAAAGCATACGTTGACTAAAAGATGTAATCTTTGAACACACAAATACAGAACTACAAGTAATCATAAAAGTATACCGATACTAGTTCAATACTTGAGGCACATTCTTCAGTTAACAAAACTACACTTTGAAGTATATTGCAAGTAGTTTTTTTTTACTGCAAGTATACTTGTTTTTAATATATATTGATCAAAAAATGTAAAGAGTAAACCCAGCACAAGATATAAACTTAGACTTCTCTGTAACTAGGCTATAAGTACACTTGCATGTCATTTCTGAGAAGTGCACAAATTAGTCTGAAAGTATACTTTCGTATTAGTTTAAAAGAAGTATACTGATAGCACACTTGAAAACATTGTTTTTTGCGAGATGTCTCACTTTGCCGGTCTTGGCGAAGGCCTCTCCGACCTTGCGATTGCGTCCTCCGTAGCACGTGGTGATGAGATCAGCAACACCGCAGCTCTCCAAGAACGTCGCAGGTGAGATGGTCCCGGCGGTGCAGAATATCTGAGCAAAGCTGATCATCTCCATCAAACCCAGTCTGATCACGGCTGCTTTTGTGTTGTCACCAAAGTCCAACCCATCACAGAAACCAGCCCCCACTGCCACTATATTCTGTGGAAACAAACAAAACAGGTGGCATATTGAGATCTTCAATAATGTTGAATTTTGAATGCATACGTGACAGATCTGAGCGCAGTTTGTGACATTGTTGAGACTCCAATAAAGCCAGATTTCTGGGTGAAATATCAGGAGAAATATCTGAGACCTTTCTGTTCGGTCTCCATTTAGTCTTATTGATGTCTGGGGAGAAATAATCGAGACATTGAAGAGATCTCATCTGTGATTTGTCTTTCTCATCCGTCCTCGATCCTCTACTTTAAACACCATGTGTGCAGTTTGAGACGAAGCGTTAACAAGCGAACCTTCAGGGCACCACAGATCTCCACCACATCTGCTTCCTGTACGACTGTGACCCGGAAGTCAGCCGTCTGCATGAGTTCTTTAAGCTCCGCCCCCTGAGCCTGATCCCTGCAGCCTACAGACAAACACACACAAAAATGTGATGAACAACCTTAAAGGAAACAATCAGCAGAATCATTGTTGCGTTTTTTGGGCTCACCAATAGTGGTCTCGCAGAATTTCTCATCGGCCACCTCATTGGCGATATTTGCCCCCATCAGCACGCTCATTCTGATGCCGAGCTTCTCGTGAATGACCTCGGAAATGAGCTTCAGTCCATCTGGTCCTTCATCTACCCCCTAAACACACACGCATGCAGAGTCAGGGCTTTTTCTGTGACGGTCTTGTGATCTTAGACAGCAACTCTCCTGCTGAGCAAGCGAGAAATAAACACCAACAAATTACTTTCACGCACTGAACGAATTCGGCACCTTGATAAGCGACATTCCAAGAGCATTCTGTTTGATTTTGCCCTTGATGGTGTCACAAACACGGCCGATGAACTGATGTGGAATCACAAAGAGCAGAATGTCAGCGGCCTTGGCTGCCTCGACCAGATCCGCCACTGCCACCTGTGAGCGAGAGAGAAAGACAAAGGGAAAAGAAGAAGAGAGAGCAAACTGAACCTTTCAAGCACCTTTATTTTTAAGAGCGTTACTGAAGATCTCCATATAAACTCAAACATTTCTCCTCAAATTTCCCCGAATTTTCACCTCTTCATTCATTAACCTTCATACTTTTCATGTGTTTCATTATAATTGCGCTCTCATTCGTATCTGTTAAAAGCTCATTTTAAAATAAACATTTAAAACTAAGTTGATACTTATAACAACGGAGAACTCGTCATCAAATCAAAAAGATATGAAAAAGTAATGGGAGGGACGCTTGAGGCATTTTTAATAATACATGGATGTCAATGCATTTGATGTTGTCTCTGTTTGACGTCTTGATGGATCTCCTGCTGTCCGGTGTGACACTTGACCATTTGGCTGTCTCTCAAGCATTTGGTCTGACTGCGAGTCATAAAGCTGAAGAAACCACAGTCTACGGGTGCTTGAATACAAATGGACTGTTTTCTTTCAAGAGTCTCTCTGAGGATCAGAATGTAGTGTCTCAGCACTCTTTCAACTTCTGCACGGCATTTTCACTTCCCCTGCAATCAAACTCTCAAAACGAGTGTTCAGACAACATATCTTTACATCTCCCACTAATACAGTATATATCTAACAATTTTCAGTTTGTTCGAATGCAAAGCATCTTACAACATTCTCTGGAAGCTTGTGTCCGGGCAAGTACTTGGCGTTCTCGTGGTCTGTGTTGATGATCTCTGTGAGTTTGCGTCCATTCACCATCTCCTCGAACACCCACATGTTAACCGTGGAGTCAAACTTTGAGTTATTCCTCGCGTTCACGCCGACTATCTTGGCAATAGCAGAGCCCCTGGGCACATAACATTTACATTTACATTTAGCAGACGCTTTTATCCAAAGACATTGCTTTATCCTATACATTTTACATATGTATTTGCAATCCCCAGGGATCGAACCCACAACCTTGCGTTGTTAACACAATGCTCTTACCACTGAGCTACAGGAAAGGACATAACTTTGGAATATTCTGAAAACACATCAAAATTGCAGGATTTCTTGTAAAAAATTATTTTGAGATTGGTATGTGTATTAAGATTAAACTGAAAACACACTCTCGTCCAGCTCTATTTGGTGATTCTCAACATCTGCACAAATCTGGTATATAAACTACAAACACGTACACTTGGATTGCTGTTATATAAACAACTAGCCGATGTTTATATAACAAATTGTACTAGACTATCTTTAATGACTTTTTGATGGACCGAGAAAGTTTATTTCACGTCACACTTTATCCAGATATCAACCAGCAATGTTCATGCAAATATTCTATAACCAGTAAATGGATATTAGGCTAATGTAGTATATAATATGCATACAACACAAATGCAATGTATTTTGCAATGTAATTGCTCCACATATGTTCAATAATAACAGATGTTGACACAGTTCGGGTTAGCTGATTTTTTACCATAGATTTATGCCATATACGAACCAGTGTGACTGACTAGAACATATGTACCAGTTGTTTTGCAATGTAACGAATGACTCTTGCAAAGGTTCATAAATAGTATTTAAGTTCAACCCAAGGTGACTGCACATAAACACCTGTCGAGCAAGACTTTTAACAAAATGTGTGTACAAAAAAACTAAATATATGATGTACAAAACGTGTAAACAGATTAAGACTTTCAAGGACTTGTTTAGACTTATGCCCAAGAAAAGATTTGCAACCTTGACAGCTACAGACAAAACAGGCTTTTCTAAAAATACATGCACATGTTTTTTTACCAGTTCCCGGAGCCGACGATGCAAATCTTTTTTGGACTTGACATAGTTGATGATTCTCCGCCTGATACTTGTCTGTCTTTAAATCTCTCTGGTCCGTCAATCAAACCCACAGCAAACTTGGAGTGCCGTCTGCGAGGCCACGCCCCCTGCCGCTTTTGCCCCAGAGACTCCGCCCATTGTCAGCTGTTTTGTGAGATACCGAGTTTAAAATTAAAGTGCACTTTACACTTACACACTATTTGCTACTGTAAGCTACTATAAGAAAACTAAGCTATCAATGACATAAAGAGTTATACTAACTATTAGAATTTTAAGGTTAACAATTGTGAATGTGGAAGAAACAAGGGCATTATTGAAAGAAAGTCTGTTATCATCATGTGTTATGGTCATGTGTAACTCACATGCATGAACTTTAATCTGAGCTGCACATTAAGGCTCATTCAAGGCCAAGCGAAACTTGAGCCTCCAGGCATAACAACACACTGATTTATCTCAAGCATCAGCTCCAAGGTCCTATCTGTTTTAACAGAACACAAGATCAAACTGTCATGTAAATGATGTCAGATTGCAAATTGTTATCTGAAATTAGACTATTGTCTTTAGCTGAAGTTGTGATTTCATTAACTGAGGAGCTGTGTAGCATACAAAGGGAGACATTCCCTGGGAACAAAATAATCTTTTGTTAGAAAGCTTCCTGGAATACCAGAATAAAATTACAAGTGTAAATCGCATGAGAAAAATGATGTCGGCTCAAGAAAGGAATTTCACTTTTTGAAGGAATCTTATGAGGAGTTAACTTGAAAACATCAGATTTTTGCATAATTCTAATATTACATATGATGCACACGTACACAAAGAAATATTCCAGGCATGTACATCTAAGGAACACTTTTGTGGATTTTTATTTATGTAAAAACATGTTTAGTACAGTCACATGGTAAACATCAAAATAATACAGAAATGTCTCAAGATGTTTAATTTACACATTTTAACGTCTGCTACCACTTGTTGAAAATCCCTCTTCGGTAACACTTTACTTAACACATATGTATAATTATTTATTAAAGTATAGTTTTAATGTATTAATTATGCCTCGTAATGCACCTTATAATACATTGTAATGTCTCATAAATAATTGTAACTATAACACTTATCGATTCTTTGTTACACTTTGCATTTTTCATTTGGTTCTAATTCTTTGCAAAAAGATTTAATGTCCAACACACATCATGAACAATTATAATGCATCACACCCTTAAATAACTATTTATAATGCATTATACATGAAGCCTCGAAGTAAAGCGTTACCCATTCTTTCAGTCTCTTTTAAAATAAACTAATCATTGGTTGACAACTAACAGAGCAAGTACACTAGTATACTGGTAAACCAAACTAAATTTGAAAGAGAAGAAAATGATACAAAATAGGCTAAAGCACCATGACAAAATGCAGAAAACACTACATTCTATCGTAGCTTGACTCATATCAATACATCAACACAGACTTTAAAAACCCTGATGAAAATTAACCATAGTTTTATTGTTGTAAAAGCCTAGCATCCGTGGATTTAAGCCAAATTGGTTACCATTTTGTATAACCATGTTTTGGTACAAATACCATGGTTAAACTATGGTAAAACCATGGCTACATTGTGGTGGTTACTATGGTTTGTTATACCATTTGTTTTGTTTTTGAAGAGTAAAACCATGGTTAATTTGAAGGGAAATGCGTCAATCCGGTTAAAAAACAAATTCTTAAACAAAATGCTTAACATCCACCCAGCCATTCCAGTATTTATCACATGTAATATACATGCACAAAAACACACATACAAACAAACACATGCATGTGCAAACAAACTTTCTCCCTCACAAGACACGAAAGACAACAATAAAAGACCCAAACGTGCAAACGACATACATATGCACATGCATGCATGCACACACAAACACACGCACACACCTGCTCCAGCGCACCAGAGCCTTAGAGACCTCACATGCATCACATTGGGAATCTATGGGTCATTCTGATATCATGCTCATTTCAGGTCTTTGTATTGTATCTCACGCTGGACGGGCTTCAAACAACACCTGGTGATATGATGTGTCTGTCACAGTCATGTCATTGCCATGACGATGCACGCAGCTCATATATACTGTAACATAAGACATGAAATAAGTCCTCAAGCTGGCAGATGCGTTTCCATCAAAACGTCCAGGCACACAAAAGATCGATTCAATTCCTATTTAATGTTGTTGACATTCTTGCTATAATGGGACAACATCATAAACGGCTTGTTTGAAAAACAAAAAACATTTTAAAAACTCCTAGAAAATTCTTGTTTTCATTCAGAGTAACAGAATAGACCACGACGCAGCAGTTCTGATCTGCTAGAACGTTGAAGATAATGTAGATCATCTGTAGAACATAATCTGTGTGTGTGTGGCAGGCAAACAGCTGGAGAACTGCAGGGAATGCTAATGAAATTTTGCCACGTGGCATTTGACGTCATCCAAACCGAGAACATTCCCGTGATCGGTGTTGCTGTTGTTTTGGTGCTTCTTGTCCGAACAGCGACATAACCTGTATTTCATGACCTTGATCAATCAATAAATAAATAAAAACAAAAAAGATAAAATTGTTATTCTTAAAGGAGTAATCTTCACTAAAAGGAACATTCTGTCATCATCATCACGTCGTTTCAAACCCGTAAGATGCTCTAGTCTTTAACCTCGCTGTGTTGCAGTTGGATCTTTACACAGCGTACTTTAATATTCCTGAAGATAAATGAGATCTGACAGCTATTGTGTTGCTGCAGAAGACAGGAAAGTCATACGGGTTTGGAATGACCGGAGGTTAAATGAATGTTAAAAGTTGATTTGTTAGCATTCCTTTGGTAAACTACATAAAACATTTTACACAATTCCTACAAAAAAAGAAGTTTATTCAAGTCTTTTAAACAAATACATTAGAATGTATACTTTTCGTGTACTTCTCATAAAAATGTAATTGTAAACTATTTGTCCACTCTACGTTTGACACTGTTTCACTCAAAGAATACTTAAAAGCACACTTTAATCAACTAAAGCAGCCCCAAGAAGTATTAAAATACTACGTAGTTTTACTAGATAAAACAATTCACTTTATGAACTAAAAAGTGGGCCAAGTAATTCCAAAGTGGTTTTAAATACTGTAGTACACTTATGGGGTATAGTATTACTCATACTTACAGTACTACATAAAGCAGACTTAACTTAAATAAACTTGAACTTTACTTAACTCAACTTTATTAAATTAACTTGAGCATACATTTTATTGTAAAGGAAATTGAAACATACTCCGTTTAAAAGGTTAAAGGACATGACTGCGGTTGAGATGTTGATCAATCTCACCTCATAAAGGTAGTCAAAAAGCTCCAAAATGGTCAGAACACTCGCTCCAATGAAAAGACCCATCTGCCCTCCAATATCACCTGCAAACACACAATCACAAAAATATAAATGCATCTGAAATCACCTACTTCCATACTATATAGTACGTGAAAATCAGTATTCAGAGGTCAAAGAGTAAACGGGTCACATGATGATAAACGATGGCGCATGCAGTATGTCCGAAATTAATTTACACAACTCATACTATTACACTCTATTGGACGGTTCTTGTAGTATATAATATCACACCATCCAATTTCGGACGCAGCTTAAGGTTTTTTAATGCATTTTGTTGCTATGGTGTTGCTAGTGTGGAACTTACCCAACAGACCGGCCACCTCATAGGCTTTCCTCTGTTCAATGGTTTCATAATTCAGAGCCTCAAAGAACACATCCAGCACCAGAACATTGTCACTGACAGAACACACAATAAAACACAATATCAGTTCAAGAACAAACAGAATAATGCATGACAGATCTTACACACTGTAGTAACTGGTAAATAAATGATCAAATGTTCAAAAACACCCAAAGAGTGCTGCGATAGACGACAAACAATTTGTCACAAACATAACGGAACAATAAATGTGTACACGCACGCAATGTATTTCTCAGATTTGCTGTATTTCTTGGCGAGGTATTTGACTGATGCTTTGCTGGGGATCTTGACGAAGGACAGCTCTTTATTGTAGCGGGTGATGTTACACGGAGTCTCACAGGTGCAGTAATCGCTGTCTCCTTCAACCAGAAAATCTGCACCACCACAACACAAACATTTCATAGCACTGCATACATTACAATGATGGGAAAATTGCATTTACATATTTGAACCCATGACCGCACCAAACGAGCTTCAGAAACATTATAACAAGCAAATGTGGCAAAGCAAAAGTGAATGCAATGGGTCAGTGTAGATTTTAAAATAAAGCTACAGACCAGTGAGGGCCGAGTCATAACAAAAGTTACTTACCGAGTGCAGGATGTGCACATTCCTTATAACGTACAGGAGTGCAGTACTGAGCATCACCTACGGGGGCAGTAATGATCTCATCAGCAATAATGGAACCCAAAAATAAAAGTAATTTACTCACCCTCACCTCATTCAGGAGAATGGCCTTGACTTTTTAAAGTACAATTTCTGAAGCGTTTGGCTTTGTAAACTTAAAGAGTACATAACTAGGGATTTTTAAGTTCAAGCTTCGGTATAAGGAGTGTCCAACAACAAGTTTATGTATGTAGAAGGTGTAAAATACTTTTATATTATAATTATAGGCAGTTATTCTTACCCTAATTCTTGACTGACTCTCAAATGATTCGTTCCGCGATTCATCCATCTAATCCCCTCCTTTCCGCTAGCCTAGTCTGCTGTGATTGGTCTACCAACACGAGCTACAGTGTTTGGGGGAGAAGTCCTAGGAAAACGTAGGCGGGGCCTATATGTAGTGATGTAAATCCACGGCGGTTAACGAATCGGACAAGGGACGACTCGTTAGCGTGATTCAGAGTCGACTCCCTTTTTCCAAGCCTTCGGATTTACAACTTGGCCGACTGCATACTTTCAAACACGGCAACATTACGCACTGCATGAAATGTCATTTTCATGATCTCATGTTATGTATTCTTTAAAGATAAAGACAAACTGAAGTGTCTGAAAACACATTTTGTTGAAGCGTTGATGTAACTTTCCATCAGAAAGTTTGTGTGGGACATATTGTGACTCCTCCCCCTTTTAAGTAGTTTTAATAGTGTCAAAATCAGTGTTATTTTAAATAAAACATATTATAAAAGTGTTAATACTGTACATCCCATAGTCAGATAAGGAATCTGATGAGAAGCTGAAGTGCAGGATGATGTCATCATTAAAATCATTGATATGTATCTTGGATGTGAGAGACTGTAAAATGCTTTTATCTTCCAAGTGAAATTTTTGGAGCACACAAGTTTATAGATTTTCTTTTTTTATTAAAAAAATTGCTTTCACGGAGACTTTAAAAGCAGCCGTATGCCTCTTGAGCTATATTTAGGTTTTTTCAAATCTCGACAGCTTTGTAGAATTGCTGGAGACTTCATGTTGAGTTTTCCCAGCTTGTTTCTCCAGACAGAGATTCAGATGCTATTTTAACTGGTGCTGCAACTCACCGGGCATGTGCACCATGCGACAGTTGCAGTTTTCCACCAGGTAGCGCGTCTCGCAGTCCGTGCGGCAGGCGCTGATGCTGTACGCTTTGAAGTAATCCGAGCTCGACGGGGTGGATTTACAGCTCCCCCACGGAGCAGGGAGATACATCAGCTGAACAAAACAGTTTGTGTTCAAATAAAACACGTTCAAAAGAACCCCTCAAGATATCCTCAACACTCACACGCTGCTCCTGACACGATACGAACGTCTGGAATCCAGGTGCCACTCCGAAGCCCAGCTGATCGATAAACGGGGGCTCATCTTGGCTGTGGATCTGAACTTTGATTCCCGCCTCGAACGACGAGTCATCTAGGAGAGAACGATAGCGTGACAAGACATTTTATAGAGCACATGATGTTTGTCTGGGATATTTGTTCTCACTTGTTTCTCCCCAGACGGGTAAATATTCGTCTTGCTGAATGTCCAGCATGATCTCCAGTCCATTTCCCATCCCTCCTTTAACACTGATCTTTGGCGAATCGCTTTCACCAGAATTAAACGTGTAACACTTTCCGTAACGCGTGAAAACCTGCAACAGACAGAAGAAACAGTCACACTTTAGAATGGAGTGTTTTGTCTCGTGTGTTTTAAAGGCAAATTTCGCTCTAAAAAACAAATCCTGTCATCATTTATTCATCAAACTTGTATACGACTCTTTCTTCTGTTGAACTCAAAGGGAGATATTTTGAAAAATGTCTTCTGGTTTTATGGTCATATAATGAAAGTCAATGGTGGCCAATCTTGTTTGGTGCATTTAAACTAAACTTCATTGATAAAGAGGGCTATTTACATTTTTAATCTAATACTGCTATTCAAAATAGTTAAAAAGACTAATTTGGTCATTATGTTTGCTACAATATATTTGGCTATCATTAATGGTGTGCAAAACTGTTAAATAGTAATATTTTAATAACCTTAATATTCCTGGAGCGTGCACCTAGCCCTAGGAAAATGCAAGCATGGGATCGGGACTCGGATCGGCAGATAGGCCTACTCAAAATAAAACGACTCTGATCAGAGGGACAAATAGTGTGATCGGGACTCCCCTAGCAAGTACAAATGGACTCAACTTTAACATTACGGTTTTTAGACAATTATTACAGTAATACCACGAATTGGAAATATTATGGTTCTTGATTATGGCAATGATTCATTCCCATATCAAAGTATATCGAAGCAGCACGTTTCTGTGCATTAATATTCATGATGCTATGTTTTAAAGGACATAAAGTCATGTTGGCAGGTTGCATTGTTTTCACTCTGCACTGTTAGTAAAAACTCCATTCCATAAACCTGACATGAGACATAAACAATGAGTGCAGTAGGAAGAATAAAATGAAGTTCATTTCAGACCTGCTGAGAATTATTAATGGGAGCCGGTTCCTATGGAAACAGAGGACCAAATGATAGAAACATGGAGACACACACACACACCTGGTGCGCTATTCTCTCTCTATTCTCTTAGATATGTTAATTAAACATTTAAAGTGTCTCTCAGCACAGAGAAATGTTTGCGTGTCGAACACCAGTTCGTGTCTACGCATTATATCCTGCGTGACCCGAATCAAAGTGACGTGCCTTGCTGTCCGCATCAGCGTCCATTAGCACTTCTTCGTGCCGTAAACAAACATTGAGCATCAATGCAACAAAAATGACCCCGCATGCATCCGCCGAGCCTCAGGCAACCTCGTATTGACATGAAAAGAGTGAGACAGCACATGTCGCTTTCCCAATGCAATGACGAACACGCCTCAGAGAATACATCAATGAACTCCTGTGGATGAAGCTAACGTTCTGTAAGTTACAAAATAGAAAAGTTGTCTCGATAAACAAATAGATATAGATATTGTTTGTGTCACAGGCTTTACATTTTTAAAGTCAACATGACATCGAAATTAATGCCATGTAATATTTTCAGTACTTGTTCCATTGTGCACAATACACCAGTGTACGCTATTTTAATAAAGAAATGTTCGTCTTCATAATATTTGATCAAATAACTTGCTCTTTTGCTGAAAAGACTTTCCTTTCAGTTAATATCACCCAAGTGCTCCCTCCAATCCTCTGTCATAAAGACATCTTCACCATCCAATATGTTCCCAAAAGATACGGTTTTATTTTATATATATTTTATATATTTATGTTATATATCCAGTCTGATATTTACATTTTAATGCACTTTATGCATTTGGCAGACACAAACCGAACAACATTTTCTGTTGTAGTGTGCATGTCCCCTGGGAATTAAACCCACAACCTTTGAGCCAACTGATCTACAGGATCAATCTGAAATCTGACATAACGTGACTCCAAAATGTTGCATTATCAGATTAAAATGGATCGCAAGTTTCCTCTTGTCTTTGTTCAGAAATGTCACTTTAAATCCTTTTCTATATTGGAGATTTGGTTTGTCATTTCTGGTCACAAACCCTGTGCCATGTCTCTCTCGCCCTCTGTGATCTGCCACCTGAATCCCTTCCATTTGTGTGTCCATGTGAGGACAAATCTGTCTGATTAAAATCTCTGGAAGGTTTGAGAGGTGTTCGCCATGGGCGATGTGAGGAGCGATGAAAACAGCACTCCAACACGACACGGATGAAGATGGATGAATGAATCTCTGACAGGAGAAACAGATTATAATGTTCTTGGTCGGAAATATGAAAAACGATCATTCCTCAAATCGCTCAGCTTGTTGGGGGACAGGCATGTTATTACTTTTCCAAGCGCATGATGAAACTGGCAAAATATTTTTTATTAAAGAGGGACTAGACTCCTAATATCGAAGGACCAGGATATCCTTGGAGGGGGGCAGATATGGCTTGAACTACTGAGAAGATCTAGCAATCGCCTACAAACAAGTAAATTAGAAATAAGCTAATTTTCACATTTTAATGGAACTCTGAGAGGAATTTTAATGGGTAACCGTGTTAAAGATTCAGAGAGTCTATTAGAATTTGATAGCGTGTGCATGATTTCTCATTGGTCCTCGCGCAGCATCCCTCGCTTCACAACCGTTGTCTCCCCGGGCAACACTCTGGAGTCCAATTAGCCGTCATGATTAGCTGTAAACATCATTTAGGTTTGGGGGGACGTACTGATGGCATGGAAAGGCACTTTAATCACTGTCTCATCACCATTTGTGAATATTCATTACAATATAATTTATTCATCAGCCACTGAAGATGTGAAACATTGTCTTAAATCATTAAGAGAGAAGTCTAAGTCCAGCAAAGGAATGACACGTGTGTTTATATTTTCTCTTCATCTTTTAATTTTTATGCTGGCTAGAATATTCATTGAATACTGAAATTTTTGGTTAGCTGGATTGAAATAATATATGTTCCCCTGTAAAATTACAGGATAAATAGTTTTTCTTGCAAATTTGCTGTCTTTTCTATAATTTTACAGTTTTTGACCGTACTATAAAAATAAACTGTAAAGTAACAGGTTATCCATGTTTTTGAGTTTTTGCCTTTATTTACAGTACAGTAGCAGGACAGGAAACAAAGTGGGTGAGAGAGGGGGTGGGATCTGGAAAGGACCACAAACCGGGACTCGAACTTAGGTAGCGCGGAGCACAATAGCGCCATATGTCGGAGCACTAACCACAAGGCTGTCGGCTTCAAAAAATTTACATTTCTGTCAAATTTAGTTTTTCCAGTGTAAAATTGTGAGTTATTTCAAATAATAATTAGTTAATTTAATGAATTTGATGTAAACTCATTGTGTTGACTCTTATTTTTAAGTTGAATCAACTTAAAATTTTAAGCCAAACAGATAATTTAAGCTTTACTTTTTAAAGTTGAACCAACAATTTGTTTACAGTGTTGTGGTTTTGAAACAAAATTTCACTTCAATGGTTACAGAGATAAATGCCACAGGATACAACATATGGCCGGAAAAAAGAAAAGATAAAGTAAATTATAATTATTAACCCCAGTTGGACAATCTCAACATTCTAAAAAATCTTGCTTGTAAACATAAATGCAACAACTTTAGTAACAGGGTTAAATTGTTGAGCTTGATTTTAAACATCACATTTCATAATCTGTTAATTTTGTTAAATAACAGTTTCAGTCAAAAAACACTGGGATAATATAAAGAGCAGTTGAGCTAAAATACTTCAGTTATCCAGGTCAACGGAGTAAGAAATTCTCCAAACCCATCTCGCATTTAACGGATCTATATGGTATCTTCATAAACGTCATAAAACGCAAGAGTCAAATGAAAAGTTAGCCATGAAAAAAGACAGAAGACAGGCCATCCCTGAACCTCCATTAAAACTGACACAAAGTCTGGTGCACTTCACAGGCTTATTTTTCCCCCAAAGCACTGACTCAGTGAAGTCAGAGATAAAGAATAGCACATCCCAGACGCTCTATCCCACTTCACAGCAAATCTAATATTTAACACTGACCTATTTTACAGGCTGCAGGGCGTTTCGGACGCGCTGCAGAAATTTTAAGCTTGGAGCAACGGGGATTTAAAGCTCTTTTCGAAAGCCTCGCATGAAAGATGAGAAAAAAATTCTAGGAAATAAGAAACCCGCCAGACTCCTTACTCATCAGGGAACTACTAATGCTTCTATAAACACATTTATATTAAGAGATGTAAAACTCCCTGCACAATATGCTCATTTTGGCAAATAGGACGTTATCCCCCACACACACACAAAGGACTTCAGATGCTTCAAACAGTCGGTTCCACATGTCGCCATGGAAACTTGGAGAGAAACACCGTTACATCACCAAAGCCACATCTTAGCATCCTTGTCCTAATGGTGTCACGCTGAAGTCAAGCTTTAATGATCATTTTCAATACTCCGTTTATACTCAGATCTCCAGTTACAGATTGAGGTTAAAAGTTTAACGCTCTATTAAGTGGTTCATACAATATCAAAAATGCTGGACCAAAGCCAAGATAAGGGATTTAGTTCTTGTCATAATGTTTACTTTGAATGCACTGTAAGCCAAACACACAAACATACTCGCTGAAATGGCCTTGAGGCCCAAACAAAAACCTTTATCATTTCACCTTTAAGTAGTTTATTTCTATACTTTTTTAAAACTTCTGTAAGAAAAAACACTCACAAACATAACTTTTTAAAAGTGTAACAAAGTTAGTGTAAAGAAAGCAGCCCATCGTTACAAGTACTACCACCCTAGCCCGTTAAAAAAAATGTTGGTAGTATTTTGTTTTGTGTTGTACAAAAAGGAGCAATTTGTAAAACTACAAAACTGTAAACTTCATTCCATTAGTATGAAATATAAAAGTGCCAAATATTACGCCCCTTCATGTGTCAAAAAGCAGAAAGACAACCAAGAAGATGCTCCAGACCCTTTCAGCACCTTGGACTTCAGTGAAAACTGTTTGATGTTTCCTTAAAGTATCTCACCACACTGAAGTCTTCAGGACTGCATGGAGAGCCTCTGTACTGGCAGGACATCAGCATCTCTCTGATGTCATGTCCTGTTCTGTTGTAGAACTCCAGCATGTTGAAGGGTCGTGCCTTGAACTGGCGGAAGTCTGCTTTGCTCTTAAGGACCTCCAACACACTTTCTTCAACAAGGTGAGCGTCCCGAATTTCATGACTATGGAAAGAGAGAAAGACAAATATATAAATGATGTTATTATTTAGTGTCACACAGTTTAATCAGTTAAAACCAACTTATTCCACCAAACAACTGTAAGTGGCTTAAAGCTTTTTCTTCTTTTCAGCAGGGTTTGTTTTTATTTTATTGTAATTTAATAAAATCCAAACCAGTTTTATTAATCAATGTTTGTATTTTAACAGATTCTATAGAAATATAGACAATGATTTGCACATTTGATCAAGACTGAATCCCTATTGACAGTGCATTTGATTCTAATAATAACGTGAACCAAAATTACCACGCAAATGTCAATATTTATGTATACACAAATAATTGTGATGAGGCGATTATTTAAAAATTGTGACAGTCCTACTTATCGCAATTATTTCAGATTACATCAATGATTGTAAATCCTTAGAAAACAAGGGTGATCTGTAGAATTTTACATCCACCGTCCTTGATCTGCCATGACAGTTAAGTTTAAATGACATTTCTTTATCATTTGAGCTGTCTCATATTTGTAATTATTGTGTTTATGGGTTTAACCAAAGTGATTCCATATTTGCTGCATCTACACAGCAAGACGACATCATCCTCATATCTCAATTTTTTTGTTAAGACAGTCTTTTCTTTTCTCTTAAGGTCACACTATAGGGAATGTTATTTATAGAATTTTCACATTTCTTACTGTATCTATATTTTATTAATTGAATAAATGAATACTAATTAATCGTTATAATTGTCAAAGCCTTTAAACAGACAATTAATCGCAATTATTTAATAGACAATTAATCGTTAGCCAAATTTCATCATCGTGACAGCCCTAACTGCAGCAGAAGTCTGTTATACTTAAACTTAAATTTGACATACCCTCAAGAAAATAAATGGTTGAAAAGCAGTACGCAGAGTATTGCCTTGAAAGAGAGCGAGGGAGAGAGAGAGAGCCCCACTGTGCAAGCACAAAAATCACTTGGAATGCAGAAGCAGGCGTGACTGGAGTCCAATTCAAACCCACATCACATCACAACCGCTGGGTGTTACACTGCAGTAACTAAATCACGACTTCCCGTTTGCCAAGTGGAAGCCGATTCTGGCGGCTGAGCCAAAAATCACATTTCATTAAAAGATCTTAACATGGAAGATTTAACTCAGCAGCCCAAAACCAACACATCCCATCTGTCGCTTCTCTGTTTTACAATTTTCTCAATGAAAAAGAACACAGTCAGGATACTCATAGGGATTCAACAAGACAAGAAGTGGAGTCCTAAATAACAGAAAGCCGTGTCTTTTCATCTCCGCTTTTTAATAAACCCACACTTATCATTCACGGAGGTCGAGAGAGTACAGTCGACCGGGTGACTCATACCACAATGACTCACTCTCATTATTAGAACTTAACAGCAGCACCTGATCCGAGTTCACCCACCTCGAGTTCAGCAGCGTCAGCAGCTCCCCTGCGTGGTACAGGTCGTTGCGTGAGATTTTGCTGAAGCGGATGGAGTTGAGATTGCAAAACGTCACAGCGGGGAACACCATTACGGGAGTCGTGATCTCGTCCATCTTGGTGACGTGAGGGTATTCCAGGTAGAACTGTATCCGATCGATGCAGACGTACATCAGGAAAGTCAAAGAGCTGAGGAAGAAAACTACCCACAGGCAGCATTTGGCCGATATCTTCTCATAGGAGAAAATGTGAGAGATGCCGTGTAGAGTCGAGGTGTGAGCGAACACCTGGAGAGGTGGAGGATGCTCGTAGTCAATGTCCATATGTTCCATTTTAAGATCCATCACTGATGTCTTCATGGGAAAGTTCTTCCTTTTTAGGTCTTGTGGATCAGGTGGCTATGATACGCTCCCTAAGGAGACAAATACACATATTTCAGGTTCATTGTTATTTTAGTTTTAATCTTGTAAAATGTACAACAGTGCAGCTTAGTTGGGTAGAGCATTTAGCCAAGAGAACACACAGATTGATAAATAATAACAGTAAGTCGCTTTAGATAAGAATATCAGACGAAAGCATACATTTAAAAGGATGCGAATCAGTTAACATGCACAATGACTGGACTCATGCAGAAGAAAGAACTAAAAGAATTAATTAAATGCAATCATGAAGTCCATCAAGTGGAACCAAGCAAGGATCTGAACAAAGGAGGTGGGTTAAAACCTCAGGGATTCATTATCATTACGTCCTTGATCATGAATTAAATAAAAGGATCTAAAGGACTTGTTACCAATCACAAGGTCCCTAATGTATATAAGAGATGGAGAGAGAGATAGACACGTGTGTGTATTCTATATAGATGAAGAGTGTAATTTGCTGCCCACGCCAAGTTCCCAGAAAGGCTTTATGTCCAGATCTATCAAGTGGCAACACAAGAAGAAAAACTCACACATCACTAGGCTACATACACATCCATAAACACTACAGATGGATTAACAACGTGTCCTGGATGTCCATAAATCATTGTGATCATCAGCAATGTTTAACAATCCAATGGAACCCATCAATGAGTCATTATAATATTAACAAAAACAAAAAGCCAAGCATCCTGTACATTACAGAAGAGATGTGTGTGAAGTGTCCAGACAACCATATCACAATGCAAAACCAGCAGCTCAATCATTTTCTTTATGCAAATTTTGTATTCTTATGGTTAAATATGACCCGGAGATGTCCTCCGTGAGATTCACCCCTTCATTAAAATACAGCAAATATCAAATGAACCAGAAATATGATGACGCAAGATGGCAAATTCCGATCGTTTTCAGACTCGATACATTGTAGCACAGATCAAAGCGGCGGCGACTGAAGAAGAAAGTAGCGCGCGCATCTCACTTGTAGCGCGCGCGATGCGATGCATTTACCTGAAGCGCTTTAGAAAGACGCTGTGCATGACAACACGACCCAGTTATTCACGCTGTACATTTCTCCAAAATCAACATTGCCTGTCATCCATCCGACGGACTGCTGGAAACACATGTCTTGAAATGATTCACGAAGAGCGCGACTGTGAAGCGCCAGCATGCGTCGGTTCTCTCAATCCTGATCCTGAAGCTTTAATGGCCGAATGATTGGGAGAGAGAGAGTTTTGTGGGCGTGAACCTCTAGTTAGTATACTAAAAAGTAGCCCATACCAAATAACATCTCTCTCCATTTCTATTCCTCGGTCATACACATCTAGGTATAAATTATTTGATCTTCATTCTGAAAATAAAAACCAACACCAACATTTCCTATTCGAAACTGTCTGGTCCAATTAACATAACGTGACATTTTTTGTCACATGGGCGAATTCGCAAATATTATTCACTTTTTATATATGAACTGGGTATTTTTAAAATGCATCAGAAGAGAAATGACCACATCAAACTGACAGGTTTATGGCTCTGCATATGCCATCACACACACAGACTCTAATCCTGTCTCATGTGGTTAAGTCAAGAGAAAGTATGGCATCCTTTTTCTGACAAGAGTTCTATAAAATAGTAGTGCAATGTTTTACTGCATATATCAGGACTCAACCCTGTGTATATATATATATATTGTTACATCCATTCTTATCTATTTTTAATCTTTGTACATGTCGTTCTTACTTAGACAAAATGGGTCTAGTTCATAGTTGACCTATTTGGTATTTAAACCAATACAGCCATAATAATCACAGCCAACATAGACAGCATATATGCTTTTTGTCATTTATCTTTGTTCAATCATACATGTATATATATAAGTGTGTGTGTGTGTATGTGACCCTGGACAACAAAACCAGTCTTGTGGGTCAATTTTTAGAAATTGAGATTTTCACATCATCTGACAGTTGAATAAACAGGCTTTCTATTTATGTTTGGGTTGTTAGGATAGACAATATCTGGCGGAGATATAACCGTTTAAAACTCAGGAATCTGAGGGAGCAAAAATTCTAAATATTGAAAAAATTGCCTTTGAAGTTATTAATGAGAGGCACTGTAGCAGGCCATCCACTCACAAAAATAAAGTTTTGAAATATACCAAATATCTTCATGGTACAAGATCCTTATTGTCCTAATGATTTTTGGCATAAAAGGATAATCTATAATTTTGAGCATATATAATATATTTTTGGCTTTTACTGAAATGTTCCCGTGCTATTTAAGACTGGTTTTGTGATCCAGGGTCACACACACACATATATATATATATATATATATATATATGTATTAGGGCTGTCAAACGATTAATCTAGATTAATCGCATCCAGAATAAAAGTTTGTGTTTACGAAATATATATCGGTGTACTGTGCATATAATTTTTGTATTTATGAACACATTCACATAAATGCATCAATTTTAGAAAAAATGGAAATATAACAATTAATAATCGTTGATATAGAGTTTCAATTATTGGTAAATATAAATAAATACATTTCAATATTTCCTAAATACAACTATGTGTATATGTTTATGTTTTTAAATACAAAATTAATATGCAACGTACACAGACATACAGTTGAAAGAAAAAGTATGTGAACCCTTTGGGCTTACTTGGATTTCTTCATAAATTGGTCATAAAATGTGTTCTGATCTTCATCTCAGTCACAACAATAGAGAAACACAGTCTGCTTAAACTAATACCGCACAAACATTATATGTTTTCATGTTTTTATTGAACACAACATGTAAACATTCATAGTGCAGGGTGGAAAAAGTATGTGAACCTTTGGGTTTAATAACTGGTTGACCCTCCATTGGCAGCAATAACCTCAACCAAACGTTTCCTATAGTTGCAGATCAGACCTGCACAACGGTCAGGAGAAATTTTGGACCACAAGGGTTCACATACTTTCAACTGTATATAAGCACAAACTTTTATTCTGGATTTATAGTTTGGCAGCCCTAATATATACAGTATATATATATATTGACTGTCTATATATATATATATGTGAAGAATTTTGTTCCAAAATGAGATTACTCCGTTTTTAAACATTTTAAAAAATCATGTTTTTATTATGTTATCATGTTTTTCATGTGTTTAATTGTGCTAATTAGCAGTATTTTTTTGGCTTAAATCAAAACAAACCAACTGCAGCTTGATCAATTTGAATTGGAATACACAATAAACACACACATATATAAAAATGCTAAAGGAAACTCTGGAATAAATATAAATTTCTGAGGTTAAAAATGCATCATGCATCAAGACATGCTTCTTTGCCTCCGTGTTATCTAAAAATGTATCTGATGCATTGCTACACTACACCTATATTTGTTTTTTTTTTGATTTGGTTGAATGCCCAGACATTGACTCACATGGGGCCGCTGTACTAAAATAGATCTGTTGTAAAAAAGGAGTTAGGTTGGGATGACTATAACTAGCCTACTCTCTATGACTTTTGTATTATTAAATAGTGTAAAGGGACTCCAGATGTTTTTATTCCTAGATTTTTTTTCTAATTATTTGCACTGCTTCTGATTTTTCAACTACTTGTCATATATAGAAACGAGTCTTACAAAGCAATCAAAATTTGGGCAAGTGTATGAAATCATGTTTATTAGTAACTTGTACACCACGGTTAGGAATTCAGACACGAGCGGAGTCATCGTGAGCAGATGAGGCGAGTCTCGTGATTCTGGCTCAACTTCCAGTGAGCAAAAACAGCAGTGGTATTCAACCCTGAGACCCACGAGAGAAGACACAGATGCGGCAGACGGTTGCTACAGAGGCTGGCCGAACTCTGTCTTGCGATTCTGAGATGGATGTTTTTGATTGGCTGAGTGGGAGGAGCAAACCTCAGCCTTGTCTACCCCGGGGACAACCATGCTTGCGTCGACAAGAGCCCAGGAGAGTTTCCAGAGCCAGCTTGACGAAGGCCTGAAAATTATTGCTTCTCTCCCTTCTGCTCTCCTGTGAGGGGTAGACAGATATGTTGACAGGAACTATATAATAAAATCAAATTACCCCGATGTCAGATGGAAAGGAGAGAGCAATTTTCTCTCTCGCTCCTGTCAAGATATTCTCCCTTTCATCTGTCCCACACTGAATGTTGACAATCTATAAAGTTATTGCATGACATTCAAGGCTTATTAAACTTGTATCATTTGCTTAGCATTGATTTTACCCTGTCGTTTATTAGAACAAAAAAGTGACAGATTTTTAGCTGCAAGGCATCATTGAATGAAACGCGTAAAAGTTTTTATTTGTCAGTCAAACAATTTCCCCGTCTTTCTTATGACAAGCCACATTTTACACGTCAGTCCTACATTTGTGTAGATATTCACCTCCTTGCTTTTTGGTGTCATCTCCTTTCTGATCTCCTTTCTTTGGCTGTTCCTTAGGACTCTGAGGTTGCTACAGGGAGAAAAATATCAACGTCAAGTTTAAAAGAATATCTCAAAGATATTAAGACATTTCAGTACTGACGTAAATGGCTTCAGACACTTCAGATTGTAATATGGTCTTTTTTAAATAAAAACACAAAATATATGCACAATCAAGAAGTCAAGAAGGGTGGATTAAACAGGTTTTTGTTTTCATGTGCTATAAATAAAAAGTATATTTAGATATTTTTACCTTTGTGCTTGCGGATTTCTTGTCCGTCTTATTACCTAAAATCAAAACAGGTCATTCTATTTTATTTCCCTGCGTAATGCTTCATTGCCATTTGATTATACAAATGCCTTCGTAAAAAAAACTCATAGGCTACAGCAGTTTTGTCTTACAGTATCATACACTAATGTAATTTAAAAACTATTTCTTCATATAAATAAAATCTTTCATTCAATATTTACCTTTTGTTCCAGGCATGTTGGCTGCGCTCCAAAGTCCTTGTGTCCTTTTAGTATAAGCAGTGCTGAGGGGCGGGCAGGGCTCTTATTTATGGCCCAGGCCCCTGAATGGCAACATGTGCTGGGCCCCTTCGGGAAAGAGCGGCTGAAACAAGCAAAGAGCTCCGTCAGCTTTGGCTCTGCGCTGGGCCTCTGCTGAGCTCTGGTGAAATCCTGTGCCATATGTATCTTTTGTACAGTTAATCCTTTAATTTCGCTGAATAAGATAAATGGTTCCCTCTTGTAGGCTATAGCATTTCCCTCAACAGACATCCATATTTTTACTCAGATTTTGTGTATTCCAGTTTGAAATTATGAATGAAATGTACGTCCACAGACTCTGAAGTAGTTTTAACAATAAACACAATGTTTTCTCTCAGATTTAGCATTCATGAAACAGAGACCAGGAATTGAATAGATAGATACTCTGAAGTCAAATAATATGTGCCAACCTACATATTTATCTATTAAATAAATCATGCAGAATAGGCTATTCCTTAATAATATTTGTGATTCATGTCACATGTACACAGCTCAGTCATACATTTTAAAAGTTATGACTTATTTTTGAATATGAACGTTAGTGTTAAACACTAAGACATATGTTGACTGTTCATTAATTATATTATTGTTCAGTTATCTTTTCTATTATTCTATTAATTTGTCTGACTTCAGTGCACAAATATATATCAAAAATTGTATGTGGAGTCCTAGACACGCAAGGGCAGCGTTGTCAAGGTAACATTCGTTCGACTTCATGCTGCGCTGCGCAGATCGATTGGACTATGACATTTAAGTACCGCGAGAGTAAACAGCTCTCTATGCTTTCGATTTGGTCTCGCGGTACTTGTCACGTCTGCGCATCGCCGCATGAAGTCACGCAGCGCAGAGGCGTCTTTGATAGGCGGGTCGGTCACGTGATAGCCACAGTCCTGTCAGACAGAATGAACCGGTGAAAACGGCGCACGGTACGTGTCTTTAAATAGTCAAATGATACATTGACACTGAACTTCATCAAGTAAGATGTGTTAAGAAATAAAAATAAAGACATTTTAAAGCTGTTTTTTTATCGGAACGTTTTCTTTGGTGTGTAATTCCGCATTTAAGGCTGTTGTTGTTGTTAGCTTATATGCTAGGCTGCGGCTAATGGATAAAAACGATGAACGCTTTGAATAAATGTGTGTCGTTTATAAGATAACTGTATATGTCATATAAATGACATCTGCGTGAAATATCGTGTTTGGTTTAGTTTGCACAGTAACGTTAAAGCGTATTTTGTATTTTACAGACATTGTGTTTCCTGCATCTGTGTGTTTGTGGATCTCATGGCTGCTGTTTGGCAGCAGGTGTTGGCAGTGGACGCAAGGTGTGTGTAAGAAACTGCATGTATAATGTATTTGTGTACTAGTATACTGCATGAGAATGTGCAGTATGTGTGACATGTGTCTGGATTTCAGTGCAATGGAACATAATTTCATAATCATCATGTTTAAGAAAAGGGTTGTAAAGTAGAAGACAAATGCTAACATACACAAGTGTGTGGGAGAAAGACTCAAGTTCACAAATATGTCAAGAATATTTGGTTTCATATTTTGTTATAATGGAGTGACATTCATATTTTCAATGAGTGACAGAAACATTTTTGGGCCATTGTATTATCAAATCTGTACTTGATGCACTCACTGACATCCTCGGAAGATCTTCTAGACACAATTTGTAACAAAGTTGTAACCTTGTGAAAGAATCCTGTGCATTCAACAAAATGTGTGAACGTAAGCATTGTTTAAAGGATGTCATGTTTTCTTTTTTCATTCCCTTTACTCATCTGTCTTTCTCTCTCTCTTCCTCAGGTACAATGCTTACCGCACACCTACGTTCCCCCAGTTCCGCACGCAGTACATCCGCCGGCGCAGCCAGCTGCTCCGTGAGAATGCCAAGTGTGGCTTTGAGCCGGGGCTGCGCAGGCAGTACCTGCGTCTGCGCAGTCAGTTGCTCGCCCTGCGTTACGGGCCTCTCTCAGAGCAGAGCAGCTTCAGAGCCAGCAGTGTGCGCAGTTCCCGCACCACACTGGATCGCATGGAGGTTAGGTCAACTCGAAAACAGGGATGAGGGCTTGAGAAAGACACCGATTAGGAACTCTGGGCTGAAATAAGCCCTGCAAAATAAAAACAGGGAGAAGGCAAAATAGAACGTCTATATATTTCTCGATATAAATAGAAATCCAGATCCAGGTCAATGTGTTGTGTGAGAGCTGCAGTGCATGTGAATCGTGAGCTCTTTGTGCATGATGGGCTTCATGTGTTTGTTGTAGTGCTGAAAACTCTTAAGATCATCTCATCCATTTCTGCATCCTCACTTCCGCCCAGACCCTTGCTCTTTTTTATCTTTCTTCTCTGTCTTTTTAAGGACTTCGAGGAGGATCCCAGGGCTCAGGGTGCCAGAGGTCACCGAAGATCAGTAAGCCGAGGTTCTTACCAGCTGCAAGCCCAGATGAACAGAGCAGTGCACGATGAAAGGTAAAAAACAGAATCTGGCTGTTATCAGTGTTTAAAGTCAAATTTGTTAGCATGTTGTAGGTGGTTGCTTTGAGGTTGCTGAGGTGCACTGAGTGGTCATTATTGTGTTGCTTGTGGTTGCCTTAAGACTTGAAGCTTAGTTTTTTGGTTGATATTTCATGTTCCAGGCCTCCAGGTAGTCTGGTGCCCACCTCAGTGGCAGAAGCCAGTCGTGCCATGGCAGGTGACACCACCCTTAGTGAGAACTACGCATTTGCTGGCATGTATCACATCTTTGATCAGCATGTCGACTCAGCTGGTGAGGGTGCCATTGATCTCTTCATTTCCATACGATTACAAATATCCACTGTTGATATAAGATGCTGCCTGGTGCTATTCGTTTTCCTGCGTTTAATCTTGGCATAATCACCTGCAGTATTTTTTTCAACAAGGTTTTATTGATGTTTTACCCAGATTTGGACTAACGTCTTGTTTTTACTCTCTACTCATTTATATTCTTAGTTCCGCGGCTGCAGTTTGCCAATGATGACAAGCACCTCCTTGCCTGCTGCTCATTGGATGGAACGTTGTCAATCATGACACTCTCCCCACCTCCACCGATTGTAAAGGTGATGCTGAAGGGTCACGCCGGGCCCGTCACTGACTTTGCCTGGTCGCTTAGCAATGACATCATTGTTTCCACTTCAAAAGACGGCACACTGCGTATTTGGAACACAGAGGACGGGCGCTGTATCCGAGAGGTTGTCGACCCAGAAGGAAGCGAACTCCTGTGCTGTACTTTTCAGCCCATGAACAACAATCTCACTGTGGTAAAGCACTAACAACATATTATTGGTTCTTACTTTCTTACATTTGTTTCTATCGTGTTGTTGCAGGTCTTACAGTTTAACAAATGTGTCCTTTGTTGCGTTCATAGGTTGGTAACAGTAAACACCTCCTGCAGGTGGTGAACATCTCCACTGGGAAGAAGGTAAAGGGAGGGTCCAGTAAACTCACCGGTCAAGTTCTCTCGCTCTCATTTGATGCTCCAGGGAGAATCTTGTGGGCTGGTGATGACAGGGGAAGCATTTTCTCCTTCCTCTTTGACATGGCGACAGGTATGGAGATACTGTCATATGGGCCTTATGGAATCAGTATTTTTGTGAGGCTTGATAGAATATGTTAAACAGTGTTTTATGTATTATCGATAATGAAGTATATGCAAGGATTTTGATTTTCAGTATGTGAAGTTGAGGTTTCTCTTCCATAGGAAAACTGACAAAAGCTAAAAGGCTGGTAGTTAATGAAGGCAGCTCAATCTCCAGCATCTCAGCACGCTCATGGATCAGCCGAGAGGCACGGGACCCATCCCTGCTCATCAATGCCTGTGTTAACAAAGTTCTGCTGTATAGGTCAGAAAGCATGTTAACTAAATGATATGTAGTCAAATGATAAATGGGCATACTACAATACTTTTTGGTCAATAATATTAGTTTGGAAAATTATTAAATTATAAAAATCCATGTCTCCAGCCATAAAATGACAAAATGATGCATTGTTGTCACTGTGACAACCATCTCAATCTCAACAGTGATGGGATTGTCGGTCCCAAATCTTTGTACATTAGTAGATGGTTAGAGGTTGTCAATTACTGATGATCTATTGATAAATGTGTAATGGGTTTTCACAGGGTTGTGGATAATGAGGGGACTTTACAACTAAAGAGGAGTTTCCCCATCCAACATGGATCTCAACAGCTACACAGCATCTTCTGTCCCCTTATGTCCTTCAGACAGGGAGCTTGTGTTGGTAAGACTAATCTAATATAAGTGTTTTAAGAAACATTTGTTTTATTGCTCTGTTTATGTTTACATACACTTAACAACAGAAAATACCCAGCTTTGTCGGTTTTAAACAAAGTCAACTTAAATCTTTATTACGCTTTCTCTTATGTAGTCACTGGTAGCGAGGACGCTTGTGTCTACTTTTTTGATGTGGAGCGCAACACTAAGGCTATCGTTAATAAGCTGCAGGGCCACAGCGGGCCCGTGCTGGATGTCAGCTTTAACTGCGACGAAAGCCTTCTGGCCTCATCTGACGCCACTGGAATGGTGATCATCTGGAGACGAGAGCAGAAGTAACCACAGCAACTCCAAGCTTTCGCTACAGCATCTTACATGCGGGCTGACTTGAATCATGTGCAATTAAACTACAGATCTCTACTGTAAATGTAAAAATGACTGTTGTAATGGTGTATTGTTTCCGATGCGTCTGAACTAACTCCAACAATGAAGGGACCACGTGCTCTGTTATCTTTGTTTTGGGACTGACGTTACTATTTTCTTTGGTTTAGGATGTGATGCTTGTTTGTGACTATGTGGACCTCATCAGTGCTTGGGAGCCTAAATGTTTAACTTAAATGGGAGATGGGGTTAATGTAATACTTTGTTTGCCTTGTGTGACTTTGAAAACCGTATGAATGAGAGCGTTTGAGGCAATAGAAAATGTCACTGAAATGTATTTGCTTGCACAATAACACTACTGTATTTATGCCTTGTCCAAATCCAATAAATATCACACTAACTAAATAATCTTACACCGCATTTAGTTATTTGCATTTCTTAACTATCAGCATTTGTTTCATTTAAAGAGCTTTGCCAGATGGGGAAGTTGGCAAATTGCAAAATCTTGTTTTAACATGCATTGTCATTTTGAAGGGAATCCCAACACCTTGATTAATTCGTTTTATTTAAAAATAATGCAATTGATAACACGATATACAGATAGTTCTGTAATTCTATTACATTAATATAAAGACATAATTTAAAAACGTTTCACGAAAGTGCGTAAGCGTTTCACGCGAAGTTCACGTAAACTGGCTTTTATTCTGAAAAAAGAAACTAATAAAAGTCCCACTGTAGCAACATTCGCTCTGTTTGAAACATGTGGGAGGAGCTGCTTCCGGTTCTACAGTGGGTAAGCTAAATGCATAACGTGCTATATTTTGGATTTGTGGTCCATCTGATAAACTAGGTCTGTTTTCTTTTGCATTAATGTAAATGATTTGAAAGCTTTAAATCAACTTGACCGTTGTTTCTTTTCTAATAAATGTAATAGTTGTACAGTGTTTTGTGTCTCGTAAGTTGTGCACACGCTACAGAGCTATTTGATAATATTGTTTTGCTTTGTCGAAGACTGATGTTTTGAATGAATATATCATTATTTAAAGCGTGAAGAGACGGTGGGTCAGCGTGGGGAAAACATGCCATTTTTACACGGCTTTAGGAGGATCGTATATGAGTATCAGCCTATGGTGGACGCTGTGATGTGTGTGCTGGGGACAGAGGATGTAGATTCACATTCACAGAGCAGGTAAACATCCAAGCATCCTTTAAAACACTACAAATATATAATTCAGCAACTCAGTCTCATTTAAAACACTAAGGTTACCCTGACCAAAACAAATTATAGTTTCCATTATCTGAACCATAATCTGTTTTCCAATAAACATCTTTTTGTTATTTGTAAGTTAGTGAGTTTATTACATTAGCATTTTTTAATGTCAGATAACATCCCGCTGTAAAAACCTCTGAGAAATAACATTTAAATTGAATGGTGCATAACATTGTTTTCATCAGGAATCTCTATGTAGTCTGTTGGATGAGGTATACTACTCTGCTGTTTGTGTGTTACATATTACAGGCAAGGTGATGATGAAAGCATCTGTCGGGATCTTACGGAGCTTCTAGATAAAGAGTCTCAGTCTCCGGTTTTCATGGAGGGAATCAGTTGCTCTCTGTATAAAGTGGCTGAACTCGGGTTGGTCAGTGCAGCAGAAGTGCTCTTGCGTCATGGGGCGGACCTTAACTTTGAGGGTACACGCATGACATTGTACATGATTACTAAAAATTGTTTATAACTTTAAGATTATAATGGAAACATCAGACATTTGTCTTGGTTCTTTTTTTTACAGACCCTGTATCATACTACAACCCTTTGCACATTGCAGTGATGAGGAACAAGCCTGACATGGTTCAGATGTTGCTGGGTCAAGGGGCTGAAATTGACAAGAGGGACAGGGTGAGAGCAATTTGCCGTGTGATTGTCCTTCGAATCTTTTGCGACGCTTTAAAAAAAACACGATCTCTTTTTCTTAACTAACAGATTCATGAAAGCAGTCCTCTTGACTTGGCCAGTGAGGAGGAAGAGAGGCTACCATGTTTGCGTGTTCTTCTGGACCTGGGGGCTGACGTAAATGCAAAAGACAAGAATGGTACTTCAACAAATAAATTACAAATACTTTTTATACATTAAAGTCTGTATGGATAAAATTAGCACTGCGAAGTGAAAAATGTTTAGACACTAACCTGTTCTTTCTATTTTAAATGTACTTAATTTTTTTTTTAAGATAATTCTCTATATAAGATGTTTAATAACTTGTTCTTTGGCAGGAAAAACCGCGCTGCTCCATGCTCTGGCCATCAGCGATGGTCTCACGGTCAACAACACAAACAATATACAGCTGCTTCTAGAAAGAGGTGCTTTACTGCACAAAAGCAGATCTTCTTTGGTATTAATGTTTATACATTTTTTGATGCTGATATTTGTCCTGTGCAGGTGCAGACGTGAACGCAGCTACGCACGATGGCGAGTCCTCCATGTCCTCGCTGACCTTCTTGGTAAAGGAAGCACTAGACAGCAGTCCGGAGGACGGCAAGGAGATCAGGGACTTCTGTACCCATGTGGCACATCTCCTCCTTAGCCACGGTGCCGACCCCAGCTGCTGTTTGAACGCTGCTGATGGAGAAGTGTGGGAACCCTCCTTAACCTACACCAGCCTGGAGAACTTCGATCTCTTTTTTCCCCTGGCTGCCCTTCTGCTCCAGCACGGTGCTTCTTTCTTCTGCTCTCACCACAGCGCCTCCTACTGGACGGGTCAGCGACTGATATTCACTCGTCTGGCTGAGGTACTGCGTGAATCTTCAGACGATGTTGACGTGGCTGATCTCTTTGCTAAAGCTGAAGCGCTGTTGGATCTGGCCAGGATCTGCTCACCGGTCTTACCTCCTCTATTCCCTCAATCCGAAGTCCCTGTGCTGGAACAGGTCTCCGCCCATCAGTCCCTCCTGGAGCTCTACAGCAAACTGAAGGACCAGGAGAGCCAGCCGCTGCCACTGAGGTGCCTTTGTAGAAGACTTATCCATCACTGCCTGCGACCCTGGCCCTTTGAAGAGAAGGTGAAAGCCCTTCCACTGCCAGACAGACTGAAGGTGTTATTGCTCCCAGAGCAGAGCTGGACAGACACACCTGGCTGGGACGCCTTCAAATACGGCAATTCACTGCTCTGAGAAGTGATAAAACAAGGAGTGTTTCTCTGGCTGTATATATTTAATAATTAATTAATGAATTATTAACAAACCGATCAAAGATTACAGGAGCTCAGTACCTGCCTACTTGTCTCAACGACACAAATCTCACTCGCTCCGTGTACCAGACCCAAACTAACACATGTCTACACCGGACGCGGCCGCGACTTGACACGGTTTGTTCTAATCTGATTCGGTGTAGACACGGTGTAACACTGACTAACAAGATACAACATTATCTTGGTGATAAGTAGTGTTCTTTGTGCCAAAATGTTCCTTTTTTAGTTTTGTGGTTTCTTGAATACTTTCTGTATGAAAAGCTATCGTGTTTACAATTGAATATTCATTGTATTGTGCCACTGCCACAAGTCTGTTGCTGTTTAAGTCTTTAATTTTGAGTTTACAGTATCAGTGAATCATGTACTTAACTGTGCCTTAAGACCAGCTTTGTAGGGGTAAAAATGAAGAAACATTTGATTCTCTCGCATTGTGCAATGTATTTGTCATGTAAACAACATGTTGAATAACAAAACCATTTAAACACAATTGTACAGTTCCAATTTAAATGTTAACAAAACATGAAAAAATCAAACACGAACGTTGGGTCCATTTCGCAACATCTCTGTTTTAATGCTTTTAATATCACTTACATTCAGATATGCCCTCTCCACTGTGCACAACAATATAGTTTGTGAAAAATAGTATGCAAAATGAGTACAATGAAAATCTTTGGCTAAAGAACTGTATTGCTAGATGGTTCAGGTAATCAGGGTTTGAGCTAAACTGCAGGAAACTAGTCCTCCAGGAGCAGGACTGGACCCTCCTGATTTGCAGTAATACTTATCTACGGGACGTTATGTGTTTCACACATACTAAACTGGAAGTTGGATTTCTGTCATAAGCTTCGTTGTGTGCTCTGTTTAGTACATATTACGGTTGATTTAGTATGGGTGGATTTATGTCCAGTGTGTGGGCTGGAGGGCAATAAGCAGACAGCTTTCAGAGAAATTATTCACCATGTCAGTTTTCTTGGAAGGTCACGCAACTCCTAGAAATGAAAAACAGAAATATAATTAAATTTTTAAATATCAACTGCATTTTATTATTGTAACCTTAGGTATCTTAAACTCAAATAAATATACACAGAATAGTATATCCTTAGGTTAGTAAATAATAAATGCAAATGTACAGAAACTTAATTGGATAATTGATTAGTTTATAACGGAAATAGCCGCCTGGGGGCGTGGCATGTATGGTCGCCTAGTAACATGCCCCCACCCAAAAGATATGAATAAACATGTTGAAACCGTCTTCACCTGTAACTGAAAGTAACTGAAACGTTTGCAGGACCGAGGATGAAAAGGTAAGAGTAGTCGACAACTGCGTTGTAATTTTAAGAATGTTCATATCTTCAATATCAAATCGGTCTAATTTTAACGATTTATAACATCATGCACACCTCAGGTATATTTTTGCCGATAGATTGATAAAAAAGCAGTTTATTGTTATCTGATATGACCTTTGGTGTGACGCACCCAAGTCAAAATATACTTTAAATAAACAAAAGCGATAATAAAGCTTCCTGCGTGCTGGTTGGCGAGATTCAAAGGGATAGTTCACCTAAAAATTAAAATTTACCATTAATTATTCACCTTCGAGTTGTTCCAAATCTGCATACATTTCTTTGTTCTGATGAACACAGAGAAAGATATTTAGAAGAATGCTTGTCACCAAACAGATCCCAACACCTATTGAGTACCATAGTAGATATAGATACATTTGTCTCTTTGATTGTGAATTGTTTGCTGTCTTTACTTCCGGTTAAACAAGCTTCTTACATTTTTTATTATAAAAGGTTGTGTTTTAATTTCACTTTATTGTAAACAAATACAGTGACGATGAACCGTTATTTTAAAATAACTTAAAAACACTATTGTGTTTAACGTGAAGGTAATACACAGGTGGCATACAACTTTTGCAAAATGTATATCACCGTATTTGTGACTGCAGCATTTCGAAAGCCATGGAAAAAAAGGAGAAAGTGAAATCTGCATCTCCAGGACCTAGCTGTGTGTCTATGAAGAGTACAAACTCCATGTTCTCACCTCCTGAATTGAGGGATGGAACCGTGACCTCTGACCTCAGGTAAGACAGGGAACTGTGGTTCATATAAATTTGCTTTAGATTTATCAAAGGAATTCATTAATATACATATACGTAATTCAATAATGGATGATTCTTCTACAATAGTGACATGTTTAGTGTTTGTACCATAAATATCTCTTTGATTATTAAAATGATGTTATTTCTCTTCAGTGAAAATGATCCGATTCAAGTTCAGTCAAAATGTGGAGTCTGTAAGGAGGTGTTAAGAGATCCGGTCAGTATCACCCGTGGACACCGTTTTTGCAGACATTGCATGAGCCATTATTGGGACCACTCCAGTCATTCTGGAGACTTTGGGTGTCCGAGACATAGAAGACCTAAAACCCGACCCGTTCTATACACTCGCGGAGACATAGGAGCATCCAGGTCCGCTCAGTGCTGTATAGAACCAGCTGGAGACCTTCAGCAGGGCCCTTGCCGACCAGTGGATGATGTTCTGCAGAGAGTTAAAGGCCGACACAAAACCAGCATGAGGGACAAGTATGGGAGTATATTTGAGGGAATCAAACGGCAAGAAAATCAAACACCCCTGAACAGAATTTACACACCGCTGTACATCATAAAGGGAGAGAGTAAAGGAGTGAACGATGAACACGAGGTTTTACAGATGGAGAAAAGTTACAAGACACGTCATATCTCTCCGGTCAACTGCAATGACGTCTTCAAACCTCTACCTGAAACTGACTGTGAGAGAAATGAAAAGATAAAGACGGTTCTTACCAAAGGCATCGCCGGGATTGGAAAAACCGTCTCCGTGCAGAAGTTCATTCTGGATTGGGCCGAGGGAACAGCCAATCAGGATGTTGATTTCGTATTTGTCCTTCCATTCCGAGAGTTGAATTTGGTTAAAGATGATCGGTACAGTCTTCACAGACTTCTGCTGGACTTTCATCCTGAACTTCAAGATCTGGCCTCAAAGATTTATGATGAGTGTAACGTTGTGTTCATCTTTGATGGTCTGGACGAAAGCAGAATAACAGCGATGTTTGCAGACAGTGAGAAAGTTTCTGATGTGACTGAGACTTCGTCACTGAGTGTGTTGATGTCAAGCCTGATCAATGGAGATCTGCTTCCCTCTGCTCTCATCTGGATCACCTCCAGGCCAGCAGCAGCCAATCAGATCCCTTCTAAATACATCGACCGTGTGACTGAAATCCAGGGATTCAATGATCCTCAGAAGAAGGAATACTTCAGGAAGCGAATCGGAGATCAACGTGTGTTCATTAGAATCATGTCACACATTAGAAGAGCGAGGAGCCTCCACATCATGTGTCACATACCGGTCTTCTGCTGGATCTCGTCCACCGTGCTCCAGAAGATCCTGACACAAGAACAGTGCGAAGAAAGTCCCAAAACTCTGACTGAAATGTACATCCACTTCCTGCTCATTCAGATCAATACGAGGAACCAGAAGTACGGCGAAAAAGATGTGAGAGATCCAGAGGAATGTTTACAATCCAACCGAGAAGTGATCGTGAAACTGTCTGAACTGGCTTATCAACAGCTGATGAAAGGAAACGTCATGTTCTATGAGGAAGACCTGAGAGAGTGTGGCATAGACATCACTGATGCCTCTGTGTATTCTGGGATGTGTACTGAGATCTTTAAGGAGGAATCTGTGATTTATGAGAGGAAACTTTACTGCTTTATACACTTGAGCTTTCAAGAGTTTCTCGCTGCGTTTTATGTTTTTTATTGTTTCGTAAACAGGACTTCCGAGGCTCTGAAAGTGTTTGATTTACTTGCCAATCTCCACAAGGGGGTGATTGACGCCGCCCTTCAGAGCGAGAATGGACATCTGGACCTCTTCCTGCGATTTCTGCTGGGCATCTCACTGGAGTCCAATCAGAATCTTTTAAAGGGTCTCCTGACGCACACGGAGAACAGCGCAGAGAGCATCCAGAAAAGCACCGCTTACATCAAAGACAAAATCAAAAACGAACACGTTTTTTCAGCCGGCAGATCCGTCAACCTGTACCTCTGTCTGCTTGAACTGAACGATCAGAGTCTGTCGACAGAGATTGTGGAGTTTCTGAAATCGGAGAAACACAGCGAGAATAAACTCTCCGCTTCACATTGCTCAACGATAGCGTACGTGCTTCAGGTGTTGGAGAACGTGCTGGAGGAGCTGGACCTTATGAAATACGACACATCACAGGAAGGGAGATTGAGGCTTTTACCAGCTGTGACAAACTGCAGAAAAGCTCTGTGAGTATATACATAGAGACGACATCAGATTACAGTTCAGATTTTAAATTGTGATGGGAAGAACGGAAGTGAAACCCTGTATTATTGCAGGCAAGTATATAGTTAAACACCCATGATGAACAATAGTCTTTGGTATATTATGGTAAAATAAGAGTTACGATACCACACTCGGCCTGTTATAGAATATCTTGTATTGGTGAAAGTAATTATAGGAACTTGATGAAATATGCTGATTTAAACGAAAAGTCACCTGACGGATTTAGAGGGTTTGGCATGTGAACTTTTCCATTGTTTGTTGTGAGTATCTCTTTCAGCCGTCCGTAAAATGGAAAACGTGAAAGTGAAAGCGTGTCTTCTCTTTCAGTCTTGCAGGCTGTGATCTCAATGCTCAGTGTTGTGAAATTGTGGCTTCAGCTCTACAACCATCAGATTCTCCTCTGAGAGAGCTTGACTTGAGTATCAATGACCTTAAAGATTCAGGAGTGAAGATCATCTCTGACGTTCTGAAGAGTCCAAAGTGTAGATTAGAGATACTGAGGTGTGTAAAGGCTAATTTACACAAATCTGACAAATGCCAACACTCACTGATGTCCTCATGGTGTCGCACCATTCTTTTGTTAACGAAACGTTAAATAAATATTATAAAACGGTCAGTACTGGTTCTTGATTCTGATTGGCTGAGCCGAGTTCTAGACCACATAACATAGCATAAATATATACATTTTTAACCTTATTTTATGAAACCTTGCTACGCAAATGGAATAACCATTTTATAAAAGCAAAAAGGCCCACGAAGAAGTGGGTTACAGTAAATTTTATAATAGCTATGGGGGTTTTAGGCACTCCGCGTCCTGCCACAATGCCCTTAGCTGTTATAAAATGCACTGTAACCCACTTCTTATTGCTTTTTTAACATGAATATTAACAAAATATCCTAAATGCTGTTCAGAGCTCTTGCATGTTTTTCCTACGTTAATGTTTTGATTAAATTGTTAACACAAACTTCATAAACTAACTTCTTCATTTTAGAGGAACGAGCATATTAACAGATATTTTCTTCTCTATATCTAATATATATATGTATTAAAAATTTAAATGAATCCCCCCCCCAAATGCACCCAGAATCGCATTTTTTAAAGGTTAGATGTCGCATTTGATGTAGACATGTTGTAATTTGTTCAGAAAGAAAACAGTCCACATGAATGCTTCTTATCGTATTTGACATCCCTGACGCGTGTGCAATTTGAAAGTGCAGAAGAACGATGAATTGTGCAGCCTTGTTTTCTGTGTAGATTGTCTGGCTGTATGGTGACAGAGGAAGGATGTTGTTATCTGGCTTCAGCTTTGAGTTCAAACCCCTCACACATGAGAGAACTGGACCTGAGCTATAATCACCCCGGACCTTCAGGAGTTCAGCTGCTCCTTGATAGACTCCATGATCCAAACTGCACACTGAACAAACTCAAGTATGTGTTTTGAATATTTTTTTATTTCAGGGAATCCTGTGTGAATATTTGAAGCACAGGACTAGACCTGCACTGCTTGTATAATCTCAATCTATAGTAAAAACATGTGTTTTTTTGTTTCCATTTAGTTTAGAGCACGCAGGAAGTTCTAGGATGATACCAGGATTACAAAAATGTAGGTTTTCTATTTTTTAAACGCACATACTAAGGTTTAAGGACACTTCTCATGATTTTCAAAAGACGTGTCAATGTTTTAAATAAGTTTAGTTGACTTGACAAAATTGTGCAAACGTTAATTTTAATGATAAAACTATAAAAAAATATATATAATATATTTAAAAGATATATATTTGAGTGTACAGTCATTACACCATTAATGCAATTTTCTCAGACAGGGTCTTGCGTCAGACCTAAAGGGGTGTAGTTTTTTTCATAAACAAGTGTGCATTAACATGCCAAATGGCAGTAATTTTATACAAATAAATAAATACAATTATTTCAACTCAGATAAATATATTATGATCTTTATTATGTTGGAAAGACACCTGTACAACTGTACAATTCAGTGGTCATTTTAACAAAAATGATGGCTGTCAGTCAATTTGAAAAGTTTGATTAAATTAACCATATATTGTGCCAAATAATTCATCTTATAATATTCACAGAGAAACATTTAAATAACTGTGATGGTTAAAATATTTACATTACATGTGAAGGGAACATGAAACATTTTATTACATTTTTGGGGGTTCATCTAGAAAGACAAAATCAGTGTTCACAACTGTTACTCTGATTTATAAAAATGATAAGTAGATCTGTCAAATCAGATTCATATCAGTTTTATTTTGGCTTCAACCCATGTTATGTAAAGTAACCTGCAATGTTATGTTTCAAACAGAGATGGCAATAAAGAGGCAGCTTACATTAGTCATTCCAAACTAACATTTGAAATAGTTTAAAACGGGATTCTCAACCTTTTTGATCTCCCAAGACCCCCACTATATTCAATCAATCCCCCCTGCTCACAAAGCCTCAATTTCTACCCAATTAAACATTTCAGAGCTTGATATTAACTGGAAAAGTTGGTCACACTTCAGTATAGGGGCAATTCTCGGGATTAACAAACCATTAACTATGACTTTTCCCCAGTTAACTCTTAATTTGCTGCTTGATAATAGTTTGTAAGGTAGTTATTAGGTTTAGTTATTGGATTGGATCAGGGATGTAAAGTCTGGTCATGCAGAATATGTGCTTTTTAACTACTAACAAACAGCCAGTATGCCAATAATAGGCATGCTAATAACAACTAGTTAATAGTGAGAATTGCCCCCTACACTGAGGTGTTACCGAAAAGTTTTTATTCAATATAAGTATGGACAAATAATTAGAACTATTTTTAAAATGTATTTCAATGCAAATTTTGTTTTATTTAAAATTATTTGTCATTCTGAGGCCCCCTTAAAAATCAACTGGGGGCCCCTGTTGAGAACCACTGGTCTAAAATATTTCAATGACAGAGGGCCACCACTGACCGATCAGAGTCAAATATTTCAGAGTCCTACAGTATAATACTACCTTTTGTGTCTAGATAACGTCCATCTTACACTGGATCCGGACACAGCAAACACTCGTCTCGTTCTGTGCGAGGAAAAGAGAACAGTGATGTGTGTAGACGGGGAGCAGTCGTATCCTGATCATCCGGAGAGATTTGATCACTTTGAGCAGGTTATGTGTAAAGAGCGTCTTTCAGGACGCTGTTACTGGGAAACGGAATGGACTGGAGGGGCTTGTATAGCGGTGACATATAAAGGAATTAAAAAGAAAGGAGGAAGCGATTGTAAATTCGGATGGAATGACAAGTCTTGGAGTCTTTTTGGTACTGTTGACCGATTCCAGGCTTGGCATAATAGTAGATCCACAGACATAGATGTCCAGTCAGCCCAGATAAACAGAGTTGGAGTATATCTGGACGAGCCGGCCGGCATTCTGTCCTACTACAGTGTCTCTGACTCGCACACACTCGCACACCTACACACGTTCCACACCACGTTCCTTGAGCCCCTCTATGCTGGCTTGTCAGTTTATGCTTCCATGTCTTTGTCAGGTTAAAACAGCCTCTATTAATAACAACAGAGATGCCCCCCCGTTGACTACCATAGTGGGAAAAATATATATATATTTTTTTTCTGAAGACGTAGGACAGCAAACCGTTCTGGGGGACTTTTGACTCCCATTGAATTTTTATCCATAATATGGTAGTCAACAGTGGGTGTAGTCAAATCTGTCTGGTTATAAGCATCCTTTCAAATATCTTTCTCTGTGTTCATCAGAACAAAGACATTTATACAGATTTGGATCAACTCGAAGGTGAGTGAATGACGACAGAATTTCCACTTTTGGGTGAAGTATCACTTTAAGGCCTATCCGGGTGGTGTTTGTGTAACTCATAAAAGTCAATGTAGCAGATGTTGGTGGATATCTCATGTACGCTTGTGTATAGTCTTGCCTTTGATAGAGTCGCTTGCCATCCAGCTCTCCAGCACTTTGTGTTTATTTACAGTATGTCTTTACAGTTTTTATTTATCTTGATATATTTATTTATATGGATGCACTGATACAAGTATCTATATCGGGCCTATTACTAAGCTTGTGTACTCATGCTGATACTCGTAAAATGCACCGATGCCACAGACCGATACCTCATGTGACATAACGGACAGAACTGACAATTTGTGGTTTGAAAGTTTGTGACAAGCACAACAATTAGGATTTTTTCATAATGTGTTTAAGGTAGAGTTGTTAGTAATTACGTATTTATTCTATTTTTATTAGTCTCACTGTGTTACGATTGGAAATTTGCCACCCGACCAAAAAGAATACAGATACGGGTACTGTATCGGCGAGTACTAGAAAAAACAATCTTTTAAAAATGGTATCGGTGCATCCCTATTTATTTATATTGTTAATATTTCATTTGCCAATGTGCATTTTTTTTAAAAAGTGATTATAACATATTATAACAGTGTCAATCAATAATCACCGTTGAACAAAATCTATTTACTTTTAGACAATTATGCATAGTAAATATTACACATATGTGTATATGTACTCCTCTATGCAGTATTTTACTATTTTTGTTGATAAAAATATTTTGGATAAAACTTTAAAGCATCTACTAAATGACTAAATGTAAATATTGAAATTAAAGCACGTTATTCTTTAACTGCGTTGTCTTCCATCGTTTGTTCAAAATAGCAGGATAGACTCTTTCTTACACCTTCTGTAAAGCTCCATTGAAAAAGTATGTTAGTATTTAGTATGAACATAACCAGATGTTTAAAAAATGTCAAAAGGAAAATCTCAGTATCAGACATCTTTGTTGAAGAAAAGAATGTGATGTGGGTTGTGGTAAAATACCCTTGATCACCACTAGAGAGAAGCATTTACTTCTGTTATCCTGTTTTTTTATGGATCTCTGTCCTCACTAACCTCTCTTGCTCTCATGCTCTTTCTCTCTCTCTCTCTCTCTCTCTTTCTCACTCTGTCTCTCTCTCTCTCTCTCTCTCTCTCCCTCTCTGCTCTCTCTCGCTCTCTCTGTCTCTCTCGCTCTCCCTCTCTCTTTCTCTTTCTCTCTCTCTCTCCCTCTCTGCTCTCTCTTGCTCTCTCTCTCTCTCTCTCTCCCTCTCTGCTCTCTCTCCCTCTCTGCTCTTTCTCGCTCTCTCTGTCTCTCTCGCTCTCCCTCTCTCTTTCTCTCTCTCTCTCCCTCTCTGCTCTCTCTTGCTCTCTCTCTCTCTCTCTCTCTCTCTCTTTTTCTCTCTCTCTCTCTCTTTTTCTCTCTCTTTCTCTCTTTTTCTCTCTTTTTCTCTCTCTCTCTCTTGCTCTCTCCCTCTCTCTCTCTCTCTCTCTCTCTCTCTTTCTTGCTCTCTCTTACCTGATTCTTAACCTGCATTATGTTACTAATCCATTCCTTTAATTCCCCCTCTCAAGAACCCATCCCAGCCTGGACTGGAAGGCAATCGATTAGCATTGTCAGTAAAAGCTCCGCGTCAGAGTCTCGCAGGCTGCTATATAAAGCCCCGCCAGTGCAGTAGCATCCTCACAGAAGTCTCTTCACAGCAGCGGCAGCACTCCAGTCTCTCTCTCTGGTCTCGTCTCTCCTCAACGATCATGAGCTCCATCGGTTACAACCCCTATTACCCATCCACGCAGCGGAAACGGGTGGTGTTGCGCAGCGGGGCGGGCATGGGGGGAGGAAGCGGTCGTTCCCGTACCCTCTACTCGAGCTATTCGTCCCCAGCCCGTGGCCCCGTTTTCTCCTCCGCTGGGGCCATGCATCTTTCCGCTGCCTCGGCGGACCTGGACCTGAGCCAGTCTTCTCAGCTGAACTCCGAGTTCAAGACGGTGCGGACCCAGGAGAGGGCTCAGCTTCAGGGCCTGAACGACCGCTTTGCCAGCTTCATCGATCGCGTGCACGGGTTGGAGCTCCAGAACCGTGCGCTGGAGGCCGAGCTTCTCCTGCTGCGCCAGAGGCACTGCGAGCCCTCTAATCTCAAGGGGTTCTACGAGCAGGAGGCCAGGGACCTGCGTGCAGCGGTGGATGAGGCCCGTAGGGAGCGCCAGGCCGCTCAGGAAAGACGGGACCGTCTGGAGGAGGCCCTGAAGGCTCTGCAGAGTCGTTACGAGGATGAAATCCTGGGCCGTGAGGCGGCAGAAGGCCAGCTCATGGATGCCAGGAAGGGGGTTGATGATGTGTCGCTGGCCTGCTCCGAGCTGGACAAAAGGGGCGACACTCTGTTGGACGAGCTGGCCTTCCTGAAGAGACTCCACGAGAACGAGATTGCCGAGCTGCAGGCCCAGGTGCAGTACAGCGCCCAGATGTCGGTGGAGATGGAGGTGTCCAAACCGGACCTCACTGTGGCTCTCAAAGATATCCGTTCGCAGTACGAACGCCTGGCGCAGCAGAACATCCAGGCGGCGGAGGAGTGGTTCCACGGGAAGGTGAGCAACATGGCGAATGACACGGCCAAGCACTCGGACAACATCCGCACCATCAAAGACGAGGCGGGAGAGTATCGGCGCCAGCTGAAAGCTCGGGATCTGGAGATCGAAGCGTGCCAAGGTATCAATCAAGCTTTGGAGAGACAACTGCAGGAGGTGGAGGATAAACAGAGCGCAGAGATCGCAGGAATGCAGGTTAGAATGTTCACACAGTTACACACAGACCTATTATTGCACATCGATTGTCTTTAAATGCATTTTGTCCGGGCAGGATGCCATCAGTGACCTGGATACCGAGCTCAGGACCGTGAAGAATGAAATGGCCCGATATCTCAAAGAGTATCAGGACCTCCTCAATGTAAAAATGGCCTTGGACATTGAGATTGCGGCTTACAGGTCGGTAACATCAATCATTTAGGACACGTTTGTCAATGGGTACCACCGTTGTTTGGTTAACATCATTCTTTAAAATATCTTCTTTTGTATAAAGATGACAAATTTTATGAGAGAATTTTCTTTAAAGACAGCCTAAACTAAAAACTGCTTTTGTAAGGGTTTTTCCAAATGAATAAGAATGATAATAAAACCTGGGTTGTTTAACCCATCGTCGGATTTAAATATAGACAAACCTGACCTTTGGGTTTCAATTAAAAAACGCTGGTTTATTCTTGTCAAACATGTTTCCAGTGAAGTTCAGCATTTTGTGCTATTGTGCATTCGCAAAATTCCCATTTACACTTAACGTTTATACAACCAGGGCTAAAATCACATTTACTTAAACTTCAATATTTGTTCTTTCTTCTCCTAAATATTTGTTTATATATTTATAGAAAAGTGTTTTAACTTCTGGCCAATATAACCCCACAGGAAGCTTCTAGAAGGAGAAGAAACACGCTTCAACGTTGGAGGTATCGGCGGCTTCTCCAGCGTGTTTTCTCCCTCTATAGCTGCTACGCCTTCTTTTGGGCGCCCTGTGTTTTCCGTGCAGGCCAGCCTGTCCTCCGGCGCCCCCTATCTACTGGGAACCAGATTGATGAGCTACTCCGCCATAACAGATGATATTATAGAAGCCAGACAGGCACAGGAAGCCGGAGCAATGCCTGAAGAAGAGGAGGAAGAGAAGGAGGGCGACGAGGAAGAGGAGGGAGAGAAGGAAGGTGAGGAAGGTGAGGAAGAAGAGGAAGAAGAGGAAGAAGAGGAAGCCGAAAAAGAGGAAGAGGAGGGAACAGAGGAAGAGGAGGGAAAAGAGGAGGGTGAGGACTTTTTTGAAGCTTATGATGAAGAGTGAGTGAGAAACTGTGAGTTTATTATCATAATTAAGTCAAAACATTAGATTTGATTATTTTATCACTTTAAGGATTTTTTTTATATTTTATGTATCATAAAATCTTGAAAAATAACATGCCATTGGATTTATCATAGCTGTGCCTTGGTGCGTATAAATTAAATTAATGAAGTATATATTTGTTCTTCCATCAGATGTTTAAATCTACATTTAATACGAATTGGAGTTGAAATTATGCTTAATCTGATTAAATAAAAATCTGAAAGAAGTTACTAAAATAGAAATCTGCATTGAATGTTGAAACATGTTTGTCAACAAATCACCCGGCCCAATCGGAGTACCTGCGTTTACCTTTACAGGTGAAGAGGGAGGAGAGGAAGAAGGCGAGGACGAAGAAAAACAGGAAGAGGAAGAAGATGCTGAGGAAAAGGAAGGTGGAGAGGACGAGGAAGGGGACGAGAAGGAAACGGAGGATGACAATGGAAAAGAAGAGAAGGACGGAGGTGAAGCTGAGAAAAGCGAACCGAAAGAGAAGTGAACGTACATATGTTAAATCCCTGGTGCTAGAGGTGATCAAACCTCATACATGCAGAAATCTCAACAATATTACTGTGACCCTGCAGCTCTGTTTCATATACATTAATGGCAAACCACACTGCACACGAACAATAAACCTTACCTTAGAATAAATGCTTTTAAAGAGTTTCCCAAAGCTCAGAGTGCTGTATGCATGAATATATTCCTTAGGTGTACGCTTGATTGCATTTTTCCTTGGTTTGGATTAATCGTTGTTTTTTTTAACATGCAAACAGGAGGTTTTATTCAAGCATTGTGTTGAGTTTGACACTGCACTGCCTCTGATTACACAAGTGTGCTTAGTATTGAAAATGCCTTACACCAGATCTTCTGAGAAAGCCTCATTGCCTACTAATAAAAAACCTGACAACCCTCTCTATCCTTCTGCGTACTCCTTGTGTGTTACTGTTTACTTAAAGGGACAGTTCACCCAAACATTCTGTCATCATTTACAAAACCTCAGGTTGTTTCAAACCTGTTTAAATATCTTTGTTCTGTTAAACAAATGGAAAGATATTTGTAAGAATGTTATCAATTTTTACTTCTGTAACATCATCCACTACCATAATAGGAAAGAAAATATTGTATCATTTTTTGTTCTGTTGAACACAAAGTGAGACATTTTAAAGAATTAAGGTAAACAAACAGTTTAGGGCACTTTTAACTGCCATTTTATTTTTTCCTACTATGACAGTGATGTCACAGAATTGAAAATTGCTAACATTCTTCCAAATATCTTTCTCGGTGTTCATCAAAACAAAGTAATTTAAACAGGTATGAAAGGACATGAGGCTGAAAAAATGACAGAATTTTTTTTTTTGGGTGAACTGTCCCTTTAAAGTATGTTCAGAATAGAATATTAATACAATGCTTATACTGTGTAATAATGTTCACTGAATGCTTCCTATATAAACATAACACATTACACATCAATAAATGTTTCATTTAGAATGCTACAATAAATCTCAGAAGTTGATTACTTTGTATTTTTGTCCCATTTGTGACCCTGGATCACAAAACCGGTCTTAAGTAGCACGGGAACACTTTTAGAAAAAGCCAAAAATAAATTTTATGGGTCAAAATTATAGATTTTTCTTTTATGTCAAAAATCATTAGAATATTAAGTAAAGATCATGATCCGTGAAGATATTTTGTAAATTTCCAACCCTAAATATATCAAAACCTTATTTTTGTAAGTGGATGGCCTGCTTCACCTCCTCTGATTGACAACTTTAAAGGTGATTTTCTCAATGTTTCGATTTTTTTGCACCCTCAGATTCCAGAGTTATAAACATCAGCATCCCCGCAATATATTGTCCTTTCCTTAACAACTCATACATCAATAGAAAGCTTATTTATTCAGCTTTCAGATGATATTCAGATGAAAAATTGACTCATGGTTTTGTAGTCCAGGGTCACAGTTGATGAGTTTTATTCGAACAAAACATCAGTCCATTTTTCTAACTGGATATGTCAAAAGGAACGCATTGCATAAGTATAAGTGATCATTCATATGCCCTATAGTTTGAAAGCTTCATCCACAATCCACAAAAGGTTAAAGGGTGTTTCACAAATGCTGGTCACAGAAACTCCACGTGTACAATGCATGCGGCAGAATGTTGTGTAGAGTGCTGTTGTATGCATCGCCCCTGTTCTCAATCAGGTACTACTCATTCATTCTGGTTGAACAGAGACATCAATCTCCGCAGACGGCTGTGCATTGATTATTTATTCATGACAGCTGTAATCAATAGAATGCAAGAAACCCCAGAGCTCATCTGAAGTCATGTGACCATTTTCTGCTTATTCAGCATTTCAAGCACAAGGCAGAAACGCTGTATACATGTGACATAGACGTAAATAATCCCCTAAAGGAACATTATATTTCTCACAGGTTGCTCATAGCTCAGAAGATTTGAAACTTATGTTTTGGAGAAATAACAGCAACTGAGAGTGTAATTGTTGAAACGCATGAAGAGTATGCAGGTAAAATAAATGTCGATTTTAGAGGTCAAATAATCTGGATTTGGTCAATTTGATGAGAAATGTTTGAGGTCATATGGAGATCGTCAATAATATTGACTTTTGATTGCAGACATGACAAATCTGAGCCCAGTTTGACACGTTTGTTGACGTCTCTTCTGAAACTGAGATTTACGACACTTTTTCTCATGAGAAATAGGATTGTTTCCATTTGCTCTCCGTTCAATCTCATTCCTGTCTAAGAGAAATAATTGAGATTAGATAGATCTCATTTGTGATTTATCTTTCTTATGGACTGTGCTGATAACTGATAAATGAAATGTTGAAGGTTTGATTTTATAGTATACTGCATGCTGTGATTCATGTGAATCAGCTAAACGACTGCCAACATACTGAATTACTAGCGTGCTCCACGCAATCGTCGCAGTGTTGCTCTGCAGTTTTTCTAGAAGTGTTCCTGATATAGTATAATTGGTCAAACTCAAATAAGGAAAGCGAAGCACACGTTCCCCATTATTTTGATTGAGAGCTAACAAATTTGATTAGTGATAAAACATTTGAGATAAGTCATGTTGCAGTCTTTTAATCTAGTTGTGCATTTGACAAAGATTTTTTAATATTGGTCCAATTATTTCATGGATATTTCCATTTCGGGATGTTGATTGGTCAATACTGGATTGTTTAAATCAATGGTTGGGTAAAATATGGACCAACCCAATGGGTTGAAAGAACCATTTTCCAACTTCAGGATTTTTCCCCTCTGTAGTGATAGTGTAGAATTTAAAGCAGACACACAATTTTGACTTGTAAGTTCTTAATAAGTTTTATTGATCAGGATGATAATATTGCAGATCGAACCAGCAGCAACTTTATCTTTCACAGTATTGCCAGTTCTTGTGTTTTAACAGAACGATTCTTGTTTCAGTGCATTATGTCTTAAGGCATGAAGTATACTAGAAAGACATCATAAAGTTTGAAAGAACTTCAAAAAGCAGCTTTCGGTTGTGAGTGTCAGCGTTGTGGTAGCACCATTACTGTCGAGCTGCTCTAGAACATCATATCACTGTAAAATCGTTCATAAACAGACCTCATATCCTTTCACATAAAGTCATTAGCAGCATAATACACTTGCAAACACGCAATAGTTTCAGTTTAGCATGGCTATTTCCTTCCGGGTCACACATGCAAGTCGATCAACACGCATGCAATTATTTTTGCGAGCTGCATCAAATGGTGTTTGGATTGGTTTTTCACATTTTGCATGGAACAGAATTGATTTAAAACTAACTTTCAGTTGAGGTACGTTGGCATCAGTCTTTGCCTTTGATTTCTTTCTTCGCTGGTGAAGTTTCTTTCTCCACTTTCTTTTTGTCCTGTGGCTTTTCTTCTGCCTTTTCTTCTTTCTCTACGTCTGGTTTGGCTGTTTCTTTATCTCCATTGGTGGTGGTGTCCACCGTTCCGGTCAAGACCTCTTCTTTAGGGCTGGGTTCGTCTTTCGCCGGGCTGGTCTGGTCACCGTTGGAAACAACCTCTTCTTTTTCCTTCGGCTGTGTTTTTTCTTCTTTTTCTTTCTCTTCGCTTACAGGTGAAGATGTTTTCTTCTCTTCCTCGGTGTCAGGTTTTTCGACATCCTTTTCAGAATCTGACTTGGTTTCCTCTGCTTTAGAATCGCTTTTCTCTTCATCGCCTTCAGGTTTGGTCTCTTCCTTCTTATCGTCCTTTTCTTCATCTTTCTCATCTGCTTCTTCCTTCTCCTCTTCATCTTTGACCTTTTCTTTACTTTCCTCTATCTCTTTCTCCTCTTCATCCTCTTTCTGTTCTTCTCCTTCGTCTTTGTCACTTCCTTCTTTTTCTTCTTTGTCTGATGTTGGTGTTTTGTCGCCACACAGTTCTGTCTCGTCAATCACTTCCACTTTGGGTTCCTCTTCTTCCTCCTCCCCCTCTTCCTCTGCTTCCTCTCCTTCCTCTTCCTCTGCTTCACCCTCTTCCTCTTCCTCTGCTATTTCTTCCTCGTCTCCTCCTTCCTCACCCTCTGGAGCAGCAGAGCTCACTTTGGCCTGTTTGGCAGCAACAATCTCCTCTTCTTCCTCTGCCTCTTCCTCCGCTCCTTCATCCTTTTCCTCATCAGCTTCTTCTCCCAGTTCCTTGGCCACCTCAGCCAGGTCATCGTCAATGTCAATCTCTCCTTTGGTCTCCTCGATGATCTCCTCCACTATTTTATGTTTGACCTTTGATGTTTTGGGCTGACTGTATGCAAAGCTAGGGCTTGTGATACTTCCAGAGACTGTGTGGAAGCGAGTCTCCTCGCCCTCCAGCAGTTTTCTTACATTTGAGAGAGAAAAAAAATAGGATTTTCAATGATGTGCCAGTGAGCAAATTAATAAAATTTGGACATTGAAAAGATCAAAGGTTGTGTGTACCTGTAAGCTGCTATTTCAGCATCCAGTGCCATTTTTACATTAAGCAGATCTTGATATTCTCTGAGGTGACGAGCCATTTCCCACTTTGTTGCTTTCAAGTCGTTTTCCAGTTGGTGCATCATCTCCTGTTAAAAAGAGTTATTAATAATTCACAAATAATTAATTCACAAATCCATACATTACTACTTGACTGCAAGCACAACAAAATACCACATCAATTAACTGGACTCCAAACATGGAGAAAAAAATTACAGATTTGCTTGGTCAAAACTTCTTATGCTGGGGATTAATGTTTACATAGTACCAATTCAAGTTCCATAGAATGATCTTTACCCAGCTAAACATTTTATACCAAATGAAAGAATGTCACATAAACTCAAACATGAGATTCTGCAGTACTGGCACCTATAAAATATATCTGCAGACTGTACCACGGCGCATAAAATACGCACGCAGTGCGCAAACCACCTGTGAAAAAACGGCTGTTTCTAAACGCAGTATTTTGGGACATCTTCGGCGCATTTGAACGTCAGGGGGTGTTCGTTGCGCCATTAAAATATACATACAGTATAACAACAAATAAACAACACAAGGATTTAAACGTGTTTGTGTCACACTCGGGGTGTGTCAGAAAAAAAACACGTACTGTAACGCAATAAGATTAAACATCGCAAGTATTTAATGTTGTCCTAATGTGTACATTTCCGAGTGAAAGTAACTTCATAAACAAACCTGGTAACTGCCAACGTCAGTGTTGTGGCTGTCCTCAATATCGTGCAGTTGCCTCTCCAGTGACTCTTTGGTACCCCGAAGCGCCTCCAGCTCAATGTTCTTGCCTTGGATCTGACGGCGGTAATCGGCAATCTCATCCCGAATAGACTTTATAGCACCCTTGTTCTGATCAGCAGCACTCGTCAGCATGGAGTAGCGACACTTAAACACCTCTTCAGCCTGCTGGAGGTTCTTGGAAGACAGCCCGTCCAGCTGCGCGCGGATCTCCCGGAGCGCAGAGGTGATGTCGGTCTTCTGCAGGTCCCTCGTCTCCACCACCGGCACCTGTGCTGCTTGAAGCTGAGCCAGAAGCTCGTTAATCTCCTCCTCGTGGTTCTGCCGCAAGAAGTCGATTTCATCCACAAGGGCCTTGACTTTTCTCTCCAATTCCAACTTCATCAGAATCGAGTCGTCCTTGTCCTTCTTCGAGTCCCGGATCGCAGCCTCCACGTTCTCCCTGAGTCGAGCTTCATCCTCGTATCTCTCTCGGAGACGGTGGAGATCCTCGTCGATGTGCTCGGTGTCGAGCAGGACGCGCACCTTCTCCTTGTGAAGTTGCTCCAGGGCGCAGCGCAGGTCTCCAAGCTCTCGGTCGTACGCGTCGCTGTGCAGGGACTGCGTCAACTTCTGCTGCTTCAGCGCTTGGATTTCAGCTTCCAGCTGATTGTTTTGCTCCTCTAGGAAACGCACTTTGTCGATGTAACTGGCGAAGCGGTCGTTGAGCCCCTGGAGTTGCTCTTTTTCGTTAGTGCGCGTGGGGTCTCCGTTCAGTGCCGCGCTCAGCTCGAACCCATCCGGAGACGCGAGCGCAGCGGTGTAAGACCTGGATACAGGCACAGAAGAGGTTTTTTTAAAGTGCAGCGAGGAACCAGGACTACTGATAGCCCAGGAGTGCGAGCGCATGGGGGTCGACGTAGGACGGGTGGTCCGCGTCTCAAGAGTCCTTCTGCGGGAAGACATTATGATATCCACGGTGAGCGGTGTCGGTGAGTTGGTGGTGTTGTGAGACTTTACTTCTTCAGGTCCGGGTGTATTTATACGCTGGGCTATACTTTGTCTACGAGGCACGAGCACCCCCTCCCTTTTAAAAATCGATGTAGATGAAGAACTTCAGCAATTCACCTCAATACACCACAGGGGCCCTTTAAATGTGCATAGAAGGCTTACAATATTTCCTTCATGCCCTAAAACAGAACTTTTATTGCATTTTTATTATTTGCTTAAGGTTTTTGTTGCTTCACTCTTTTCATTACAGTTGTTCTTCCCATGCCACTAAAATATGTATGATATACATTCTGTGTGATGTGTGTTATGCCATGAGTACCCTATATATGGTGTGTTAAAAGGATCTTTAGAAGAAACCACACTCATATTTCTCTTAAATGTGGATTATTTGCCCATTAAAAGAGAATTTTAATTTGAATGCTGTATAACAGTTAGTTGTTATGCATGCACACTTCAGCAAAGTCAAGTTTATTGCACACGCAGAGCAGTTCATTAAAATGTCTATGAGAAAGTAAAAATGTTTACAAGATCCAACAAACATTTAAAAGTTAATATTTTATGAATGTGTATTTGATTGAATTAAATTTAAATCTAATTAAATAAAGTAAAAAAGATTATAGTTTATCAAATAATATGCAGCTTAACATAGAAATTGCATGTATTATGATATGTTTTTTTTCTCAATACATTCACATACAGTACATGAGTAGTATGTCACACTGGAGTGAACTGGTAGAAGTGTTTTAAGGATGCCATTGACACAGTATTGAGAAAAAAATTATGTTAATAACTGAATTATTTAAAATATTATCATATGTGTTAACACCATATCAATTATAACTTCTTAATAAAGTCTTAATAAAAGGTGGACACTTCATTATAGTATGTTGTGGTATTGAACCTTTTTACCATTTTGCCTTGAGAGCCACAATGGATACACACTGGCCAAATTAAAAGAAGATAATTTTGATTTACAGTATAGCATTCTTTTGTTTTAATAAATATCGCAATCATATCAATATCCGAAATAGTGACAATTTAAGTATTGTCTGATATTGTTTATAAGATCTGATATTGTGACCGCTCTAAAGGATATAAATATTAAATGATTAAAACAAAAACGCAAAGTGATCTTTATGGATTAACAAATACGAATGTACATTTAAATAAATTCTTGTAGTTGACATGCTAAAACTTTGATCTGGACCCAATGTTATATTTAAGGCGGGAAAACATGCTGTGTCATGCATTCTGACTTCACTGTTAAATGTGCTGGCTTCTCATGCTCAACATGGTCAACTTGTTAAAAAACGAGTTGGACGTATGACCTAGTATTTCTGTGCTTGATACACTCCCCCAGCACTCCATCTTGTTTCGGAAAGTTCTTGAGTCTGAATTCCTGTTTCGTAAGGGGTCCTATTCCTTATATTGAGCTATTGTACCGTAAAAGCGCGCGCACGGTAAGGCAAAAGAAATAGCCCACCCACTCGCCAACCGGCGAGCAATGGGAAAACCTGTTTATCAAGATTGGCTGCGCTGTGGGCCTACTCTTGCGATAGTGAGAGAAGTTGTGTGTTTGTTTGTACACGGCATTTCAGCAAAGAATGTTGTATAAACGGTGGATAAAATGCTGGCTTTGGAGATTATTGAAACTGATAGAGGGAACAGTCCCAGTGCAAAAACATGCCGGTCATGAACCGCATGGGGTAAGTCAAACTAAGACTTGTGTGTTTTGTTGGCAATCAGTGTGTACGTGCATAATGTAAAAAACATGAAGGGATTAATGCGATGATGTGTTGTGTGCCCGTGCTGTAGTTCCGTCCCCCCTGCCCGCCTCCAGCAGCTCGTCTTATCCGAAAATGATCATACAGCTGTATCTCTCTTTCATATATTTAATCAAACTAAAGTCTCTTCGAAGGTACGATATATGCAGTACTACTGTATCTAGACATATGCCCGGTTAACCGCGGTTACCACTAAATCCAGCTGAAACCGAGCTGGCTGCGATAATGCAAGGTTTCCATTATTTTATTGATACATAGCTTGTCGGTGAAGCACGGCTCTGGCATCAGAAGGAAAAGCTGCTCGATCTAACAGCAGTGCGAGTTTGAGTTGCTTATTATGTGCATTTAAAAAAGCAACACCCGTCAAACATGATCATTATAAATATACTTTGTTATCATGAAATACTTGAGGAGGCTTGAGAAACAGTGATAAAAACATGTCCTTAGGCATTTCCTAGAACTACATGTGTTATGGTCTTCTTCTGCAGTGCGTATTTGGAGTTTCTGCATGAGAGCGCCCTCTGGCTTTCGGATGCAGCAGCATTTTACCGTACTTCAGTCACAAATTGTGCATAAATCACGTGATACATATTTTCGGTTAACCGGGCAGATGTCTAATAGGTACTCATTATTAAAATGAGATTGGCAGAAACTGTATGTGTTACCCCATCTTTAAAAGTTTATGATGATGTCTAGTTAAAAAATGGTCCTGATGAAATGGTTGACAGATGTCTTGTTGTAATGTGTCTTTCTTTTTCTTGAAACATTATATCTTAAAGTAAATAAAGTTTTGTATTCCGTATGGAACTGGAAGTCACTGCTCTTGTGTTCATGTCAATGCCAAGAGAAACAAACCAATCTGCTGCCAGCTGGAGTTGATGCATTGGGGATTTGGCCTCTGTTGTCAGGGAAGTTCAATAATGCAGTAAAGTATCAAAGTTAAAACATGTTTTCTCATTCATTTGGAACATCATATGGACACTTTTAATTTACAACATGACATCAATAGATTCAAACTAAGTGTTTCATCTTAAAGGACATTAAAGAGATAGTTCACCCCAAAATCAAATTCTGTCATTTCTTTTACATTATGTGGGTTTAAAACCTGTAAATCACTTCCTATATGAAACTCAAAAAATCTTAATTTGAGAAATATCTCTGTGGTTTTGTGTTCAGACAATGAAAGTCAATGGGGTCAAAATATTTTTGCAAAACATACAGGAATGACATGACGGTGAGTAAATTATGAAATAATTTTCATTTTGGGTGAACTATCCCTTCAAGGAAACAAAATAATACAAAACAATTGCAATGTCAGTGTATTTTAAAAGAAGATGGATTGTGTGCAAGTCTCTGAATGGTGACAATGGCACATTAAGATCAGCAGATATGTATTGACAGCACAGCGGCATGATGGGAAATCTGAGCATGTCAGAGGTTAAAACAAGCTTTTCAGAGAAGCTTTCAGAATGGAATAAATCAATAGAAAATACAGAAAATCAATAAAAAAAGAATCCAGACTATTGCTGATGCGAGCGATGCTTAAATTCAGAGATTCACTTTAGTGATGGAAATATGTGAAGGTGATGAGTTCACATTACATGTTATGCTTCAGATATCTGCCGTTTATTATTAAAGATTTGGCTATCTCCCATGCATCAGCGTTATTCAGTCATCTCAAATGTCCTTGTTGATTTTTCTCGCCTGCCGCAGTGGAACACTATACGGTTGGAGTGTAAATGTAAAGGCTAAACAAAGTTGCTTTTTTTCCGGCTTTAAAATTGCGCAGTCATGCTTTTGGATGCTTAGATAGTGCGCTGGTGGATTTTTCGACCTCGGCCGTGAGCCAACGGCGAAGTAAAGAGATGCTGAGTCAGGTCCAGTGAGACCGTACAGCCCTGTAAAGCCAGAGGAGCACAACACAGCTCTATTACTGGACCAATAATCTGAACGTAAGAGAAGGAAACAGATAGCAGTTAAAAGGATAAGAGCATTAGATGCTTTACTTTACAATCACACTCCAACCGTAAACACAAACAGATATCAGACAGATGTTACAGGTCTCTGGTGGATGGATATGCACTAATTCATTTAATTCTTTGGCAAAAGTGTTTTATCTATTACTTGTAATTGATCAAACCTGTGCTGTCAGTCATCAGAGAAATTGCTCAATTGCTTTTATTGACAATTAACAAAGTCTTCCATTGATGTTTTAATCCCTTTAGTCTGATGTGAACATACTTTGCCAGCCTGGAATCTAAAGTAGTGGTGTTTGTATTCCTCTTCTGTTTCAGAAGTGAACAGAATCTTACTGGAGCTGTCAGCATCTCTCTCTCTCTGTCAGCATCTCTCTGGTGCTGTGAGTCCGAGCTCTGGCTGACATCACCGGTTTTCCTGCACACTCATATTCTCCTCTTCAGTCTTCCACACATTGCTGGGTGTAAATCAGAAGCTCCGCCCTTCTGCAGCACACAGCTGCGCTCGACTGAATGCAGACAGAAGAGCACACAAACACACGGATGCGAATCTGATGTCTCTTTTACAGAGCAGGCCGACTTCGTGTTTGCTTCCCTGCAGCCTGGAGTCTGGGTTTGCATATGTCAGTCAGTCTAGAAACGAATGTACACACACATATCAACAATTACTGTATAAGATGCGATGGCTTTCGTATACATTTTTTTACTTCGCTCGCAGAAGAACATCCATTAACAGTAATGATAAAGGAGAAGTCATGCATGCATTTAAATTCTTATAAATGACTCTTAATAGTCATTGATGTTAGTACCGCACATCTTATAACTAGCATGAAACGGATTGATTCATATTGATCAGGTTTGCCTCTTACTACATTTACCTGTGCAAATTTAAATCAAACTAATGAAGGCCATTGTCAATAATATAACACCAACACAACAGAAAATCAATAGACAATCTGACCGTTTTGCTCTGTTCGAATTTTCTAGCCTTGTTCGGAATGCAAAACCGTTGTTTAATGCATGATGCAAAGTCTGTCCTGTACACTGCATATACTGTTTTTCTTAGTAGTATCAGTATGTGTATTTATATTTATATATTTTTTCCATTCATATCACAGATTAAATTTGTTTAAAACATTTTTATTTTATTAAAGTTCAACTTTTTCTTCACTTATTTTGTGGAAAAAATTAATTGGCCTTGCATTGTGGGATACTTCCCTAGTAAAAAAACAATGCATTTAAAGTACATTTCCTTCATACTAAGTATAGTATAAATGGATAAACATATTTGCTGACATATCGCTTAAGACTTACTTAAATCAAATTATAATTCAACTTTATTTATAGTACTACATGTACACAATGCACATTTCTTAATATTACGCTTAAAATGTGTTTTAATGTCACATTTTTAAAAGGATTGTATGATTTTTTATTAGATCATTCTTAAGATGCAAGATATTTTAAGTTGCAACAATCAAATACGTCAATTACACTATATATTTTTTGTTGTACCTCAGCACTACTTCTACACAATTGCATGGTATTTTTTTAAAGAACATAAATGTGTAAACTTATTTGAAGTGTAACAAATACATGTATTTCAAATACACTTTAGTATATTTACTTTTCACGAGGATTAGGCATATTTTATGACTTGTATTTGGTAGTATTGTGCTGATGCTATTCTGAACACATCCCACATGTCTGTCTTCTGGAGCTCACTGTCTGTCCCGTGCACACGCAGAGCGTCCTCTACTGGTTTCAAGGCACATCACTTTGAGGCACACACTATACGGTGTCAAATTTTTATTGTCAAATATTTTAATTTCCCCAGTCGCCTCTAAAAACTTTGCCTGCATGCAAAAGCACTAATAACATTCTTGCACTGCATGTGCAGATATCCAGTGATATTAATATCCACAAATCTTGCTCTTCACCTCTGCAGCTACCCTGCTGGGAATGCAAAGATTTGCAGAACCGGCCCTGACACGTCTCATCGAGTGATCGCGTCTGAAGTAAGACTGTACCATCATGCCCTGCCGCAGACGTCTTATTGGACTTTGGCCTAATGTTTCTGTCAAAGAACAGAGCAAGTGTAACTTCATTACTGCAGTGGACATAAATCTTACAAACCTGCATGTGGCGGCCAAATGCACACCCATAAGATCAACGTCTCAGGGTGTTGAGCCATAATGATTAACAACCTCTACATGTGCTCGAATCTATAAAATACTAGTGTATGAGGACACATACACCTGTACCGGATCTCGGACGTATTATTCGGTTTCTGTCTTTATCTAAACAGAAAACCTTGCAGATTTCTAACCATGCATTTGGTGCAATAGATGCTGCATTGTGGCTGGCATAATGCCACTGTTGTCACCTTTACCCTCTTTCCACGACCTAAAAGGCAACACCCAGAATCTGCAGTGCAGTGTGAATGCTTTACTATTCCCATGTGCTCTCTCACTCTCTCTCTCTCTCTCTCTCTCATCCCAGTAAGATAAAAGCAAATGCAGTTACGGATGGGGAGAGGTGGTCCCACTTGTGACGTGGGTTGGTCCAGCACTGCATTGCACCCAGACCACACCCCACAACAGCGCCCACATCCAGATCACAGACAGACTAAAGATGCATCTTAAAGCAACGGTGAAGGACGGTGATGAATTGCATTCTATATTTGAGCTCGAGCGTGCTGCAGTGGTCAGCTCCTCTGATGTAGCCTATAGCGTAGTTTGGGAGCGGACTGGCACAGATGATGATACTAAAGTTCATCGAGTTCATTTACTTCATCCTGCCAAATTCTTGCATCACTTATACGAATCGATAAAATGCAGCCCTTAAAGGAATTATTTGTAGTGTGGTAAAACTATTCTACTTCTATAGTATCTTTCCTAGGTAATGTGCATTTTAGCATTATTTAAAATCAAGTTGCAACTCTTAACATTAGTCGATACACAATGAACTAATGTGAACACAGATTGAAAAACTATCTTGCTCATCGTTCGATCATGTTAGCTAATGCATTTAACAAAAATTTAACCAATGCATGACGTAACAATGAGCTAATCAAATAATATGACCTGGACGTGGCCAAAGAATAATTTAATAGGTAATAGCATGCCATGATTTCCTAAATCTGATTTATTGACATTAGATTACATTTAAAAATCCAGTTACACTAGAGGAACGAGTGCATTTTGCAGAAGGAATATCATGTTATAAATGGATGGAATACAAAATCCTAATCAGTCTCTTTTTAATTTCCAAAGCAGATGGTTGCCATAATTTTGGAGAAATGAGACAAAGCGGTGACATCCCCAGCGCTGTTTCGACCCCATCAGCGGTTCCAGACCCAGAAACGCTGCATTTCCTTGACAAGATTGAAGGCCGGAGTGCTGAGCCTTTGACTCCAACAGAGATGTTTTAGCAGGAAGAAGCTGTTCTGGCCAAAAGCACTCGGCCTCGGTCATGCCAACACTCACGGACTGGATATGCTCTGCGCCGCTGATCAATTCAGTTTAATGGCAGGACGAGGGAGGGGTTGAGGACACAAGATCTTCATCTAGAAAATGTGCATGTCCTTACTTTCATACAGCTCATCTTCAGTATTTGATTTGCTGTTTATGTTTGACACAGATGAACTTTCTGTCACAACATATTCACTTTTGTTGTCTCTCACAATTTTTTCAGAAAGCAGTCAAATATGAACTATTAATAAATGCTTTTTTATGGGTCAAAGACAACAGTTTTTTTCAAAGGAGCAAAATATTTGTCTCAAGCACATATTTTTTAAATATATCAGCAGCTTTAAATAAGCAGCCAGAAGCACACAACACATAGTGTTTAAAACCATAATATAACAGAGCAGTGGTTTTAAAGAAACATTCATATTAACAAAAAATGATCGAAATTGACTTTCCATAGTATTAATTTTGTAATACTTGTATTTATTATAAGTATACAAATAAAATAATACTTTATAGTTAATTATATTTTATAATAGCCAATATATATTTTTAAGACTCTGCATGACATGGGACGAAACCTCCAATGAAGAACAACACTGACTCCCTCTGCTGGACACTAAGATGAACTGTGTTTTGAAAAAAAATATCATTTATAAGAATGAATACACATTGATGAAAATAAACAAAAACATTAATAATATATTAGCATACACAATAAAAAAATCTAAGGTGAAGTCGGTGTGGTTGGTCGTACCTATTCTCTGGCTCATTTGTTTTCTCTTTACACACAAGTGTAAGAGTTAAATAAAATGCTGTGTTAAAGCAAACAAGATTGACTTAATCTGTTTCCTCGAAAAGATTAAAATTAAAAGGTACGAACACATCCCCTCATATCAGGAAACACCGCCCCTTTCGCGCATCGGACCCGGAGGGCAGCGCGTGCATACACCGGCCGTGATACACCACGCCCCCTTTTCTTTAGACGTTCCCTTTTCGTCTTTTAAAACATTATTATTTTTTGGGGAGTCATTTACCTTCGTGGCAATATACACATTCATATTTATTTACTACATTTGAAACATGTTTACAGCAGGGAGAAAGCTACATTCATAACTAATCATTCATCTTTGACTTTAAATAAATGTTTTTTTTTAAATTAGGGAGTTATAGGTACATACAGTATAGCTGAGGTAAAGTAACGAGAGAAAATAATTCGTTAGAATGAATGCCAAGACACACCAGCCGATTACATTTGTTTTTTTATTTCATTTTATATTGATGCTTGATTAAATCGAATAATCCTAATGGTTTCATTGATGATTAATTGTTATGTTGACAGGTCAGGAGATTGCATTTATACCAAACCTAAACTAAACTCCAGGATATAATGTCCACATATAGCAAGATCATGGAGGAAGATCATGAATTACTTTTTGTAAAAACAGAAATCTGTCACTTCAAGATCAAAATTAAACATGAATTGAATGCAATGCCCCATGTTAAACACTTGATGGCGCTCTGTGACTGCCACAATCAGAAGAGCCGGTGAGAAGATAACTCTTAATTTGAGATTTCTGTAAATAAATTCTGTTATTTACTAATTAATTTCTTCTTACAGGAAGGAGGTGTACATTTAAAATATTTACTACCGTAATGTCTTTAAAAACAACAGATATTGCTCCATAATTACTTTATTTTATTGATTTTGTCATGTAAATTGAATTGTAAATGTGTTGGATTTGACCTAAAGAACAAATAGTCATGTCAAATGCGCAATAAACACTGACATCAGCATTATGAAGTTAATTATAATGACTTCTTCATCGGCAGAAGATCGGTCGAACAGCTTGGGTACAAAATTGAAATCTCTGAAGATAAGTGCTTACAACAATAAGCCAGAAAAGCGGTCCAGAATAATAAAACTTAATACAAAGTTTTCTGTGATGGCAGGGATCCTGAAATGAGTTTTGTCCAGATAAACTGAAGACTGTGAGAAGAGGCAATTTAATACACTTCAACAAATGAGTTCTGGTATAATAACAACATTTATACCAGCACAACCACAGTAAATGTTTTATTTTTTATTTTATTAAAATACTCTATATGGAACCTCATGTGCTGCTGCTGTGTGTGTGTGTGTGTGTGTGTGAGAGAGAGAGAGAGAGAGAGAGAGAGAGAGAGAGAGAGACGGAGTGAGAGACAGAGAGAGAGACAGAGAGAGAGACATAGAGAGAGAGAGAGAGAGACAGAGAGAGAGAGAGAGAGAGAGAGAGAGAGAGAGAGAGAGAGAGAGAGAGAGAGAGTGAGAGAGAGAGAGAGAGAGAGAGAGTGAGTGAGAGAGAGAGAGAGAGAGAGAGAGAGAGAGAGACAGAGAGAGAGAGAGAGAGACAGAGAGAGAGAGAGAGAGAGAGAGAGAGAGAGAGAGAGAGAGTGAGAGAGAGAGAGAGAGAGAGAGAGTGAGAGAGAGAGAGAGAGAGAGAGAGAGTGAGTGAGAGAGAGAGAGAGAGAGAGAGAGAGAGAGAGAGAGAGAGAGAGAGTGGCACTTGCTGTAAAAGCAAAAGATTCCAAACATTCCTGCCCTTTACAGCTCTATTCACCATCCATGATAACATTCAAGTAGGAAAGATGAAGTCATGATTAAGACCATGTGCCAAATACACAAATAAACATAAATAAAGATCACTGTTTATAGCTTCTTTTCATGAGAAATATATTAACACGTTTGAACTCGAATTTAGCAAGCTTTATTGGCAGTCGGGGCATTTCTGTTAAGCTGTGTACACGAGACCATAAATATGGGCAAATAAACAAAAACAAATGGAAAATAAGGACAAGAATATCCAAATAAAGGCTACAGTGATGAAAGATTTCCAAGGAATGACTGCAACGGCTGTGTTTGTTATACCTAAAGTCACAGTCCGTTTCATTGTCATTCTTTCTTTGCAGGGCAGAGAGAAAAATAGTTTCCCAGGTAACCTTAGTGCAAAGATTCAGCCCCAACAAACTATTTACAAAAGCACAAAGGCATACACACACAATAACTACTGACTGATTACTCAAAAACACTGGATGTGTAAGAAATGTTTACATAACAATAATACTAAACAAGAAATTACACATACCCACATTTTACATAAAACGGTCACTGTGTGTGTGTGTGAGAGAGAGAGAAGGTGAGTGTGTGTGTTTGGTGACTAAATTAGTATATTGACTGAATATGTGTGCGCTTGTGTGAGAGAGAGAGATCGTGTGCGCGCACGGCGGCACGCACACGCGCTTTTTTTGCGTAACACACACCGGAACTGTGATGTTGAGACATCGGACTCCTCACTTCACAAACTTATTCATATGTTTTATTTCATTTCACTGAACTTCTCCTGCCATGACGCGCTGGATTCCCACTAAGCGGGAGAAATATGGAGTGGGTGAGTGACTTTAAACGCGCTTCTGGCACTTTTCCCTCAGTTTAAAACTCGCGTTCGAGTTCTGCCGCACCTTTACCTGCAAACACACCTGAGATTCCCGCATGAAAACGCATCACCGATCACATATAAACCATTCACGTGCGTGCCTTACGCGGAGCAGAAAAGTCTCGGGTTTGTTGACAGTTTGTAGGAGACGTTTGGAGACGCGCCGGATCATTATTGCGCAGAAACGCAACCCTTTATTTAAGTGTAGTTTGGTTTCTTTATTCCATGTTTGATGCTTCTTTTCTTTTCCATCTTTAAGTATGCGGTTGGTTTTGTATGTTAACACACTAACACGCTGTAACTTTCAAAATGCAACAAAGTAACAGAGCTGCCAAATGTTACACTTGGTCGTAAAGAAACATTTCCTTTCCAGTAACATGAATCAGTGCACACATGGAGGCTAAACACACCCATAAGTCCAACAGATCTCTCTTTATCTGTGAATGATGAATGACGCATCGAGTTTCTGGATTGTTTCCCACATGCACTTATCAGCTCGCAGAAAATAATACTAGAGCTCCACGTGCATGTGTGCTTCCTCCTCACCCTTGGCACTGAACAGACCCTCCCAATTGCAACTTCGTTGTGGAATTTATGTTTCAAGGGCAGTCGTGAATGAAGTTGGAAATCTTTTGGTGCATTGCATACGAAACTCTTGTGAATGGATGTCTATTGGATATAAGCCCCAGTACAGTATGGTGTTTAGTTGTGCCGAGACTGGTCAGCTGGTCAGTTTAATACACCGAGCCCATTGTTTTTCAGGAAATGTAATCTGTTGGTCGGACATCAAACAGTCCGCCAGTTTTCCTGGACTTAACATACATTTGAGGATTTGAACCAGTAGTCATTTTTAATTCTAGTAACACTTGTTTTGCCTGTTGTTCCTCATATTTGTGACGTAGTAGCTGTTTAGGGCCGCAAGATTATTATTGTTTTTATTTAAAACTATCAAAATATTGCAAACATACATATAGGTGCGCAATAACTGGATACGTTTTAATGATACAAAAAGTTGTGTATCGTCAAAGTTTTTTGGATCATTACAGACGGGAGAGAAACTGGTTTATTGTGATTTATTTGAAGAATGTTATGTGTTGCTTAACGTTCAGCTTATCTATATTGAAATACAATTCAAATAGGTTTTACATAACAATTAATTAACCACAAATCTTTAGTTACGCTTCGCCTCAGAAGGTGTTTTCCTCAAATGACCCGGTCAATTGCAGGCCGTCCATCTTAATTTGTCAGACAGATCCAGCAAAGGGAATAAAAAGCTCATGGCAGAATGACAAGTGAGCGCATGTTTGTGACTGGCCTGTGAGTGATGTCATAAATGAGCACACACAAAGGCTGGTGTTAGCACAGCCCGCATCCCAGCATGCACCGAGTCGCGTCATTGTGACACCTCTATGGCCCATTTGGCCCAGACAGCAAATGACACGCTCAAATGGTCACCGGCGTCACCGCGTGTGAAGTGGAGCTTTGTCTGCGACTCCTGGGCTGGGTCCTGAATCTAAAACCGCTGCCTCGCTGTCTATTTAGTCATTGACTAAACAGGCAGCATGATGGTATGGGCATCCAAAGCACCGTAATGTCATATTCAATCATCTAGAACAATATGAAAAGATGTAGTGATTTCCCATATAAGAACATTAAGAAATGATCATTTGTGAATACATTTGCTGCTCCATCAAACCTGTTTAAAGTGATGAAAGGTTTTAAGAAGGTCCCGTGTTGGTTGTTGAATAAATATATGCACAGAAGGTCCGCTGTGAATAAAAACGTGCAAGCTTGATTTTTCAATCGCTTCATTTTTTTTAAATGTATTGACACATTTGCCTACAGGTGTGATACATGTAGCCAGAGGTGATGGAATTTATCTTGCGTACGTGGGACGCTCCTCTAGAAGGCTTGGGTGTGTACGGGAAACTTCATGCATTGCGTTATAGAGGATTAATCTGACTAAACCGGTGAAGAAGTTTATGAGAGGAACGCATGACTCCTGAGTCGATTTTACGTCACACGGAAGTTTTCTTAGATTGTTTTTTGAGTTAGTACTGCGCAGATGTTGCTGCTCTTTCATACTTCATTGCCTTTAAAAAGAAGGCCAGGTTTATTAATTTTGCGCACGTGAGATGTGGGGCGCACCAGTGGACGCGTGTGGTGAAACACAGCCCGGAGCGGTTGGGTTGATCTGCGAGTCTTTATTTGAGCTGAGCTGTGTGCATGCCTGAACAAACACTGAGCTTCGAGCTACAGATATTATTGCATCCTCACAATGCAGGATATTGCAATGTGTGATGTAAACAATAAATTGGTTTTGGCTGTTTGTTTTGGTTGTTTATTGTGCCAGCTGGGGGTGTGCAGTATAACCGGAAGTCTGTATTAAAAGAATATATACCTGATATATAGTCTACCATTTAATTTAACGTTGCAGGCTGTGACTTTTGCCTCTCTATCGCCATCTCTGTTTAAAACATAAAATTGCAGGTTTCCTTGCGCACGTACATTTTCGTGTTTCGAAGTCAAATTAGGTAATTACATTACATTTATCTGAAAATGGTCATAACTTAAAACCATGCGTCATACATCTCATCATCATTGTAAGCTTATTGTTGTGGATGGAAGCAAGGAGACCACTGATTTTCTTAATGTACTTGCCCAATAAAATTGAAATTTTTAACCAAAAAAAGTTATGCCATTCGAGCAGACTTTTAGATTAAAGAGTTTCCAAAGTTAAGAAGGACTAGAAAGCAATAGAAAAAATGAAGCGTTCATCCGCAAAAACAGCAAAAAAAAAATCGAAATTCATGTTTTATGTGTTAGTTGGCCGTATTTTTAGTGAGTCATTACTTAATCAAAACAACCCAACTGCAGTTTGATTCATATTAATAGAAACGCACTATGGACCTTTTTCACGTGTCCGTGTTCTCACCTGCGGAAGTCGTCTTAGTTGGGAAAACGTCTTTAGCGGTGAATGGGAGACTAGTACCACAAATGTGTTTTTTTCATTCTCATTTGCTCAAATAGCAGAAGAAAAACTCACCGATTGTGTTTTCACTACTTTCAACAAAAATAAATAAATAGAGCGAGTCTGATAACGACATTTAAAAAAAAGAGAATGATGTCAAATTTACTTTGACTTCCATAGACGCTGTACAAGAAACAACCTCGATTTAGCGTCAACCATTTTTTTTGTAATTTGATGCAAAGGTAACATAATTCAAAGTATAGGTTTATAAACAAACATTTAATTTACATTTACAATTCAAATTTTAATATAAAAAACTTTGGAGGATTTTCGATGCCGTTGACCGTTGAGTGTTTTTTTAAAAAAAAACAGAGTTATTTGTGATTGCAAATTAACTCTTTATTTGTTCTATTACTTTCTAGTACTTCTTTACTTTGGACACTGTGGACACGGCAACAGTTACTAAGGAGGGCGGGACTAAGCAATCGGTCATTTAGGACACACCTTCTTCCTTATCATCTCCTTGGCAGTGAATTTACAAAGCTCTTGTAACGCTCATGCAATTTGCACGGCTGTAATACTAAAATACATTAGTAAATTTGTACACTTGTACAGTTTTAGCCACTATATTACCCTCCCTTCTTATCTGCCAATCTCCTTTCAGCGATTGCATTGTTGTGTTTTTGTATATCTTTGATGTTATCTCATATATGTACAAGCAAAAAGAATGTCTGTATGTTTGGCATTCCTAGATTGTATCTGCGCGCACACACACACAAGCACACACGTTTGTGTGTATTCAGCTGACAGAAAACAGTGTGGAGGCAGATGCATGGCACGGAGAAATCTTGAATTCCTGCTAAGTGTCCTTCAACATTCAAGAGGGAGGTAGAGGACAGGGCTTCAGTCTTAGAGTGGAGACAGGCACTCTGAGGTTCATCTGCAGTTCAACAATCCCAAAATGCATCTATCGCTATGACAATAGCCTTCCTTCTAGAGCGTTCCCAACAATTTGGTCGGCTGTCCTGCATCGTCTGTCATACCCCTTATAGTGCGATGACACGTGCTCAGGTGTGTTATTGATGGAAAGGTTATTTCTTGGGCAAACATCACTATTATTACTTCTCATAAGGCTAGACATTTGAACAGACTGCTGACCCTTGGAGTAGTAAACCTTTGTGTTGCATACTTGAATGATCCTTCAAATCAAAAGAGGTGTCGAGAAGGAGCGTGTTAGGATTTTTTTTGTGACTGGACTTGGTTTTTATAAGAAAAAAAAACGACCGATATCTATTCGGGTATATAACTAAGAGATTATAAGTGGAGAAAATGGAAACCTCCGCTTAAGTCTCATTTGTGTCTCGGATATATTTCTCATGAGAAAAAGAGTCAGAAATCTGACAAGTGTCTCCATTAGAGTTTCAAATGAGATCTTAACAATGTGTCAACCTGAGCTCAGATGTGTCAAGTCTAAAATCAAAAGTCAATAATATTGAAGATCTCAAAATGAACTTGAACATTTCTCATCAAATTGACCCAAATCCAGATTATATGACATCTACATTCATTTACACCTCCATACTCTACATGGATTTGAATGAAGAGTCTTGTTTGTAAGTCTTTTACTCTCCAAAGCAATTTTAGGAGAAACATCTGAGACTTCATCCAAGATATCTCCATGCAATGAAAGAGCAATGGACTTTTGTTAAAAACATCAAAATGTTGGTTGTGCCAGCAAGCAACACCCTAGCAACTGCATTGCATCATTCTTAAAAGAACCCAACACCTTAGCAACCACAAAGCATCATCCTGGCAACCACCCTCAACAACCCTTGCCTTTTGGTGAGGAATTTGGCTCTTGTCACATTTTCATCTCATGTAATCTCATTGGGAGTTTGTATGTTGGGTTATTTGCCTGTTAGTTTAAAGATGCCAGTGAGTCACACTGACAGACGACTTCAACACGTCAAGTGCCTGTTCCCTGCATAACTCGCGATCTTCACATAAAAAACTCGTGCAGCAGCCGCCGTGTTGTTTTCACCCATCACTTTTTTCCTCTTTTTCACAGGACAGACAGGCAGTTGAGCTATTTTTACTTTTTACTGCTCTCTGCCGACCGTGACCCCTTTGCTTTACATTTCAGCTATCTATAACTATGATGCAAGAGGAGAGCCGGAGTTGAGTCTTCAGGTGGGGGACACAGTACACATACTGGAGACGTTTGAAGGTGAGACTTCTGTTCCAGCCTGTCCAGACACATACTCCTACACTTTCTGATAGCGTGTTCACACTTGTGCCGGCGAATAATCTGGGATATCCTGGAGCTCTCCAGAATCTTTGATAGACACAGGAATGCAAGAGCTTCACACATGACCAGCAATACATTGTTTGATAATATAAAGGGGATTTATTCTACACTTCACCAAAAATGATAATACTGTCCTTATTTACTCACCCTCAATTTGTTCCAAATCTGTATAAATGTCTTTGTTCTGATGAACACAGAGAAAGATATTTAGAAGAATGATTGTAACCTTTGACTACCACAGTAGGAGAAATTACTTTATACATTTCTTTGTTCTGTATAACACATGAAAACATATTTCTAGTGCACTTTTGACTACTATCAAAAAGTTGTCAATGGTGGCCGAGAACACAAAACAAAAAGAAGATATTTTGAAGAATGTTGGTAACCAAACAACATTTATTCCCATAGTCTTTCATTGCATGAACACAAAAAACTGAGACATTTCTCAAAATATCTTTATCTAGTGATAACAGACTGATGACAGAATTTTTTTATGTGAAGTATGCCTTTAACCCATTTCTACAAATTACAATTAATCTCATGGCAATTCTTAAAGTCCAATTGAAAAATAAATTACAATGCCTGTTATTTTATGAAATGTTGCAGCGTTTATTGTAAATGGTTTATCAATGTGTGTCATTCTCTTTTTAAAACTCGTGTGCCCTCATAATCTTAAGTAAAAATCTGAAAATGCACCTCCTTCCTTTAGTGACTATCCATCTTAAATGACGTACGTTAGACGGCTTGGGCGGAGCATCTGTTAACTCCTCCCCTACAACTGTCTGTCTGATGCTAGTTCCATTTCAAAATGTTTTTATACATACAATCAAATCGCAGAGAAAGCCGAAAGCCATGCCCACTATTTTTTCTCCGTTTAAATTCCTTTTAACACAGAAATGTGTCAAAATACCGAATTAAAAACAATCACAACATCTGTTTCACAGGAATTTTTTGTATGCATTTGTACAAAACAGGTAGGTGTGCTTAATCTGTGTTTTAGTTCTGTATTTGATAATTCATGTGCTGCCACACAGAATTATGGGAAATGTACTTTGCAAAGAAGAATTTGTCACAACCTGTTCTCATTGGAAAACTATTTAACAACTTGACGATTTTGTATGCATTGAATGATGTCTATTGTTCAGAAACAATTATTTAGAATTTATTTGAAAAAAGCAAACATAAAGGACGACCTCGAAGCAAACGCAGATGGTACAAAAAGTACAAGTGGAATCACACAAATTTGTAATTTGTCTCCAAAATTAATGATGGAGTTTCCGTGGCCCTCGAGATTGAAGTGTACAATGTGAGTTTATAAAATGTTTCGCATAAATCTGGTAATCTGCCATTGAAATTGTTAAGAGGCAAGTGCCCCCTCAGATTTTTGAATGCACGATTCTATAGGGAGAAAACTGTATCAGTTATAAACTGCACACATATTCTTTTTTTGGAGATTTTCGCCGTTCTGATCACATACAGGAGCTTAACATTTATCAATCCGTCATCAGAAGCAACAGCGCTGGCTAATGATGTAATCAGCATCTGTGCCCAGTCGGGAGCTCGGCTCACAGAAACACCTGCGTCCCCGAAACAAGACTTTCAGACTCGTTCTATGCTAGTATGCGGTGTCGTTTAGGCAAAGCATTTGTCACCGACTTTCGTTTAGACCCTGTGAACAATCGGGGATTTGAGTTTTCCAGGTTTGACTTAAAAGTGGCCCAGACCTATACCAGTATGTCACAAACTACTGCTTCAGATGCTTCAAATGGCTCTTGCGATACGTTGGTTAAGTCTGCCCAGTAAACACACCTCTTTTTAATTAGCATACAGGTACCATCGATTAAAGTGAATAACTTTTATGTTACAGTTCGATTTCAGTGTGCAACGACTGACAAAACTCTTAAAGAAAATATATTTTCCTCTAAATAAACCATCAATAATAGATTTGGAAATAGAGTGGTGTATTAGTTTAAATAATACATAAAGAATTGACACTTTTCAAATATTAAGATGCACTAAAATGAATGTATTATGTAATATACTGCATTATATTTTTTCGTTTCATAATGGAATGAATTTTGTTATGAATAAGAAATCTGTATTATAGGCAGTTAAACAAAGGTTAACCATTTTGCTTCATTTTAATTCACTTTTTCTTGTGTGATCTATGTTCCTTTGTATGCAAATAATGACCCTTTAACTACTATAGCACAAAATTGTATACAATATATACAAACAACACCAGACTGATGCATTTACCTTAAAAATGTGAAACAAATTTACTGGGAAGACGATTCATGTATCAATACGCTTTCATGTTTTGATTACGTGTAAGAGATATTCTCTATAATATTTCTTTAAATGTATGTATTTGTATGTATAGGACATGTTTCTGTGTGTTGTTCACATTGTGCCCCCTTAAAAAAAATGGGCGCGTGACGCCCCTGATTGGCGGCTTGGACTTGCATCACAGCAAACAGATAACTGCACCAACAGTTTACAAACACAATGTCAACATTCAGACATGAAGTATTCATGAAACGCTTACAAACATCCCACTCAATGAAAACATTAGTGCCGATGTATGTGTGCTAATGTAAATACGATTAATTATGACCAATGTCAAGTCTGTCTATATTTCAATTTAAAAACGAATTATTAAGAGAATCATGTTTTGTAGGACATGTTGCCTTAAATAATGGAAAGCCTGACAACTACTCTAGTTTTAATGTATTCTTACTGTCATTGATGACAAATTCATATGACAGAATGACAGAATGGAATGACAACATCTGCCTGTATGTCAATAACTGGAAACAACATCTCTCTCTCTCTCCTCTCAGGGTGGTACAGAGGATACACACTGCGACAGAAATCACACAAGGTGTTGTGACAATTATCATCCCGCTATTAACTTGACAATCTAATCATTACCTGACATTCCACAGCGGGCTGAATGAATTGTGTGTGTTCTCACAAGCGCTTCTGTTCATTGTCTCATTTCAAAGGGCATTTTTCCTGCCAACTTCATCCATTTGAAAGACGCCAAAGTTGAGGGGACAGGGTAAGAGGCAAATCCTATGTCATTTCGCTCTGTGATTCATTAGCGGTAAATTGTCCATCGCTCAGAGGTTAATGTGGCATGCACCCTCACCAGTAGTCACGGCAGATGGCTTTGCTCGAAATGTTAAAGACCCCATGAAATTAAAATGGGCTTTTGTGAAGATTTTCTGTTTTCATACAGCTTAAAGGGATACTTCACCAAAATTGAAAATTCTGTTGTCATTTACTCTCGTTGAGTTGTTCCAAATCTGTATAAATTTCTTTGTTCTGAAAGATATTTGAAAGAATGCTTAGAACCAGATAGATTTTGCCCCCCATTGACTACCATGGTCGGAAAAAATACGTTTGGAGTCAAAAGTGTCCCAGAACTGTTTGCTGTCCTACATTCTTCAAAATGTGTGATTTAGAAGTATTTTTCCTACTATGGGAGTCAATGGGGCGCAAAATCTGTTTGGTTATAAGCATTCTGCCAAATATCTTCCTTTGTTCATCAGAACAAAGACATTTTCTACAGATTTGTTACAACTCGAAGGTGAGTAAATGATGACAGAATTTTCCGTTTTGTGTGAAGTATCGCTTTAATACTCAAAGACATCTATACGCTGCTCATAGGTTTATGTTCCCTGTGGCTCTGTCCTCTTTTCAAAACTTCTCACCTGCTTCCCACTCGCAGCGATGACACTTCATAGCTGCGTCATCTACATCTCTTTCTGAAACTGAATCATGTTTTTCTTACAACCTTCGGTTTAGCAAACAGGAGACTGTGGTACCTACAGACTTGCCCTTGGTACATGAGCTTGGCACCACGCTGCGAGAATGGACGCAGATATGGCACAAACTTTACGTGGTACGTGAATCCACCTGCGACCTCACAGACTTTCCCGCTGTGTGTTTATTCAACAAGTCAAATCCCATCCGAAGGGTTTAGCCGCCTTATCGTTTTCAATCACCTGTTCATCTGCACCCCAGAACAACAAGACCACACTGTTCCGGAACGTTCAGCAGATGGCATACAGCCTTATCGAGTACCGCTCGCAGATCGTGTCCGGCACGCTTCCCAACGATGACCTTGTGGAGCTGAGGAAGAAGGTCACGGCAAAAATCGATTATGGGAACAGGTGTGATGCAGCTTTACATTTACTCACCTTGGGTTTGTTTGTCATTGAATTGTCATTCATTACCGTTGTATTTAAAGGGACACCTCGCCTAAAGTAAAAAAATCTCATCATCATTTATTCACTCTAATGTCATCCAAACCCGTATCATAAAAGAAGATATTTTGAGAAATGTCTCGGTGGTGTTGTGTTCATACAATGGCAGTCATGTGAGGCGGATGTAATTAGGTTCCAACGTTCTTCAAAATATCTTCTTTTGTGTTGTGCAGAAGAAAGAAAGTCACACAAGTATGAAAATGGTTAAAGGATTGTTAGTTTTATGTGAACTGTCCCTGCAAATCAAAGCATTTCAAGTGTCCGTGTGTTTACATCGATGTTGTCGCACAGGATTCTGGGTCTTGATTTGGTGGTACGTGATGAGGCCGGAAACACGTTAGACCCCGAGCGCACCAGCACGATCAGTCTGTTCAGAACGCACGAGTCTGCTTCCCACTCTATTGATGAGAGGATTCAGGAGGAGAAGGTACCTCAATATCTTTCTGTCTGACAGAAAGTCTATCAGATTGAGATTTAGTCTCTCAGACTTTGACAGGCATCAGTTGTTCATTTGCTGTGCCGTAGGAACTTTTCATTTGTAATGTGGTCTTTTGGACGTTTGTGCTTCAGAGAACACCGGACGTTCTTTAAACGTTCATTGACTAACCTGAGTCTCAGTTCTGTCTTTGATTCTGAGCATTGTTTCTGTCCAACAGATGCGTCTCCAGAACCTGGAGAAACGGCGTCAGACCCTCTTCACCGGGGTACACACCTTCAGCCTCCTCATGAATCTCAAGAACTTTGTGTGCAACATTGGAGAAGACGCCGAACTCTTTATGTCGCTGTATGACTCCGATAAGTCTGAATTCATAAGGTGAGTCTCTCGCTTTCTTTCTATAAAGGATATATTGTCAGGCGTTCAGACTGTGACAGTTTCAAATCTTTCTCGAGTGGTAGAAGAGTCAGGTCCTAATGTAAAAGAACATCTTGTTTTTTACAGCTGTGTGGTGTTCATACTGTAGTAGATGTGTTGAATGTGAGCGTGTATTCAGTGATGGCATTTCTTTTGTGTGGTTTGCCTTTGTGTTTTTTAAAAGGCTCATATGGTGACAAATGAAACTTTCCTTGATCTTTTGAAATGAATGAGATCATTGTGCTACAGAAACGTACTGTAAGTTTGCGTGCTCAAAGCATCCTTCCATAATTCAGTAAGAATCTCTATTGTCACTTATCTGCCAAAATATATTTTTTTAAAGGGACAGTTCACTCAAATATGAAAAGTCCATCATCATTTTCTCACCCTTATGTAATTTCAAACCTGTATAAAGTACTTTTTCCGATGAACACAGAGAAAGATATTTGGAAGAATGTTAGTAATTTTCGGTTCCGGGACATCGTTGACTACCATACAGGAAGAATTAAATGGTAGTCAATGGTGCCAGAGAACTCTTTGTTTTCCCAAATTCTTCGAAATATCTCATTGTGTGTTCAACAGAACAAAAAATACAATATTCGTTTTCCTACTTTGGTAGTGGAAGATGTCTCAGAGTCATAACTGAAAATGCTAACATTCTTCCAAATATCTTTCTGTTCGTCGGAACTAGTGGTGGAAGAGTACTGGAAATGTGTACTTAAGTACAAGTACTGTTACATTTGCTGAAATTGTACTCAATTACAAGTAAAAGTAACGGTGTAAAAAAGTAATTGAGTAAAAGTAAAAATTACTCTTCTCAAAAACAACTCTTGAGTACTAGTTACTCGTTACTTTTCAGGCGGTGTTATTAAATTGACTATGAATAATTATTAATAATCAAATTTGGAGATTTATATATAGAAAAGATCTAATTTTAACAAAACACCTCTTTACCTTACTGATAAAGCTCATAACGGGATACAACTCAGACAAAATAACCATTCAATGTGTGGTTCTGTCTGTCTGTCTATCATGAGCTCAGTTTTCCAGTTAAAACCATTTATGCAATTCCAACACTGTTCAATCATGTGTATTAGTCCATACAATGCAGAAATGAATAAATAAGATGAATGAAAAAAAATGCAAAACATTTGTAACCTAAATTGCGTTGCATGAGCATTAACATTCATATCTGTAGAGGAGCTGATCAATTACTCGACCTCGAGCCATCCAAGATGTATGTTTGACATTATTTCTTAGGTAGAACAATAAAGATTTTTACCTGGAGTTGTGGACCATGGTTTTTCATGGTTCATGTCTTTAAAAGTTCAAAATACAGATAAAGGCAACATAAAAGTAATCACTGCTAGTTCTTTCGATGTATCAATGACGTTTTATAGATGCAGTTTTATCAAACTGTGGAAGAAACCGTACGTTATAACTGTTAATGCACAGATTGCGAAACTGCTTTGCGTGCGTTCCAGTCGCATATGTTCCCTACTCACTTATAAGGGGAGAGCACTTGATGTAGAGACTTTGGAGAGAGATGGACAATATCACCTCATAATATATTTGTTTGGATGACACTTGGCGAACGGAGTGATTCAGTAACTCAATATTTCTCCATATCTCCGACAAGCCTTCGTATTGTGTCCCTTTCCCGCAGTGAGTTTCAAGCGCGGAAAAACGCTTTTTGATACGCGCCACACACTTTCGTCCTCCTCCATGATTAAACTAAATTGGCGGCTGGTGTCTTGAAATCTGTGTGACGCAAGTTTTTATGCACGCGATTTGAGTGGACGGGGTCACGTGACGGGACTATTCTCCTTAGCCAATCACATGAACATTAAACATATAAAGTAGCGACGACAATGTGAGGAAAAATAGCGGAAGAAAAGTACCGGTACAGCACTTAAAATGCACTCCAGTAAAAGTAAAAGTTCACTGTTTTTAAACTACATAAAAAAGTAAATTTCCTGAAAAACTTCTCAATTACATTAATTTGAGTATTTGTAGTTCGTTACTTAACACCACTGATTGGAACACAATACATTTATACAACTTTGAAACAACGAGTAAATTATGTCAGATTTTTCATTTTTGGATGAACTGTCCCTTTAAATGTAGTTGCTTTTGAAAAAATAATCCTGCAGCGTCACAAAAATAATGAGGACAATGCAGGAACACGACAAGAAAGAGTAAAAGTTAAAGTCCGTCAGATCTTCTTGTGTTTCTGTCTGTTTGAACAGGTTCTTGCTCCGAGTGGTTGATGTTTATATTTATCAGGATCCCTGAGGGTTTCAGTATGATTTTAACAGTTTGTTTGGCACATTTCTGCACTGATTGTTCTGTGAACCACACTATAACTCGGGATTTTTTGGAACAAAGGATGCAGCAACGCCGGCTGTTTCACCCCCTGTATGCACAGCGCTGTATCTTATTTGACATGGACACACAGCACAAAAAAAGGTTTTATTTTATAGGTCAGAGAGATGAAAATGGTCTTGAACACTTGAAACCTGATTTTATGTGGACCACAGGGGAGAAAATAGAAATCTTTCCTCGACTCGATGTCAAGCCAACCCTTAATTTGTATATCTCTCTGCCATGTATCTAAAACAAATTAAAGGGACAGTTCACCCAAAATGAAAATTCTTTCATCATTTAATCCAAGCTTTATAAATGTCTTTGTTCTGATGAACACAAATGTTTAAGAATGTGAGTAACCAAACAGATCTCATCCTCCATTTACTGCCATAGTAGGGACATAAATACGATGGAAGTCAAGAGGGGATGAGATCTGTTTCGTCACTGACATTCTTCCTAATATATTTCTTTGTGCTTAGCACAACAAAGACATTTATAAACGTTTGGAACTGTGAACTGTTCCTTTAATAAAAGTAACTTTTCGTGACACATTTTGTTTTATCCTCCCAGCGAGAACTTCCTGGTGCGGTGGGACAGCACGGGCATGCCGAAAGAGATCGAAAAACTCAACAACCTGCCGGCACTTTTCACAGTAACAAAGATCAAATTATTATACATCGTATTTCAGTCATTCCCACATTTTTTTCGTGGATCTAGAATGGGAATGTTATTAGAGAAAAGAGCATAGACAGTTTTGGTTTTGCCAAAAACGATTTTATATGATTCCTGTGGTTCTCCTCTGTGTCCAGGATCTGAGCAGCAGTGATCTGATGAGACCGCGCCTCTTCCTGGTGTGTCAGATCATCCGTTTGGGCTGCATGGAGCTGAAGGAAGGAAAGAAACACACGGGAGGACTGCGCAGGCCGTTCGGAGTAGCAGGTTCTTGTGCATTAGATGCCTTATTTAAAATTCATTTTTATTCATGCATCCGGCAGACGCTTTTATCCAAGGTGACTCACAGTATTGTACATTTATTATTCTGAGAAATATGAATGGGTCATTCTGTGTCGGTTCAACCGGAGGTCCCTGGCTGAAAATGTAGAGTTTTATCAGTCATTTTCTGGAGAAAGAAATACTTAAAATGAGAAAGAAAGGCGAAATATTAAATGTCGTGGATGAATATTTTCTGAGTAATTCACTCTTTAACAGGGCATCTGGGAATTATTCATAATTTTAATCTGGTCTTAATGTTGATTACTTTACTTATTATAGAATTGTACTTGGGCTGTTTCACACTTACATAATCATTTTGTATTTATAAACATATACATGCATATATGTAAGAAAAATATAAATAGAAAAATTATATATTTTTTTAATGTTATGTAAATTATATATAAGTTCAGATATTATATATAAATATATACATGTATGTTTATGTTTATGTCTGTGTGTTGATAAATACAAAATTCATAAGCACAGTGCACAGACATGTATTATATAAACGCAAACTTATTTTCTGGATGCGATTAATCGTTAAACGATTTAATTGTCAAAACCAAATATGGATCACTTTGCCTAAATTGAAGGTGTATTTAAAGAAGAATCTATTGTGTTTAATGTTATTTATAAAAGAGGATGTTGACACCAGAACTTAACCTTTATTCACATAAAAAATATTGTCAATATCTTAATAAAAATATATGTTTGGACTATAAAAAATTAAGAATAAGGAAAACATGCTAGTACTTTTATTACACTTTGGATTTCAGAAACATTTCTTATGTTATTTTCCTACCTGTAATTTCGCTCTAGATTTTAGGTCAGTTGTAGGTCATTTTTGACCCGCTTAAAGGGATAGTCCACCAAAAAATAAAAAATTCTGTCATGAATTACTCATCCATGTATACATATCTTGTTCTCTTACACACAAAGAAATATATTTGGAAGAATGTTAGCTACTGTCATTTCTGGGGCACCATTGACTACCGTTGTAGAACATATGATTTCATATATTTTGTTTTATTAAACACAAAATATTAAATTTCAAAAAATTTGGGAAAACCATCAATTCTGGGGTAACCTTCGACTACCATTTTTTGACAACCCCAGAAATCTTAGTTGCTAACATTCTTCCAAATATCTTTCTCTGTATTCATAAGAATAAAGAAAATAACTTATAATAATGCAAAAAGTACTGATATATATAACATTTAGGTTGCGATACACTTGTGTAGTTGTTCAATAGTTCATTGTGTCATATCTCTGATCCTTCTGAGTTTGGGCACGTTTAAAGATACACATGGTATGTTTAGCCCCTAATCGCTCATCAACCCCGTCTCAATCTTTCAACTCATGTCATGAACTGCTAGAGGCACAGACAGTGATTTTTGTTGAGTTTTTTTTGGTATGGAAGTTGTCCCCTCCCCTATAGGATACATTTACACCTCAAAAACACACGTTTTACACATGAACAACTTTAAAAACAGGACAGGTCCGCTCTTAAGCTCCACTCTCTCGCCTGCTCTGTTTAGTTATTATTGCATTAATGCAAGTGCATGTTGTGTTTATTTTAACAAACAGAGACATGAGGCGATATTAACCCAGAATATTCCTTAAACCCTATGAAAAAAATGGGCTCTCAGAATTTAAACACAACGTACTGTCAGCATTTCTCTACTGTTTTGATTAAAAAAGTGCACTTACTATTTTGTTTTTTCAATACTGCATCGGATTATTGTTTTGCCACAAAACAGAGAAAAGGAACGATTTTCAAGCATTACTGTTTTCCAGCCAGATGCACACATCCTTTCCATATCTCGCTGCATCATAACTGTGTTGTGAAGCGTTAGGTCTGAACAACAGTAAAATCTTTTCTCCTGTTTTCAGATAAAATCACCGTGTGTTGTAGTTTAAAGTAACAGAAAGATGCTTTTGTGGTGAAACTACCATTTTGTTCAGAGTTTTCTATTCATTCGTCTGTGTCTATACGATAATTACACGCTGAATAGAAACAGTCAGACATATGACCTTGCTCCTCTATAAAAGCTGTAAATGTCATATCTATTGTTGTCTCAAAAGGGTTTTGTCAGAAGATGTTTGTCATGTATGGCTGTTGTTCTATTATTGTAGACAACACCGTCAGGTTGAACGCCTGAATTGTGGTGTTCTGGAGCTTTCCAATACGTAGAGCCCTATGATATCCACGATGCCGGGAACGAGGACGCAATCGTAGAACCCGCATAAAGATGGAATTTGCTGTATAACGCAGAATGGCACAGAATCTGGCAAATTTGTTATTTCTTAACTAGAAAGTAGCGCTGAACAGCCAACAACATTAAAATTGTGCTATGAATAATGTTAGGAATATTCAAATGCGCTTTAAATATGTAATCTGCTTGTCTATGAGTGAAAGCGTTTACATTAAAATTCCTCAAAAGAGAAGTGCCCTTTAATACCTTAATATTTTTGACACAACAGTTCATTTGAGAAAAGCTACTGTCAAACAACCATTGCGGGGACCCTTCAAAATAAAATTCTGGTTAACTCGAACAAGTTATAACACACACTTCTTCCACACCATCCCCCTTGATTTTTTTATACCAAGTAAATGCACTAGTACGAAAATTAGTACTCAATATTACAAAATAATACTTTATTATGCAGCAGTACTGAAATTTAAGTAGATCTAAATACAAAAAAAAATCGAAAATGTACTGGTTTATTAAATAAGTTGTACATTATACACTGGTTTTTTTTCATGTGTTTTGTATATAATTTATAGGTGAATACTTTAGTATACTGAAATATTTGTCGGCAAATATATGACTATTGTTAAGTAAAATACGTAAAATGCCGAATCCAGAAAAATTTAAACCGGGGGAAAAAAGAGGAATTGGAAAATAAACTGATTTCAAAGTGACAGGTATGCAGATATTATAGAAAATAACAGTTTGTGGTTTTACTTAAGCAGTTTTGACTTGTTGTAAAGGTGTGAGGTCTGTTTTTTGATGCTTCTCTACCTGGAGAAACACTTTTTTTTTTTTTCATGACTTTGAAGAAAAAGCAGTTGCCAGTTTGTTGTACGGAAAAGATGTTGTGCTCTAGGTGCATATCATATGATCTTTAAATATTTCTGAAGTGCTTTGTATTTGTTCACCCCTGAGGGAACGAGACAATTACATTTTATAAATATATAAATGCATCTTTAGTTCAGATCAGCATTTACCTTCTGTTTTTTTGTCTCTGCAGTCATGGATATCACAGATGTTGCCCACGGTAAAATCGATGATGATGATAAACAGTATTTCATCCCTTTTCAACAGTAAGACTGTCTTTATCAGATTAGGAGATAGTTTCTCTCTTTATCACTTCTCTTTTTTTTTCTTTATCAAATTGTTGTTTATTTTTGGGCAGAGGCCATCACACACTGTAATAGTTTTGTTACCTCTAGGCTATTTTTTCCCTTCTCAATTGTGTCGTCCTTCTCTCTTCTTAGGATTGCCATGGAAACGTACATCCGACAGCGGCAGCTCATCATGTCTCCACTCATGCCGTCTCGTGTCATCGTCGAGAACGAGCCTCTCGTTGCCGTCTTCAACAAGGTTATTGCCACACGAGAGGTCAACCATAAAGGACAGGGTACGGACTGCCAAAAAAATTTATCGTGTTGATAATTCTGGACTGATTGATGTCAGAGTTATTGCTGTTTTGCTAATATTTTTATATTATTTTAATTTTAGTTTAATATTGACATATTTTCTAATGTGCATTTTGTTATATATTTTTTGCATTTTATTATGTATATTTTTAATATATGTTGCAATATAGGTGGAATTTATGTTTATTACAGTTTTAGTTTAATTTAATTTACTTTCTTTAATTATTTCAATGACTCAATTTCAGTTTATTGCTAAGGCAACATCTGTCATTTTATTTTCAAGGCTTCCAAATAATATTTCAGTTGACAGAATTATTTTAATAGTTTAAGTATTAGTTAGTAAACTATAATAACTTTGGTAAACAATTGAATAACTAACGTTTATTGAATGTTTCGTTTTAAACTAATCAAAATATTTTCCATAGACAGACTCTGTTTCAGTAATGTTTGGGATATATATATATATATTCAAAAAAATTTCTCTTTAACGCATTTTTTTATGTAAATAAATTGTAAATAAATGTGTCATTTTCATCTTTTAATTTATTAAATTATTTATGTTGAATAAAAATCATAAAAAGTCCATCGATGATTAAACTTAATTAAAAGTTAAAAGTCCATAAAAAGTTACATGTTGGCAGTGCATTATTCACATGAACATTTGTAGTATTTCTATTTCTTCTAAACCAGAATGTGATTCCGCTGTCAATGCCTGATGGGTTGTTGTTTAATGCGTTGAATAATTTTCTGTTTTTGTATTGATCTGTTATCCAGTAATTAAGTTTGTTGCCTTTTGTTCACAAGACCTATTGTCCATAACATCGGCATGTTTGTTGGTTTCAGGGCTGTTTGTGACCCTAAAACTGCTCCCAGGAGATGTGTTTCAGGTCCAGAAAGATTATCCTCATTTTGTGGACCGCACAACACCTATTGTCAGGAAAATGGGCTTTCCTGAAATTATCCTTCCAGGTGAGTCCATCCGTCTTTCAGATGTGATCCTGATAGCATGATAGCGGTGCTCTTAAAGCCTCCAGAGACACTTTAGTAAATCTTAAAGAAGCTGAACTTCTCTCTTCTTGATCATTAGCAGTTAAGTTATCTACAGGTGATGTTAAGTGCAGCTCTTATTTCCGTACAGGTTACTTGAGGAACGATGTTTACGTCACGCTGCTACAAGGAGAGTTTGATCGTGGCAAGAAGAAAACCCCAAAAAACGTTGAAGTTATGATGAGCGTTTTGGATGAAGATGGAAATCCAATGGAGGTAAAGACACCCCTTAATGTTAATTCGCTGATAAAAATGTTAATAAATGCGTTATTAAGACTTATTTAGGCCAAGTTAGGATAATCTCTCGTCCTTGCTTAGTAGTAAAGTTACCTAGAAACCTGTAAATGTGTCCTACGTTTTAATGTAAAGCATCAATAGTTCGAGAGCATAGGCAAGTGAATATAAAATCATAATCTACATGTACGTATTTTTATTTAAATGTTCTCTGTTATTTCTCGAGCAAGGTCTGTTTGACGGCTATACCTGAAGTAGGTTTTCTTCGGTTGATGATGTTTCTCCATTTCTTGTTCTTTATTTTTCTCCGTCTCGCTATCTTTCCGCAGAAGGCCATATTTCCCGGAGCAGGTTATGAAGGGATCACAGAATATAAGTCTGTCATTTACTATCAGGTCAAGCAGCCCTGCTGGAATGAGACTGTTAAGGTACAAACATAAAGAACAAAACAAAGACTCCGTGTGCTGCCTAGAAAGTGACATATCCATGTGTCATACAGAGGAAATTGTGTTTTTTGTGGCGGCTTCTTAGAGCTTTGTAAGAAGTAGACACAACACTCTTAACACTGTTAATAAATGATGACTGAAAGATTTTCTTTAATAATTTAATGAAGGTAAACATCTGAAAACAGACCGCAGACATGCACCCCGTGCAAAAACAAAAGGAACTTGCTTAACATTTCTTTTAAAGAAGTCATTCATTTAAAAACGATCGTTTATTCCTCCTCACATCTTCAAAGCCATTTTGAGAAATGTCTCAACAATGGAAGTCAGTGTTGTTCAGTTCTTCAGAATATCTTGTGTGTTCTGGAGAAGAAAGTCATAGATGTTTATGACATGAGAATGAGTTAATTAAGAAAGAATTTTCATTTCTTATTTCTAAAATAATAAAGAGGTTCAGTGAGAGTTAATGCATGTGAATCTCATCTCATCATATCCTCTCTTGTGTCCGTCAGGTGGCCATTCCCATTGAGGATGTTTGTCGATGTCATCTACGACTAACCTTTAGACACAGATCATCTCAGGATTGTAAGTTCCAAGTTTCTGTGTCATTTGCACAAGATATCAGTCACAATTGTACCTTGAATGCTACAATATAAAGAGGAAAGTAAATGTTTATGATATAATATATTTACAATGTATAGTATGTGTGCAAGTGTGTCCTTAAAGGAACAGTTCACCCAAAAATTTTAATTCTTTCATCGTTTACACACCCTCAAGTTGTACCAAATCTGTTTGTTCTGATGAACACAGAGAAAGATATTTGGAAGAATGCTTGTGAACAAACAGTTCTGGGGCTTCGATCACCACCATATTAGGAAAAATGCTTTATAAATGACTTCCAGAGTTATGGACATGACATAAAAATGCTGAGAGAATGAATTTGTTACGATTGTATTATACCATCTGTTTATTTTTTACTGAACCCTTGATGAGAGAGTCTAAAGATCAAAAAATGTCAGTCTATGAAAAAAAATATATAAAAAAAGGGAAATAAACATGCGTTATGATGGATGTGACAAAAAACTGACGCAACTTTGTAGGATTTCTGTAAAATAAAATGCACAATCCTGAAGCAATAATACCCGATGAATGGAGAAGCGAGGCCTCTTTATAGAACATAAAATAGTTACTTTATATTCATTTTTTATGTTTCCATTTATGAGGAATGTGTTGCGCTATGGATGTGACAATCCTGAAAATGGCTCTTACCGGAGTAGGAAAAATCATGCACTAAAAATAAAACAAATGCTTTACAAATTTGTAGAGATCTAACATGGGTATTTGAACCACCAAATCTTAAAATTTGTTCTGTTACCATTGTAAAAATTCCTGGTAAGGTTGACATTTTCACGGAATTGCCCAAAAGTAGATATTTTGAAGAATGCTTGTAACCAAACAGTTCTGGGCAACATTGACTACGATTGTCATTTTTCCTACTCTGGTAGTGAATGGTGCGCCAGAACTGTTTGGTAGAAAGCATTCTTCCAAATATCTTTCTCTGTGTTCATTAGAACAGTGAAATTTATACAGATTTGGAACAACTCGAGGATGAGTGAATGATGACAGAATTTTCATTTTTATGTGAACTGTCCCTTTAAATTTTCAAAAGAGATCTTTGTTTGCAATTTCTGTATAACAATCAAACTGCACTGATCAATTCATTCAGACGGTGTGTTGAAGTATCTGATATACTAAACCTGATTTTAATCTGACTTGATAGGAATGAAAATGTAATGGCAAGAACCATCTTGAGGTTTAATGTGGCTTCTCTTTTGCCTCATTTATGCACATTTCTTCGTTTTTATTGTTGGTTATTTGTTTGCAGCCAGAGATAAGTCTGAGAAACCATTCGGCATGGCTTTCGTCCGTCTGATGAAGTCAGACGGCACCACACTTCCAGATGGAAAGCATGATCTCATCATCTATAAGGTGGGCATCTTTTCATTTATTTTGGCTAGAACGTTGGTGTGATATCTTGCAGGCACGTGAAGTGTTGTGCAAATGCTTTTGGATGATATTGTAGAAATAGTTTATTCAGAGACGACCATCCCTCCATCTAAAACTGAACATCTTTATTATTGCTTCAAAAGTATTATTTGTTCAGGGATAAAAGAGGGAAAACATTTATACAAATTCTGTCAAATAAGTTTTTGCAAGACTTTAAAGCGAAGATGTCTTCGTCCTTCGGCTGTTTTGTTTTTCTCGCTTTTCAGCAGTTAACGCTCAACAATGTGACCTTCATATAAAATCTCCAGTTCCACCTGCAGCGTTTGTATTAATTCAGATAGTGATGTCTCTTTTTTTTTTTCACCACACATTTCTCTGCCGTTCCCCGTGTCCTCCAGGTGGATGTGAAGAAGACTGACGACGCCAAGACATATTTGAATCTGCCCGGCTTATACGCTGAAGTTGAGGAGAGAGAGAGACAGGCAGGAAAACCTTTCCATCACAGCGGCGTGATTCCTGTCACCAAAGACAGCTTCCAGATCGCCACGCTGACCTGCTCCACAAAACTCACACAAAACGGTGAATCTGCCACAATCATTATATTGCCTGTTTTTTTGGGGGGGTGTGATGGAGCTTGGCAGGGGTGACCCGAAGAGATGTATTTAAAAATATAAAACAATAAAGTTCAGCTTTTTAACTTCCAATCTTTTTTTTCCCCAGTCGATCTTTTGGGCCTTCTCAACTGGAGATCGAATACTGAGAGACTTGAAGAAATTCTCCAGAAACTGATGGCGGTGGAAGGAGGCGAAATTATTAAAGTAAGTAAAAAAGCAGACACCACCTCTGAACAGTGTTTCTGCCTTTTAGCTTTTTTATTTATTTGCGTGGGTCTGTAGTTTTTGCAGGACACGCTGGATGCTCTCTTTAATATCATGATGGAGACCTCAGAGGAAGAAACCTACGACACGCCGGTCTTCAATGCCCTGGCAAGTATTGAAGATTTTATTGAGCGTGAGGGGAATGTATCCGTCAACTTCACTTCGTGTTTTACAGATTTAAACCAGCCTCTGCCATTGTGTATTAAAGGCGTTTATGTACAGACGTTAATTCCCCTTATGCCCCGTTCGCACTAAGCGAGAAACCGACACAGTTGGCGAAACGGATGGGACGTGTTTACGTCACTAGAGTTGGGAATTTTTCGTGACTTTCGGGAGCGACAGCCAATAGGAGAGAGGATGAGGGCTAATGTGATTCTTCTCCTCTCACCTCCTGCAGTGAAAGTCACCATTAGTGGGTACGCCCACTGGTGACCTAACTGCCAACCCCTGCCGACTTAGTGACAAAGTCGCTTGTAATGTGAATGGGGCATTATAAGACCGAGAGCGTTTCTAGACTTGTAGACCATCTGCTTTGTTCTAAAACAAGGAATAAAATTGTTACAATGTTGCATTTTCTTGGTTTGGTTTAATTTGCTTCTACATGTCAACGTTTCTAAACAGACCAAACATTTGTAAAACCAAAAAGAACACGAGTCACCCGCATGTGAATTATACAACATTTAAGCACCGTTGAAAAGAGTGATTAAAGCCCACACTGTAAAAATCTAGACCTTTTTCAACCTAATAACATCCTAAAAATGATTCATTTGGCCTTTGAATTTATATAATGTTGTATTGACTTGAACAGTCTACTTGCATAACTTCTAGTTAGTCAAATGCAGTGTTACCAATTTCAACTTCATTGTATTAGTCAGTTTAAGCATTTAAATTCATGTGACTTGCCGATTTGATTTTAATTAAAACATTTAAGCCATCTTGTGATCTAATGTTTTGAAGTAGAACGTTAGCAATGCATCTCTTCTAGGGCAGCCATGATTTCAGACTTCAAATACACAATAGTTGTGTTCAAAATAATCCATGATAAAGATGTATTGAGGTTTTTTCAATATACATTCTTTTCTTAAAGAAATAAAATTACACTCTTTAAAAACTGTGCTTCAAAAGGTTGAAGAATCTTCAACATATGAAGTTCTGTTTTTTTGTGGCTTAAAAAGGTACTTCAGATAAAAAGAAGTTGGCTGAATGGTTCTTTGTGGAACCAGAATTGGTTCTTGTATGGCATCGCTGTGAAGAACCTTTTAAGCACCTTTTTTTTTATATTGTAGTGAAAACGATCTTATTTTTTCCCAATAAACCAAAATTCAAATATAGGGAGGGACAGTGAGACAGTCTGTATCTATTGTGGCTCTTAAAACAAATCTTAAATGATATGACAATAAGTGTAGAGTTAAAAGAACTTCTATAACTGTGTTTTTTATATCATAGTCACCCCTACTCGCGACTATACAGAACACCCTAGTATGCTTCACAGGGTACTGAAATAAAACACATGCTAATAATCACAATGCATCTAGGTGGCCAGGGCATCCTACCGACCGGCCATGTGCGTCTAAACCGTGATACTCCCCCACATATGGAGGGTTACATCTTCCAGTACCAAACGCCAGTCATGGCGATTTAATTTGTTATAAGCATGAGAAACCTTACTGCCATCACACGCCATATCGCCATCTGCATGTGGGATGTCCTCTCCCACACAGACACACAGGTCAGATTTTTCTACCGCGTGATAAATTCAAGATGACTGTGAAAACGATGGCTTTATTTTTTTGTCAGTTCCACTGTTTTTAGATTCCGTTCATTTGGTGGCGATCCTTGCGCCGTTTATCACCTTTGACCGACTATAACCGGAGTACTGTAACATCAGGTTTTGCACGGACAAGCAGATTTTCTGTAGAAATCAAGTTGTGAATATTTTTTTCCTGCTTGCTTAGCCTTGGTTATGTAAGCAGAAAGGAGTTTTGCAGAGGTAGGCGTAGAGAGCCATTTCATTTTGATGAGTGAGATTGAGATTTCAAGATCCAACAGGGTTTCTATTGAGAATAACGTGAAAATGTTAGTTCACCCCAAAATGAGAATTTCGTCATTTATTCACCCTCGTGATTTTCTTTAAAATATCTTCTTTTTTGTTCTGCGGATTAAAGAACGTATGTAACCGAACAACATTGAACCCCATTGACTTGCAATGTATGGACACAAAACAACGAAAATATCATCATCCGTGGATGAATAAACAATGACGGATTTTTCTTTTTTGGCTGAACTATCTTGACCGTGAGATTTGAGTATCACATGAGTATCTCGGTTTTCTTTTTCATATGCACAGGTCTTCATCATCTCGCTGATTGGTGACATTAAGTTCCAGCACTTTAACCCGGTTCTGGAGACGTACATTGACAAACACTTCAGTGCGACTTTGGCGTACCTGTAAGAATTCTCGTTGTGCATCCTCTCACCTCGGCCACATTTATTTCTCACCTTGCCATACCTCACAATCCTTTGCTCTCACCTGTTCCCCATAAACACCTTCAGCCATGTCACCTGTATTGATACAGAAAACAGTTGTGCGTAATTGCGTCGGAGTGCCATGTCTTTTCTTCTTTTGCAGAAAGTTGACCAAAGTGTTGAATTATTTCGTGGGCCGCGCTGAGGACTCAGCTCATACAGGGAGACTCTACGCCGCTTTGAAAGCTTTCAAGTACCTTTTTCGATTCATCGTGCAGTCACGGATTCTCCATCTGAGGTGGGTTCAGGTCCAAGCACGCTTTCGGAGAAGATTGCCTCGATGCGGGCTTGGAAATCACTATTGAACTTGTCCTTGATCGGATGACGCAGATGATAAAACAAGAAGAATTTAAAACGTAGAAACTCTGTTTTTGTCCAAACACACGGGGCAAATGGAATTCTATTAGTAGCAGGCCGAATTGAAGCCATTATTTCCAGAGTTTGGAGGATCAAAGAATTTACCAGAATCATTTTTCATAGAGCATCCTGCTTTACTGCTCAGCATCTTTGTTGTTGAGTTTCTTTAGATGTTATGATGTACCATGTACGTCTGTGCACCTAAAAAGAAATGCAAAAGATGTCATCCTTGAAAAATACATGTAAAAATAAAATGCAGTGGCTTAACATTCAACCTGCCAAGTGTCATGCAGCATAAGAAACTACAGCGAATTGAATCACATTTCCGTTTTGCCATGAAATCAATTAAAAAGAAATCACTGTACATTGTTTCCCTTTGAACATATGAATGAAATTGTTCATTTGTTATTGCTTCACAAATTGATAATATACAAAACATGAACTCTTTTTGCAATTTTTTTCAACTTTGTTTGTTGTTTAACAGGTTTTATGGAAAAAGTGAAGATGGGGGACAATTTCTTGACTCCATTCGTACGCTCTTTCTTTCTATCAGCAACCTAATGGACAGGCCTCTGGATGAGGGCGTTAAAATAAAGGCAGGTATCACAACAAATTCATATAGACCATTGGTTCTCAAACTTTTTCGCCTCTTTTGTAGAATGCATTAAATTGCTTCCTCCCCCTTAAAAGACTTAGAATCTTAAACTTACAATTTTAATTAAACCAAAAACATATTCAGTTATACAATGCTGTAATGTCATTTCTCTTGGTTGGTAGTCTTATTTTTCTGATGTTTGATTGCATAAATCTATGATAAATTTCTATATTTCCAAAAATGGCACAAATTCTGGGGCCCCCTGGTTCCATCTTGGGGGGGCCGAAGGGGGCCAAGGCCCCAGTTTGAGAACCACTGACATATACATAAATCTGTAAATATAGATTTGTCTGATAAATAAATGAAAGATCATATATGGTCATTGCAGCAGGGTTATTATCGGTTAAAAAAAATTACCAAATCTAAAACTTTTTTTTAAATAGCAAAGCTAAACTAAAAGTAATGGTTTTTGAAAAATAAAGGAATTCTTTTTTGCATTTATGCACCACTAAAAAGGACAAAAGTAAAGTCTGGTATTTTTTTAAACTATAATAACCACACAGTGCAGAAAATGTTGGCACCCTTGGCTATTTGTAAAAATCCAACATTCCTCTTGAAATAACAGCGCTCGGACAATTCCAGTGTTGTGGTTCTGACATTTGCAGTTAAACACAAATCTCTCAGAGAGTGTGTTTATATAAACCCTCGGTTTATGATTTTCGCAGCCTCTTTTGATAGAGTCCAGACATAAAAAAAAATATCAGTCTACATATGTTTTCTATTTAAGATGATGGAAATATGCAGTACGTACGTAAGCAGTAATTCTTGACAAAGGGAAAGACGGGATGGCTCCTTATAGAATAAAAAATACTTTAATCATTTTTTTGGTAATTTTACCTGTTGATTATTGTTGAGAAGATTTATCTATTATGAAAGTGTGTCTAGTACCGGAGTATAGAAAATCATGCTTTAAAAAGACCTCACATGGATATTAAACCACCAAATATTGACATCAGTATGGTGAAGACCTTTGGTTAAAAACGTTTAATTTTTTTTAAAGGCCTTCTTTGTTCCTTTGCGTGGTTTATTGACGCTTCATCGGTTAACAGTGACCTGAAAACAAAAAGGCTGAGACATACCGAAGCCTTTAAAGATTCATGATTTTGTGTTTGATTAAAAATAAATCTTTCTTGTAGTCCACACTTGCATGTAGTTTGTCAGTGCAAAGAGTCATTCTCGTTGTCTGTGTTGTTCCTCACAGGGAGCGGTCCTAAAATATCTTCCTACTACAATCAATGACTTACAGAAAGTTTTTGATCCTGTGGAGCTGAGGTAAAGTGGACCACATCTCTCCCGTCGCCTCACATTTTTATTGTTTCAACTAAGACCAGTATTAAATAGATCTCAGATGTACTTAAAAACTTCATATCACATCACATCGCTGCATAACATGAATATTTATGTCCCAACTGATTTGCATTTTCAGCATCGTGTTATCAATTCACTTCCATTTTTTGATTCTTCTTGTTCCTCTCTTTCGACCCTTCCCAGCATTCAACTGGCGAAGTTTATCGAGAGCATTCCAGAGTTTCAAATGGTGAGACAGAAGCTCGGCTGTCTGGTAAAAATCGTGGAGTGCGACCTTTTCAAACTGCCAGGTGAGACTAGAACTGACAACTGCGTTCATACCGAGCCATCATTCATCTCATTTATTGCGCGGTAAACGGACAGCTGACAGCTTCATGTTCTCTGTGCTTGTAGACTGCAGGGATGTGTTGTTGCCCCTGATCGCAGATCAGCTGAGCGGTCAACTGGACGATCATTCCAATAAACCCGATCTGGAGGCCTGCGTCCAGCTCCTCAGTACCGTACTCGACATACTGGACCTCAAAAACATCGTGAGTTAAAACATCTTGAACAACAGCAGATGTTGTCTTATTCTCAGTCTCGGGTGGCATGGACTGCACGCAGAAAAAGGCAAGAGCTGCGTTATTATTGGCTGGCATTTTATTGGAGATTTTAATGAGTCCGCCGGGAAATAAAGCCGTGTGTATGAGATGCCAAGCTGATGAGTGTCTGAGCATAAACTGTTTTAAAGAGACGACTCATACGATCATTTTTTAATCCTCACGGGGGGCAAAACCTGCATATGACTCTAGAACACAAAAGAAGATATTTTGAGAAATGTCGCTGTGGTTTTGTGTCCGAGTAATGGAACTCAATATCATTTTTTGAAGTATCTTCTATAGTGTTTTGCAGGAGAAAGAAGGTCGTACAGGTTTGGAATGACAAACGATGGAAGAATAATCGTTTCGAATTCCCTTAATATATCTCACATCCCCAGTCCTAGATACTGACCATCTGATTTCTCCCATAATGCTTTTCACTTTGCTTGTTGAAATGAGAGTGCATTCGACTGCTGCCTATTGACATTTCAGCTCAAAGCAGTTTTTAGCTCAGAGATTAGCTTATTGCTGAAAAAGTTATGTTGCCAAATCCAAAATAAGGTCATTTTATCCGCATTGCTCCCCATCCATCCATCTCATTCTGTTTCCTTTTCATGTTTTCCTATCATTTCAGGGTCCCACGTCAGGTCACGTGAAGCTAATCGTGGACCGTCTGTTGCGAAGGGTCAACCGCACCGTCATCAACCTGAGCTTAGACTCGCCCCTCATAGTAAGACGCCGGCTACAAAATGGAGCATTCTCGCAGTACTATATCTGCTAACCTTCCTCCCAAAGCTCTAAATCCCACACAAACATCTCATGAATTAACCCAGTTGAGTTTATTTGTCCAGGCCTGCGTTTGTTCTCCAAAGTTATTGATTATCCTGTTTGTTTCTCCGGACGCAGGGCCACTACCTCGCATGCATGACCGCCGTCCTGAAACAAATGGAAGACGCGCATTACGCGCAATACATCAGCACCTTCAAAACCAGGCAGGACATTATCGTAAGTCTCCCGCTTTCTCCGCCGGCCCGATCCATCACGGCGGATGCACAGAGAGCTACTGAGATTCGCTTTGTAAATAATCCACCTTTTATGCGGTTGACTGATGCGATGTGTGCGGCTCGCTGTCTGTTGCCGGTTTTAATCATGGGACGAGATAAGAGTGTCAAAGCAGCGCTATGTATTGTGTATTTTATTCCGAATTTCTCAGCATGCACGTACGCAGTCGAAACCACTGAGATGTGTTTTTGGCTTGCTTTCCCCGTCAGGACTTTCTAATGGAGACTTTCATCATGTTCAAAAACCTGATGGGGAACGTGTTCCCCCCCGACTGGATGATCATGAATCTCCTTCAAATGAAAGTCTTTCTGCGGGCCATAGACCAGTACTCTGATGTTCTCAACAAGTATTTTCTGGAAGCCGCTCACTTTCACTTACAGGTCAGTAGGTCCAGTAAACAACACACATCTGAGATTATACTGCTGGATATTGTATATCCTAACAGATGTTTGAAATCAACCTAAAGCATATTCCTAAATCAAATAATTTTGTTGAAATTTTCGCACCATTAATATTTATGCATTAAGTGAGATTATTAAAGAAATTATTTATAAAGTCTATACATTTATTGACAAAGCACAGACTTGAACCCGCACAACAGATGATATTTCTTTAATATCTCGATTACTTCTCATAGACGTCAGTAAATTTAAATAAGAAAAAAAAACACTCTTTTGCATCTTCGATATTTCTCCTGAGATAGAGTCGGAAATCTGAAAAATGTCTCAACCATGGCTCAAACTGAGCACAGATTTGTCAAGTCTAAAATCGCAAGTCAACATTATTGAAGATCTGAATATGAACTCAAACATTTCTCATCATATTAACACAAATCCAGATTATTTTATATCTACAATCTACATTGATTTTACACCTAGATACTCTCCATGGATTCCAACAATTGTCTAATTTTCTGGTTTCTGTTTTCATTTCTAAACAATTTTAGAAGAAACATCTGACACTTTAAATCTCCTAAACTATGAAGCAATAACATTTTTCTTTGGCTTGTTGAAAACTTGTGATGTTATAGCAGCACAGTGAGGAGCAGAAACATTCTTGTTTATATTCCAAAAAATATATTTCAAATTATTTATAAAGAATCCATTGTTGTGCAACTGTACAAACTGCTTTTTGCATTTGTGCATTATGATGTTTTATGGAACTACATGGATTTTACGTTCCTTGTATTTTGGGGAAACATCTTTTACTCTGATGCAAACTAACCAGCAGTGAACTGTACTGTTGCCTGGTTACCATTCATCCTGTGCCCTGGCATCCAGACAGCGTGTTCCACCTGTATGACCCCAGACAATTAAAAAGCAATCACATTATTATACATCAATACAAGCTTAGTGTCTGAATAGTGAAAGTGTGGCCTTTGGACTGTAGTCCTTACGGAAAGATGATATTAAAACCCATTTATTTGTTTGGATTGTGTTCCTATATGTTTTTTAAATATTTGTGTATCTTAATTTCGTCCCTTTAGATTGTGAAACATTTTCTTTTTCTAATTAAATCAGTTAATTTATATATTCCACGGCGTGAATGCCCAAACAAATAAATAGTTCAGAAATATAAGTGTGACTTTGGAAAAACTTTACCAAATTATTATTTTTTTAATCATCCTTGTGTTTGGAACCTAGAGTTTTTCTCTCTCTTTCCTCATTAGCTCTGGAACAACTATTTTCATCTGATCGTTGCGTTCCTTACCCATAAGTCATTGCAGCTGGAGTCCTTTTCTCTCGAGAAGCGAAACAAGATTATCAACAAGTGAGTACAGGACCTCGGGGCTCGTTTTCATTCTGTCTATGTTTAAATGTCGGTCACCGTTCATTTGTTTCAGCGATTGGCAGCTGAATTAAACAGTTTCTCTTAAAACATATTCACAGGTACGGTGATATGCGGAAAAGCATCGGCTTCAAGTTGGGTGACATGTGGCATAATCTTGGTAAAAGCCATTTCCTCTCCCTCTTATCTTTCACACACAGTGACCACAATTAGACAAATGCTTGTGTGCAGAGTCATTTGACAGAGTTGTGGTTCTACAAAGGACATTGCTCATGACTTGTTTTTCTTTAATGGTCATGTGAAGTGCATGAAAATATATTATTATCAATGTTCTGAATGAATGTTTATCGGATGTGCTTGTCATTTTCAGGCCCACATAAAATGAAGTTCATTCCCGCAATGGTGGGACCCATCCTGGAGGCGACGTTAGTTCCAGAACCCGACCTGAGGAAGGCCACCATCCCCATCTTCTTTGACATGATGCAGTGCGAACACAATTTCAGTGCCAACCACACTTTTCAAACGGTGAGCGTTTGACGTGAACCAGAGTCGCTCTGAATTCAGCTGCAACTTTTCTTGGTTAGTTCATTAGATTGCAAGTTGGTCATTTAGTTGGCTGGCTGGGCATTTAGTTGGTTGGTCATTTAGTTGACTGGTCTGTCATTAAGTTGGTTGGTTGGTCATTAAGTTATTTATGTAGTTGGTCGGTCATTTAGTTGGCTGGTCTGTCATTTAGTTATTTATGTAGTTGGTCGGTCATTTCGTTATTTATTTAGTTGGTTAGTCGGTCATTTAGTTGGTCGATCATTTAGTTAGTTGGTCGGTCATTTCGTTATTTATTTAGTTGGTCGGCCGGTCATTTAGTTATTTATGTAGTTGGTCGGTCATTTAGTTGGCTGGTCTGTCATTTAGTTTTTTAGTTGGCTGGTCTTTCATTTAATTGGTTGGTCGGTCATTTCGTTATTTAGTTGGTTGGTCGTTCATTTCGTTGGTTGGTCAGTCACTTAGTTATTTAGTTGGCTGGTTTGTCATTAAGCTGGTTGGTAGGTCATTTAGTTAGTTAGTTGGTTATTCGGTCATTTAGTTGGCTGGTCTGTCATTAAGTTGTTTGATCGGTATTTTCGTTGGTTGGTCTGTCATTAAGTTGCTTGGTCGGTCATTTAGTTATTTAGTTGGTTGGTCGGTCAAAAACCGTGGAAGTGGAAACTTGTCTTTGGCATCATCATCATGCATCATAAGCAAGAACACAATAAAACAAATAGAAATAAAATTAATTTAAAATATTATGTGAAAACACTCAACATTAGCTTCTAGTACACACTCACATCTCTAGCATACACTCATACTGTATACAGTACTGATCAAATGTTTGACAACTTCTCTAAAACAACTATGTTGTTATTTCCCCTTGCTTTATCTTTAGGGGTGTAACGGTAACATCACGGGTAACATTCCAAATATCGTCATTTTCTATGCCCTACTCTCTTCGAAGGGCAGAGCCCTTGGAGTTTAGACTTTGGAGTGCCGTGCCATTTTTGAGATGTTTGGAATGCACTTGGCAAAGGGTGCGACTGCAATGTAATTTCCACGTTACCTTCAGCTGGCATGTTCCCGTGACAACGAAGCATTTTTTCCATCAGTAGTTGTAGCTGTTTAATGGCATAACTTAAGCTTAAACCTACCAATAAAGATATAGTGTAAAAAGTTTTTAAAATATTGGTTATATAATGTATAAACTTATATAAAATATAAAATATAAATATAATATTATTTAAAATATTTATTTTAAAAAATAGAAAATGAATTGTTTTTTTGGCAAACAGTTAGGTTTTATGCTTCAGTTTTGCCATTAAAACTCCTCCGTTTGCTTTGGATAAATTGGATAAAGGAATACATGTTGAATGAAACTGAGAATGCAAGGAATACGAAGAACCCTCTATAAGGATTTTTGTTCACAATTTTGTTACATGAATATCTTAAATCCCATTTGCTTGAAATGGCCCAAATCATATAAGAAATTTAAGTTCTGTACAGGTCAAATAAAATCACAAAATAAAAGATCTCCCATTTCTTCAAAAGCATATTCCTGATAGATTTGAAAAAAGGCTGAACATTTACAGCCGGCTCTCTTGTACAAGTGAAGAAAACTCAGGTAAAGGTCAGTCCTGTCAGAGAGTCGAGTGTCTGTCTGGGTAAACAGCTCGGTGTTGGAAGGTGTCACATGTAAACAAATCCTTTGGGAATATGTCTGTCACTTCGTCTGTCAGATGAATGTAGGCCAAAGTTTGATGTAGTCTGTTCGTGCTTTGCAGTTTGAGAACGAGCTGATCACAAAACTGGACCAGGAAGTTGAAGGAGGCCAGGGGGATGAACAATACAAGATTCTGCTGGAGAAGACGTAAGATCTTTTTCTTTTCTCTCTGTGCTGCCTCACTCTCTCTTGCATACAAAAACACATTCATTAATACTGAAACATTCAGACTGAAAGATCAGGAAAAGCTTTTAATGATGCTTAGAAGGCAGTGGACGGTAAAGTATTCGTACTGTAGGACTGTTCTGTATCAGAGAATTATTTATTTAGCATGTCCGGTTCGTGAACGAGGCGAATCTTTTTTTAATAACCCTGTTGAGTTGGTTTGAAAATAATACTGTACAATCAGATTGCAGGTCTTGACTCAAGAACTCACTGATTCAAGGATTCGATAAGACCCAGACTTCAGTCAAAAACTCATTCTGGTTCAAGAATTAATTAAGAGTGAGTTTCAATCCACAACTCACTGATTCAAGGATTCACTTAGAGCGAGTCTTGAGTCAACAACTCACTAGTTCATGGATTTAAATAGTGCAACTCTTAAGTCAACAATTCTCTGATTCAAGAATTAATTAAGAGCGAGTCACGAGTCCGCAACCTAGTGATTCAAAAATTGGTTTAAAGTGACTCATGAGTCATCAACTTACTAGGTCACAGATTTCATTAGAGCGAGTCTTTAGTGAACAACTCATTATATCAAGGATTTGTTTAAAAGAAGTCTTGAGGATACGACTCACTTGTTCATGGATTGAATTAGAGCGAGTCTTAAATCACCAAGTCACTAATTCTTCAATTCATTTAGAGCGAATCTTGAGACGGCAACTCGCTGATTCAAGGATTTGTGTAGATTGAGTGTCGAGTCAAAAACTCTTCAATTCTTCAATTCATTTAGAGTGGAATTTCATTCAACAACTTGCAAATTCAAAGATTCGCTTATAACAAATCTTGAGTCAACATCTTATTGATTTAAGAAATAATTTAAAGTGAGTTTTTAGTTAACAAGTCCCTGAATTGTTCATATCTTCCTAAATGACTATATGACAACAGTAGTAATGTTGAACCAATCTCTAACCTATTTAATTGAGTATACAAAACTACAAAACAAATCAACTTTATTTATCAATCATTAATTCTAATACTTTAAGAACATTTAGCGGTCAGGAGCTTTTACTTTTAGTGACTTTGAGTATCTTTACTTTTACTTGATTCGTGTACATCATCCATCACTTTGAAAGGTTATTGTGTATTTTTTTGGCTGCCTATATATTTTGTAGATGATGCGTCATCTGATAAATATCCTTTTTGTTATGAATTTATCAATCTCATAGTTCTTTCTTAGTGGAATGTGGAACTTCGCTCAGTGAATGTGCTTATTTGTTTAAGATGCAGGTTTTCGCTTTCATCGTATTGAATTCGCTCCAGACTCTCATTATGAGTCACGCATGGCTGGACAGATGAAATGTGTGAAATTTGAACATTTGCTGCATTCCTGTTTTATTGTGTGTGTTCAGGTTATTGGAGCACTGTCGGAAGCATCGATACCTGTCTCAGTCCGGTGAGGCTTTGGCTCTGCTCCTGAGCAGTCTGCTGGAGAACTTGCTGGCCTACCGCACCATCACACATGATGAGAGCCCTGAGCTCCGCATGAGCTGCACTGTCAACGTCCTGGTGAGATCGCTTTCTCCCGCCGGGCCCAATCAAGCCAAACGTATTAATCTGCTGCTCTAGATAGTTTATATGGGTTTGGTGCTTAAATCGATCAACTAAGAAATCTTGCTGACGAAAATGTCAGAAGACAACACAAAATAACAATGTTCACCCTCTAAAGTATTAAGTGAAATTCTTCATTGGGTCGAGATATTTGTTTTAGTTGGGTCGTTCCAGGACTGTGATGTTGTTGTTTTGCCGTTCCTGTGCAGCGTGACGCCTGGGGTCTTATTTGGAAAACGCATCGTTCATGTCACAGGTGTCCCTGTATTTGGCTGCATTTGTTTTACCTTCACAAGCCTTGCAGCGGATTTTTGGTCTCATCAGACCATGAAAGCTTCTCCCACCCGGCTTCGGAGTCTCTCATGTGCCTTCTGGCGAACTGTAGCCAAGGTTTCTCTCTCTCAGTCTTTCACAAAGCTGGAGCACCCTTCAAACAGTTATTGTGTTGTGTTGTCTCTCTTCCTACTCCTTCAGTTTTCATCACTGGTCTTCCTCTCCTCTTTTCAAAGCGACTTAGTTTTTGTCAGTTGCTTTCGGTAGATTCATAAATGTGATGTTTCTTTACAGCTGTTTCAGTCTTAAAACTGTCACCGTTCCACTATTGGAACACCTAGGTTTACTTCATTAATTCACAACTCAAATCTTATCTCATCATGACAAACTATATAGCATTTATGCAATATAATTCCAGTTTAATCCTGACAAACTATATATCATTGGAAAGCTCTAAAAATATAGTTTTTATATTTCAGACCTGTTTTGCAACAGAAATCACATTCTCAAATGTCACTGGGCCCATTTGGTACCATTATAAATATTACATATTCATCAAATATTATTGTAAAATTAAAAATACGTCTAAACAACTTCTATATCATTGGAAAGCTCCAAGAATTTCCTACTTATATGAAATGATTACATTTATTAATTCGTCATTTGTATGCAGTAAACCATTGGAGCCTATATGACACCTAGTGGCAGTTGCTAGTGTAACGATTCAAATTATCCCAGAAACCACATTTTTTGGGATGTCAGCTTGAAATTTGAAAAAAAACTTCTTTAGAAGCAATTCTTAAATTGTGTGGTGTTTTTTTGATGAGAAAAAGTTTTATTGCGATTTTTTTATTATTTTTTTATTATTATTAATAATTATAAATGAATCAATATATTTATATATATATATTTTATTTATATATTTATCATATTTATTTATTTACACTTCTTAAATACATAATAGAATCTCTTCTTTAAAAAAAGACCAAGATTAGGTCTCTAGACAAAAGAAGTCAAAAGCAAGTTACTCTAATTTATAAGTTGAAATCACTTTTTGGACCCTCCCTCAAAAAGGGGGATGACACTGAAGGTGTTAATGCATACATGGATTTGAAGGGATAGCTCAGCCAAAAATACCGTCATCATTTATTCACCCTCATGTTGTTAAAAGCCTGCATATGATGCTTTTTTTCTGTGGAACAGATAAGAAAATATTTTAAGAAGTGGTTTTGTGTCCATACAATGGAAGTCAATGGGTTTTAGTGTTGTTTGGTTTTCTACATTCTTTAAAATATCTTCTTTTGTGTTCTGCAGTAGAAAGAAAGTCATGCAGGTTTGAACTGTAATGGAAGTGAATATATACGATGAATGAATTCCATTTTTGGGTGAACTATCCCTTTAACTTTATAAACAGCTTGCGGATTCTTTTAATATCAATTGTGTAGTATTTTACAATTGTAATTATTGTTAATTACATGAGATTTGTTTTCACAAAATTGGACGAATTTAGTCCAGTTTAAAAAAGCAAACATGAACTAAAATGTAGGGTGGAATGTTTGTGTTTTAGACACTATAGTTGCGTCTTGATTCAGTGGTAATGACAGCCATCGGAACAGCAGAGATGCGTTTTTGACTTCAAAACTGAAGACGGAGCCAGGAATTAATTAAACTCCTATCAGTAGATTAAATGACTAAGTCTTAGAAATATACATTGTAGAGAGATTCAAAGGAGGGAAGGAAGGAGACGGGAACCTGCAAACATTTAAACATTTAATCAAACATAATCAAATGTAAATAGACAGCAAATAAAACATAAATACAAATACAAACATGTTCGGGCCCGGTCCTCTCTCTTCGACGCTCCGGTCGCTCGTTCTCTTATATGCTCCCGATCTCCTACGTGTTTCAAGACCGGTTGCGCGCAGCTCATTAGCAATTACTCACCGGTCTCGAACCACGGTCTCGCCCCGCCTACTCCACTACATACATAATGAAAAATGCAACACATACAGTAATGCAGCAATAATGTTAAAACATCAAAACATCGAAACATCATGTCTTGTTATCCAGTCGTTCTATCCTTTGTGGTAAAATGAGGACACATTTCGAGACAGAATTTGAAATGGGACGTCCTTGTTGCGCTGCTGTGAAGCATTCATTCTTGGAATTTAACCTTTGGAGGATGCAGTCTGTGAATTGAGACGCGCTGTGTGTGTGTGTGTGCTTTAGGGTTAAGAGATGAAAATCACAGTTATCCACAGCCGTCTAAAGATACACATGCAGTTCTTACTGTAAAAATTCAAGATACACATTAAATAAAATACTAATAATATTAATGCTACAGTGAAGACCAATAATCGAAACAAATATGTTTTAAGCATCTTCCTCATTAATGTCATGTTCTCTCATGTTCACAGAACTTTTACAAAGAAAAGAAAAGAGAGGATATTTATATCCGGTAAGTGTTTTAACATGGCGATAAAAGTATTGGCTGGTTTGTGGCACGTCAACTCATGCATGAATAATCATCTTTATGTTTGTAGATATTTGTACAAGCTGCGTGACCTTCACCTGGACTGTGAGAACTTCACCGAGGCGGCATACACGCTCCTGCTGCACGCTGAGCTTCTGGAGGTCTGAGACGCGATATCATTAGCATAAAATGCATTTAAATAAACTAGTGGCATTTTCGCGACAAACATCTGTGTTATTGCTTTTCTGCTTTTAATAATTCTGACTTGGCTCTGTCATCTGTTTGCTTTGGAAAACCATCGGAGGCCGGTTGTTATCCTCAAAATCTCAATTCACTATTATTAAAGGCAAACAAAAACCAGTCGCTCCTCCAGATGTTCATATTCTGATGAAGTGAGTTTGTTTGCATCGGTATAGGCTGCATTCACATAAGGGTGCCACTCCACTTTTAGGTTGCGTTCACACTGCAGTCGCAGACAGTGTCACTGTGCACAAAGTATTTTGTTTCTCTTTCTGAGGTTTGGTACTAGAAGTAAGGATTATGATTTACTGAATGTCCATTTCCATGGTTAAATAAGTGATCTAAACCCGTATAAAACACATCAGGATTCTATTTTTTTGGGGGGGGGGATTTTTCAACAGTTTACTACAGTATAGTAGCTTGCTATAGTACATATTTAAGTAAACAACAGTATTTACTACATTTTAGCAGCTCATGTTTTTATAATACTACAGAATACTGTAGTAAGCCTGTATGTTAGCTGTCTTATAATAATTCTAATATACTACAGTTTACTATAGTAAAGACTGTACACCACAGTGTTTTACTACAGTTGATCAATTCAGTAATCTTAATACCGGAAACATTGTAGTATACATTAAGAAAAGTGTAGAAAATATAGTATACTTATAGTAAATTTCAGTATACTACAATATACAGTTTACTATGGTAAATACCAAAGTATACTACAGTATTTACTATATGTTATCATTTTACTAAAATTGATCAAATAAAACATATTATACTTTAACAAAGTGTAGAAAGTACCACAATTTACTACATATTTACACCGATTGTATACAAACATCACCGGATGCAACGAGCTCAAGTGTGATTTGCATGACTAATTTTGCGATCTCTGTAGTGGTCGGACAAGGCTTGCGCACCCCACCTGATCCCGCGGGACGGAGCTCCGGGCTGGACGCAACAAGAGCTGAAGGAAAGACTGTTCCAGGAGATCATGTGCTATCTGGACAAGGGCAAAGTATGTAACCTGTTGTTTAGGGAATGTGCTTTCCTTCATAACATTCTGCAAACTCGTCACAGTGAACAACAAATATAACAGATGGCGTCTTATTTGCCATTCAGACTTTGAGGCTGTTTGTTTGTTCTCTCGTCCTCAGATGTGGGAGAAGGCCATCGAGATGGCCAAACAGCTTGCTAAACTTCACGAGAACCAAATGTTTGATTTCCTCGAGCTCAGCCAGCTGCTGGTAAGACAGATGTGATAAAAAGCCCTGGTGGGATCTGAAGGTAACACCACAGAGAAAACCTTGAGTTTCAGCCAAAATAAGAGACAAACCTCGGGCTGGTCTCGATCCGCACGCTGAATGTTTATTCATACGGTGGGCTGGTGATCTATAACACGGTCTGTCGTCAGTGCATGAACAGAGGAACTTTAGGCATGAAGAGGAAGGAAACGCTGGTGTGACGAGTGCTGTAGTAGTGACGCGCTCTTCTCTCTCAGATCTGCCCCTCGGCTCTCTGTGGTTCTCACGACTTCACTTAGAACAGTCACTCTTAAAGCTGTTAAACTTGGAGGAGAGACGCTTGCAATTATTCAATGTCCTGCAGCGCATTAACCACAATGTTCATTAGTTAACTGATTTAATTTTACACTGTTACAAGTACCATTACTTCATTCATGTCATCGACTCATAACTACATAACTAATTATTGTAGTTTTCTTATTTTGAATGAACGGTTTTTATATTTTTAGTTGTCATGTTCATTTTAGTTTACATTTTAGCCATTTTTTTATGTGCGTCTTTATTTATCTGTTTATATTGCTATTAGGTTTAATTTAGGTTTTCCTTTTAGGTTTAGTTGAGATTTAATATAATTCCAGTTATTATTGTAACATGAAGCATCGCGTTCCTTGCAGGAATAGTTTGTTATTTTTGCACGATCGAGCAAAAAGCATCACGCAACAGGGATTGTTTTCTTGTTTTCACGTCTGGACGTGACAGGTGTCAATGAACTCTGTGTGAATTTCCTGCTCGAGTTCAAAAACCCGACACTAGCTCTCCGCTATTCGCGTCTTTGCATTGACTTTGTATGTAATTTACTTGTGCAAATCGCTTAATTTGATGTGAACGCAGCATTGGTGACTCAATTTAAACAACTTGATTTTTAATACAACATTTCTGACTTTCTTTTATTTTTTTTTCAATTAATAATTAGGACAATATTTAATATTATGTCAATAATCAAAAGTGTTTTAATAGTTATTTTTACTATAGTAAACTATAATCACTGTGGTTTTCCAGACTTTTTTCAATTGATCCATACAGTTTAAAAATGACAAAAGGACCATAAAACAATATTGTTGTATATTACCATAACGATATCACACTAATATATTAGTCTGTTCCTCACAAATCATATCTTTAATTCAGTCCTAATTCAATTAATATCTATAGCATGTGTCACAGTTCTGCATTATTGCAACTTGCAACAGCTTTACAGAAAATAACTACAGAAAAAGAGATGATATAAAACAGAAAAGTGCTGTGGTCCACACAAGTACAGTATATAATACGGGATATTATTGCTACTATTTCATAAAATGTAGCAAAACTTCTAAAGCTATTTGTTTTAATCTGATCCGTACATTCATAAAAACAGGCAAATCCATACATGTCGTTTCACTACAGAAGACGTGAAATGTATTTTTATGGTCCTTTTTACTGCAATCGTTCCACATTCACTTTCATTGTCTAGAACAGAGCAGTTTAAATATTCTGCTCGACCAGAAATAGCGAGTACATTTTGTAAACTCGTTGCGTGTTAAATGTAAATGTGACTTGATTTTGTTCACAGAAACAGCAGGCGCAGTATTATGAGAACATCATGCATGCCATGAGACCTCAGCCCGAATATTTCGCAGTTGGATATTACGGCCAAAGTTTCCCGACTTTTCTTAGGGTGAGTAAATTTGCCGATCCAGCCCAATTTTCCCATTTTTTTATGTTTTTACTGCAACCAGTATAAAGGATGCAACCTTAGAATGCAAGTTTTATTATTTTATCATTGGGTGCGCCAATGTCTAATTTTCTGTCTCTTAATGTGGTGTAAAATTGCAAAGAGTGGATTAAATAGTGCCATAAACATGCAGGCAGGGCCGACTCGCTGTCTGGCATTTCGGCACCAAACAACAAAAAAAAAGGATTTTAATAACAGCTTTCCCCAAAGAGCTCTCTTGAGTAATTGGGTTTTAACATGGAAATAATACTTCTGTTTTCACAGTCAGGGGTTTGGAAATCCTGGGGCTCACACTCTTGGCCCTTAGAAATCTAATGAAATTAAAGCCTCTACATAGTTATTATTGCTTCCGTCTGCCAGATATCAAGCTACGAAAATAACTTGAATAGGAAAATAACTTTGTCATAATGAGATCAATGACCTGTTGGTTGCAGCCGGGAAGTTTGTTTCATGTTCACAGAAATAATCCATTCTGCCTGTCCAAAACAGAACAAAATGTTCATATTCCGCGGTAAGGAATACGAGTGGCTGGAGGACTTTAGCCTGAAGATGATGTCTCAGTTTCCCAATGCGGTGAAGATGACCAGCACATCGCCCCCTGGTGACAACATCTGTAACTCACCCGGTCAACGTATCCTTCATGCTTATACAGACAATACTCTTGTGTAATCACTATTAACCAAAATCTTACTGCAAACTGTTTCCAATAGAAGATATAGTTGTATGTTTGTTTTAACAAGACGTAGGATTCAACTGTATATAAACAGCCACAGAAAAATTTCAGACACCATTTGAAACTAAAATTTGTTTTTTTTATTTACAATTTATAGTGGAATGGTCTCCATGTTTTTTTCCGTTGATGTATGTCACTTTAAATCCAATACAGAACCTCTAAAGACTGTGAACGGTCTGTGCTATGTACGTAAAAAAGCTAAACAAGATTAAAATATAGTTGTTAATTTGTAAATATGTCCACATGAAAGTTTGTTAACGTGATAAAACTATAAATAATAACTTCAAAATTAAGACCAAACGTCTTTTGCTGCTCTGACACCTTTGTGAACTTCATTCACAAATATCACCTTAAAAAACAAATATCCCCAGAATCTGTTGAATTTCCATGTAGATGCCACTTGGCATGATATTTTGTTACTATTAAGTTTTTTCTACTATTCAAATGTTGTTTTGGGTGTCCTGTACATGAAAATATCTTCCAGTGTTCGTCCCTCAACGGCTCTCCTCAGATATTCAGTGTTTCACAGTCAAGCCCGTTCTCAACTTGCCTCAGTCGTTCAAAGACAAGGGACTTCCAGAACAAATCCTTAAGTACAGTATGAAACAACACATCCGTCATGATTCAGAAATCTCGCTTCTGTCTCACTCACATTCTCTCTTTACTGCAGTTACTACCGCACGAACGAGGTGGACAAGTTCCAGTATTCCAGACCTTTCAGGAAGGGAGAGAAAGATCCAGACAATGAGTTTGCTGTGAGTTCACATTCATTTCTCATTTTATTGCACGCAGTATAAAGTGTACATGTTCAAATATATACATTGATATTCATTGGACGTATGGTGCAAGTTATCATATTTGGTAACTTAATCAATGAATCACAACGGCATTGTCGAGGGCATTTTTAAACTTCGGCATTATTCCGGAATTGCGGATCGAGTATCTGCGCCCCTATCTACTCCCACACATAAGTAAATATCATCGAAACGAACATAAGATAATGAAACTGGCACATTATATGGTTGAATAGTTGTGTTTAATGTTTAGATAGATGATGTATGCTTAGGGTGTCTAGAAATTAGTGAACATCGTGGCTGAAAAATGGTGTGACCATATTTGATCATACACCCATTTCAGGTAAATGACAAAGTGTCCATATTTGGACCAACACCAGATGCGTCTATTTATACTTTTACTAGTAATGCATTATAAGATAGGGCAATAGTACTTACTAGTGCATTGAATGTTGCCACAGGTTTGTATAACATTATATAGCGTTCCATTTGGAAACGTATTACAGTTTGTATTAAACCTAAATGGCATTTATTTGTGTTGATTTTACTCTGAGCCTCATTACTACTAAAATAAGTGGCACAAGATGTACTTAGTGCTTTGTTTTCAGTAGATCTGCACTTTGATGTCACTGTTTTAAATGTGTGTTTGTGTTCCTAAATGTTCCTAAATAAAACACAATATTTTCGTAAGAGGAAAAAAATCCTAAATAGAAGAAAAAAAATCCTAAATAAAAGACAATATTTTCATAGGAACATTTTTCTTCTATTAAGGAAAGAAAATTCTCTTAAGTAAATATTCTTTAAAGTTTATATATGTTTTATGCAATTTATTTATGTTATACATATTATTGTATTATATTCTTAAATATATAAACATTTTGTGAAGATAATGACCGTAGCGAGGAACCATACATGGCAGCTTCATTGACCTTGGTTTTCAAGATTTAATCAAACAGTTACAATAGTTCAAAAGTCTTGTAATAACGTCCAATAACACTACAGGGTTGAATTGTTTAATTTCTAAGTATTTCAATGATTGCCCTATAAAGGGTTTAACATGGTGAAATGTTGACATCATGTAATTTATACAGAACATGCTTGAGCTCAGCAGAAGCTATCAATTGACCCCATGTGAGAGACGTTGAATTTCATCAAAACCTGCAACTAAAGATCCAAACGCAAGATTCCCATGAAACCTCAGAGATGATGAAATCCTGATGCTCCCGTTACCTCTGTACAGATGAAGAATCGGCCATTATTCACTATATTCAATCATTCTGACACTTGTGATGTTTTTTGAACCTGTTACCGGCACTTCATTCATCTACCTTGCAGGTTTATATAGAGTTTTTCTTCTGAGAATGACAAAGAACACAGGTTTTCTCTGTCCAGGTGTGCCCTCGGTCCAAGCATTTAACCCCTGATTGCTCCACTACTACAAAACACCCGCAATTATTGTCCTTTTACTATTAAAAAGCCAATTACAATCGTATTCTTTCGAATATCTACATTCGAAAGAGACATAATGCTTTCTCTCCGATTGTCCCTATAGAACTTTGGCTTATTATTGGCTCTTTTAATAAAAGCTTTGAATAATTGCCATTGGTCCTGGTTATTCTATTATTGATGGGAATCTCTGTAATTGAATGTGGTACGTGGAGATAATTGAAGTGCAGATGTCGGAACCCCTTTTTGTAAATGTGACTCTACTTTTCACCTCACAGACCATGTGGATCGAAAGAACCACCTTCATCACGGCATATCGCTTTCCTGGAATTCTCAAGTGGTTCGAGGTGAAATCCATGTCTGTGGTGAGAGACTCTTATCTGATACACCCTCATATACACATTTAACACTAGTGAGTTCTTATTAATGAAAGAAATACACACCCACATGACCAAATATTACATTATATCAATATTGACACATCAGCTTATGTTTAGGGTGTTTTCTGTTTTCTTTAAAACCTTTGATCTGAAGGTGAATGTGTAAAATACGCAGTGTTGGATAGAACTGTAGTATATTTACTTTTTGAGTACATTTTCAAAATATCTGTATTTTATGAGAGTTTTTTACAGTAGAATTTTTTACCGCATTATTCTTTTATTTTATGAATAAATCATGTTTTTTTTAGCTTTAAAAACTCAAGTGAAAAAGAAAAAACTTGATTTAAATGTATACATTTTATTTTATTTTACATTTTAATTTAAGGTATAGAAAACATGTAAAAATATATTTAACAATTATATATGCTTATCAACTAATACAGTCATTTTTCTCCAAAGTTCATATACTTTTACTTGAGTAAAAGTAAAAAAACTTCACTGCTATACATGTTATGTTAAGAAAAATATAATTGTGTGTTGAATTTCCTTATATATATATATAAAGAGCACATTATAAAAATTGTGTACTTGGCGTTATACTTTTAAATTTCAATCTGTTTTTATGATTTTGTTTGATGACTGATTTTTAAGTCCTGATCTTGAATATAAATTTATTTGGAAAAGGATGGTTGTAAACCAATATGTCACAATGTACACAAATCCCTGTGGGAAGTAAAAACTAATATATACTTAATATTATACAATTATTAATAATTGTTGTACATTTTATATGGATTTAGAATTTTATGGTGGCACTTTATATAATTTCCTTTTGAATTTTCTTAATTTCTTTAAAAAAAAAAAAAATCATTTCTAAAGGTAAAAGTATTCACTTATCAATGAATTCAGCCATTCATCCGTTCACCTTCATGTCGTTCCAAACCACAGAAACCCGACATTCTTACAGGTTTGGAAAAGCGTCATCTTCGGTGAATAGTGGCTGAATTTTCTGTTTCATTCATGTGTAAGAACTCCTAACTGTCTCATATATAGGAAGAGATCAGTCCTTTGGAGAATGCCATAGAAACCATGGAGCTGGCCAATGAGAAGCTGAGTAATCTGGTCCAGCAGCAGGCCTGTGACCGCTCTCTCCCCGTTCACCCCCTGTCAATGATGCTCAACGGGATTGTGGACCCCGCGGTCATGGGCGGCTTTTCCAACTATGAGAAGGTTTGTCTCCAGATCTTTTTCTTCACTCGTCTTGTATTCATTTTAAACCAAAGAAAAGTGTCGGGCTGTCCACCGTATGACACACCTCTGAATGGGCTGGATGCTGCTCCGCGCTTACTCAGTACTGTCTTCTCTTGGTCAGCGATGAAAAATTGATGTGCACCTTGAGGCGTCCCGTCTGCTTGAGCATCAGCTGATCTTAATTGAAATTTTTGTATCGCCCCCTCAGGCGTTTTTCACAGAGACCTACATGAAGAAAAATCCTGAGCACCTGGAGCCCATTGAAGTCTTAAAACATCTCATCGCACTCCAGGTGACGTTCTGTTTAGATCTTATTATCTGTTTACAGGTTCACGCTTGTATCTCGAAACATTGACACAGAGGCGACAAATTGATCAAATCACTGCTAACGTTACGTATGATAACGTCGTTTTTAAGTCTGACTTTCAGTCATGTTGTAATGTCTATTTTTGCATAATTTAGTGAGTTAAATATTTCACAGATTAAATCCATTTCACCTCATTTATTTACAGACAAATGAGATAAAAAAAATTCTCTGAGCCTCTCTCTTTCTCTCAACAGATTTGGTAGATATTGTTTTTTTCTTGAAACTAGTAACTTTGTATGGGCACCTATAGTTTAAATGTTCCTGTATGACGTATCGCTTATTGCTCCCTGAACTCTCTGTGAATCGCTTTGGATAAAAGCGTCTGCTAAATGACTAAATGTAAATGTATTTTCGTGATGGATGAAAACCTTGGCTGAAATTCATAAGTGACTTTAAAACTGTTCAATTAAATGTAGTTTTAGTATAAATCACATGTAAATAACATGAAAACGTGGTACATGGTAAATATAGAATTGCAAATCTTTTATAAGATGAACCCTAGACATCTGAAATGAAGTTAGATAAAAAGAGAAATAAAAGAAATAAGACATGAAACAAAATTGATATAAAAAATGAAAAAAAAGAAGGATTAAAAGAACTAAAACATGAAAAAATACTATATATATATATTAATATTGTATATTAGTGACAGTAAATAAACTGAAAACACAAATAAATAAAAAAAAGTCAGTAATTGCGCAGTAGTTGAATGCATTATTTAATATTTACTGTCTGTAATCAGGTTCCGCTGCTGGATGAGGGGATCCGGATCCACGGGGTGAAATCCACAGAACAGCTCAAACCTCTACACAACAGACTGGTCAGCTGCTTTCAGGACCTGCGTGCCAAAGTGGAGAAACTCTACGGCGTCATTACTCTGGTGAGAGCCCATATAACACTTAAACTATAACGATGGGATGGACATCTCAGTTTGACTAAAACACAATCAATCATTGGAAGAGAAAGAAATACTTTATATCTGCATGCCTTACACTGTATGTGTCGTGTGTTTTGCTGTCTTTGTGAGAATTATGACACAGAATTAACTTTGATTTGCAATCATCCATATGACTGAAATAGCCTATGTGTACAGCTTTAATGTGTATAACCAACATTTATAATATTTGTGCATGAAAGTATTTGCCCTGATGTAAACAAAGACTGTCTGATGTATTAACGACCTTAGTTTATAAACTATAGAAGCCCATGGACGATCCAAAGAAATATCTGTGTGTGTGTCTTCAGCCCTGCTCTCTGACAGAAAAGAAGAAGAGTCGTGTGGGGTCAGTGGTGATGCCGTACATCATGTCGTCCACGCTCAGACGTTTGTCCACGATCTCAAACGCCTCCTCTGGACACTCCAGCGGCTCCGGCTCCTCTGATGGAAACTCCTCCAGACCATTGTCACAGGAGTCAGTACCCATAATCCCGTTCTATCGCTCGCACAAATAAGGTCATTCAGAGGTCACGTGATTATTCCTGGCGGTGCATAAACGTGACATTTTTATAATAAATAAACCAGGGTTTTATTATAGTGATTTTTTTGGCAGATTGATTGTCTCTTTTGTATTTCCATACGCAAATGCTATGGTTATTGACAGACATGATTATTGTGGTTAGACCGTAGTTAACCATGGTAACCATGGTATCACTACAAAAAAAAATGTTTGCTGTGTTTATTTTATTGCACATTTGTAAACAATCAAGGTTGACCGATGTGATGCACAATATATTAAGAGTTAAAGAAATTAACTAAATCTCTTGCATGTGGTTTCTAGGGACTTCTGGGTGTATGTTAGTTTTGTACTTGAAATGTATTCAAAGAATTCCAACCATAAACAGATTTTAAGCTCTTGTTTGAGGGTGATGGTTGATTGACAGGCGAGGAGGCGGTCCTTCACTTTTGTCTGGGACTGGAAAGCATTTACATTACAAATCTGATGTGGTCGGCTTCTTTTCCGCTTCCTCCTATTGTGGTTTGAGTGATCGGATCACAAAATGTTTTGGACCCGTCGACGCATGTTTTTTAGCATTCTTTACTTAATACCAGGTGTAAACACATTCTTATTGTTTCCTGTTGTCTTGTTAAAGCTTTGATTGAAATGAGATGATGGCTGGTGACACTCATGAATGAAAATGCAATGTCTGGAGGAGTTCCGCTTTCTTTGCTTTTCTATTCTTTTTTATTCAAATGTAGCATTTTACACTCCTGAGATAGGCACAGGCTCCCCGTGACCCGAGGTAGTTCGGATAAGCGGTAGAGAATGGAATGGAATGTAGCATTTTACGTGATATTGTAGATACATCAATGTTGGCGGCTTACATTAGAATTAACATTTCTTTGGTACGCTTTTTACGATAAAGTGCGTGTATCACAAAACAAGCAATTACTGGGACACACAGCTGAGAGTATACCTCACATTATAAAGCACATCTAAGGCAAAGAACGTCTTAAGAACATTAGCATATACATTGAGATTTCACATCAGGATACTGATCTAAACCAGTCTAATGCAACGACGCTGAAATAGACACGGCCGTATTTAAAAAAGAATAAACAAACACATTTTTCACAGATATTTCACACATGAAAAGGTGAATTTAGGAATATATTTTTTTCAGAATCCTAGATAAGAAAACATCAAAGCTATTGTAGAAATGCCTAAAGCACCAATGATTTATCGTGCATATATCTCTCTCTGTCTTTTTCTCAGTTCACTGCTCTCCCGTGTGAGTGACAGCAGGGCGTCGGTTTTGTCCCGTTCAGAAGAAGATAATCGGATCAGTAAGAAGAACAGAAAGGAATGGAGCGTGAGCAAGTCTCAGGTTCTTCTGCAGAGACCCTCCAACATGGATGAGGTGCCTAAGCTTTACAGCTTTATGACTGTGTTCTGTTTATAACATCACAATATGACGATGTACGACATTAAAGAGACAATTCAGATTTTGCATATATTGAAACAAATGAGCTGTCTCTGATCCCCCTTCACTGTCATTGTATTAAACAGCTATTTTCTTTTCCCACAACAGTAAATTAAGCCATTTGTCTTGAGTAAATATTGACAATATTTCTTTTTAGAGCGACCTGTGACTTTAACAGAGTGGTTCTCAACCTTTTCGTGGTCGTGCCCCCATGTAAACCCATTTTAAGAACTGCCGCCCCCCCATACTGTACATTGAGGATAGATAAGATAATGTGTAAAATACTCTACGTTTGATATATACAGTATATATAAAGAAGCAAAAAAACACCTGTGTATACAGATTGATCTCAAGAGATCAGATTATAAATGTAACAACCTTGCTGATAAAACAAGAGAAACCATTAAATTACCATCGTAAACCGTTCGCTTTTTGCATTAAAACGGAAATTCTAGTGTTTTGGACATTATTATAAAAGGATTAATCTGCCAGATCACAAGAACGGTGCGCGTTTCATGATTTTAACACGAGCGAGAGTTTATTCGCAGTTTATAATACAGACGCGGTGTGGTGTCATTTGCCTGTCGAAAATAGCGTTTTTACATCTTTAATTACTGTCAACAGCTTTAAACAGCCGTCCAAGTTCATGCATGTTTATTTAAAGCCACTCCCTTCACACTAACTCTGAACTCATCAGGAGAGAGAGAGACTTGCGCTTATTCCAAAATTACAGTCTGAAAGACAAACATAGTTATATGACCTGTTTCTGAAGATGATGTCGAGGTAATTGCTTCTGTTTCCTGAGGGGACGTTTGCCTGCTTTGTAGATATTAAGCTTTCGTGCGCAGCTTCAGACGGAACGTTGCCCTCCGTCAATTTGCAATCACGTTCCTCCTTACATTCTCCATCGAGTTCCAAAGATTGGGGTTTCGGGGAACCATCACCCCCCACCTTCAGTACCTCTGCACCCCCCCTGGTTGAGAACCGTGTTTTAACATGATAACAGTCCGTTAATCTTGATACAATGATAATTAACACTAAAATAAATACAAACGTGTATTTGTGTGCAGATTTCTCTAGAGAAGCAGCAGAGACCTAAAAGTCTGACGATTGGTGATCGGAGACTCACGCTGTCTCTGTTTCATGCAGAATCATCCAGTTTAAGTTTACACAACCCACTCAGCCCACTTCCTGCTTCACCAAACACACCGCGCAGCTCCAGTGAGTTCACACACACACACACCATACAGCTCAAGATTCAAGATTTTATTTGTCACATAGACAGTTATATGGAGAATACACAACCAGCAGTGAAATGGAGGTAAATGTACAGTAGCTCAAGTGAGTGACACACACCACACATACACTACTGTCAAAAGTTTAGAGACACTTGAGTGAAATGTTTCTCGTTGTTTTAAAAACATTTTGATCTGAAAGTGTATTTTTAAACGTCTGAAATTAGTTTAGTAGACAAATTTAGCAAACAAAAATAACATTTTGTTTAATCTTTTTTTTTTAAATGGATGACTGGGACTGAATATTGAAGAAAGAGCAGCACAGAATAGATGGGAACACATTTAATATTGTTTAAAAAGCATCTCAGGGTGAGACCTCAAGATGCTGCTTGACAAGAAAATGACATGAAAATATTTCTGCAAATTCTAGTCAAACGGCATCTTGACTGAAGATGATAAAATATGACACGTTTTATAATATTTTTCATTTGTTTTAGTTAACACGTAATTCCCTTTGTTATATTAAAAAATCTTGAGGAGTTCATTATTTTTCTAAAATATGGAAAAAGTATGAACAAATAGTCCTTAAGTGTCTAAAAACATATCTGCTCATTCACACAACCTGAAAAACTCTGTAGAAGTTCACATCATCTCTTCATCATTCATCTGCAGGCTACACATGTCTCCCGAGTGACGGTGACATCAGCACATTTGACATCACAAGCACTCCACCACCAATGCCACCGAAGAAACACCCGCACGATAGTGACATCATCTACAACTCTATCTCTGAGGTGAGACAAACATCACAGTCCCACAACATGGCCTGGATTCTGTTCATGTCTTCTAGATATTGAGGAGTTTGAGGATGCGACAAATGTGTATAAAATAGCTCAAAAATATTAACAATTTAGACCTATTTATTTCGATTCTTTCTTTTGATTAACATCTTTTAGTTTTCTTTTTTCATTCATTTTTGCAGTTTTAGTCTGTGAATGTAAATGAATTACTTCACATGAGAATGATCGCACTTCCGTTTGAAAAAAGGGCCAAAACAAATCTTAAAGGAACAGTTCACCTTTAAAACACTTCTGCAGAACACAAAAGAAGATTTTTTAAAAATGTCCCCATTGAGGTCCACTGTATGGACACAAAACCAATGCAAGTCAATGGAGACCAACAGGGTTTCTGTTACCAACATTCTTCAAACTTTCTTCTTTTGTGTTCTGCAGAGGAAAGAAAGTCATACGGGTTTGTAATGACAAGAGGATGAGTGAATGATGGATTTTTGTTTTCCAGTTAAGTTTGTATGATATTAATATGAACATATTTTGGTAACACTTTCCTTGAATCATATATGTATAATGCATAAGAAATAGTTTTTAAAGTGTAAAATGCATTATAATTTTTCATAATGTGTGTTGAAATGCATTATATGTAGTTGTAAATAAGTATAACCAATTTAAAATGTGTGGTGTAACAATGAATTGAAGTGTTATAAAGTTTTAACTGTAATAAAAGAAAATTGTAAGACATCACAAAGCATTAAAAGGTGCATTACAATGCTTTAAAACGACTTTTATAATGCATTATGCATACATGCTTCAAGGAAAGTACGACCTATATTTTTTTATGAAAAAAGAATATAAACAAACTCTTTCTACAATATATACATTTTCTATCAAACAATTTTTTTCATTTTTGTCATACGACCTCATAATAATTGAGTGAAATACTGTACTTCTACTGTACTATAAATGTTTCTAACACTTCTAATAAGCTAAAACGTGATATAAAAATGGACAAAACATAACTAATGCATTCATAAAAATCTTGTCAGACTGAAGGTAAAATATATTGTTGTCTTTGTTTCACCTGTAGTTCACACCTCCTTTGCCAATGAAAGTTGAAAGCAAGCCTCCACCCCCACCACCCAAAACCCGCAAGTCCATGTTTCCCAGCAATGACAGCAACCCACTATAAGAACATCAACTAGCGCTATATGTCTCACATCTGTACACGCTCGGAGCGTTGGGTTTTATCAGATTATCTCTCGTGAACGGTACCCAAGACATCCGAGGATCTCCTCTGTTTAAAATGTCTCCCCCTGATAAAACATCACTGCTCTTTGTTCATTTAGAAAAAAAACTCTGGATCGTATTTTTCATCACTGCTGGGCAGAAATGTGACCAATGGATTTTTTGTTAAATGTTATCGTCGTTTATGTCTAGACATCATTTGTTTTGTCTCTCTGCGCCTTATGAATTTCAGATATCATGACAACGGAAGCAAATGTTTATATTTTAACTCCCTCTTTGCACACATTCACTTTGCACATCACTCTCGCCCGTGGAGCTCACACATATCAAACTTTCTAATTGAATCTCTCGCAGGCACTGCGCACAGTTTGCTTGCCATTACTTTCCCCAAAGCAAAACATTTCTCTGCGCTTTCATTTTTCAGTGCGGAAACCAAATTTGTATGCAAAAAACCTCAAATATGAGACGTGTAGTGAAATAAGTTTCGTTCTGGAGATGCAGTTTGATGCGGAGGGTCTCATCTCGCTGTCAGATACCTCAAATCTCAACATCATTCCGGTAGTCTGCGCACTGTATGAAAAGCACACAATGTATATTTATGCCAAACTGTTTTTTAAATATGATAAAGTTTGAAATTTGAATGAAATAACCGCACCTTCAGATGTGTTAAATTATTATTTGTAATGTTTTTGAATGCAATTATGAATTTGTTGGTAAAAAGTCAGAATCTGGATCGGATTCATATTTGCGCAGTTACGGTTCATATGTTAAGATTTACATTCAAGGTTTCTAGGTTTCTAGTTTTGTACTGTAGCAGTGTTTGTGCAAACACATTTCTGCACCAAACGTTTGTATATTCTGTATTAAATCATGAAATTATGAGAACAAATAAGATCAGTTTCCCAGATCTATGGGGGAAAACCCGAGCAATGTTTTTTAAAAGGGATCGTAGATGTAAATATTACATTTCTTTTGACAGAATTATTTAAACTTGATATTGTAATTTAAAGGAGGTTTGAATGAGCGGACTTAATTCTTTAAAGCAAGAACATTGATCATTTTAACTTTTCTGAATTTTTTACTCTTAATTAAATGAATTTGTTTTTAATGTCATTCCTATTTGTAGGTTTCCAGTCACTGTGGGCAGTTCTTGTCGATGAATGTGAATATGATTTATACTGTTGACTTGTACTTCAGAATGCCTGCACTTCGGTTTCAATAAAAGTGCCAAAACAAATCTTTTTTATTTTTATGTTCTCTACTCTGTGTTTATTTTGAAAGTTAAAAATAAAAAATGGATTGTAATCGCATGCTAGAAACAAAATGTTGAAAGAGGATGACTGTGAATACTTTCTATAGACTGTTTCATCGAACTCACGCGCTTGCCTGAAATGAACTTCCGGTCTGTGTTTGGTCATAATGCAACAATTTAGTTTATATTAATATTGATTTATTTTTAGATTTTATTGTATATTAATTGTTATTTATTAAATTAAAACTACTCAACGGTTATTGGTTCTTTGCGGAGGTCTACTGGAACTTGGGCCACATAACACCTCTGAAATCATCTATACTAAACTTCTACTAAACAAATGATTGTGTAAGTGAAAGTATCTCTCTAGGGCTTTCCCACACATAAAATCATTTGGCACTTGATTTAGACACTCAGATTTACGCAATTAAGCGCACTTATCAAAGCTGTGATCAAAAATGAAAGAAAGCAAAAGAAAATAGATCTAATACCAATTTTACAAATATAGCAAAACAACGCTATGAAAAGAAGCATGAAAAGAAGAATCTTGCACTTTTTACTTTCTTATAATGTAGTTAAAAGCGTTCTTTATTATTCTGAATAAAACAAAGGACACTTTTTCATCCCAAAAACAAAAAGGTTTATTCTTATAATAAACAGAAGAGAATTTTGTGCCTCAGGTGTTGACTTTGCTTAGGGCCCCCAAAATGGTAAACACGCCCGGTGTTTATTTTTACACCATTAAGTCTAACTGATATTTTTTGAACCAGGATCTTTCCCCTGTCTGTGAGGTAATGACCGATGGAATGAAGATGACACGAGTCATGTAATTGTGAGGGTTTAATCTAGTGCTTTGCTCATAGCAGCCGGAAACATAGATTGTGCATAGACTCATTTCTCATATCCCGTGTTTAGATTGGAAAGTGAAGGATATTGTCTTTGAAGGTTGTTATGTGGAAATCAATTTTTTTCTTCTGTTGCCCTTGATATGAGCTTTGAAGTCAAGTGTGCTTGAGATCACGCTTGGCCTCTGTAAAGTGCAAACAAGTTTCTATATTTGACTTCATTTCTTTGCCCTTTATACCTTGTTTTCAACATATTGTTCTCGAGAATAAAGGTCTGCTTGTAAGTTTAGATGCTGAAGGCGGGACCGGTCATGAAATGTTTGCTTTTCAGTGCCCCTGTCTACTAGCCGCCTGAACATTGTAGTCTCTGTAAAATGATTGATCGCTAAATAGCCTTTAATCTTATATGCCACTGATGGATGTCTCCATGGTAACACCGTTTAACACTTGCATACTTCAGAACATAAGATTCTCAATTTAACCCATGGACTCGGAAAGAAAAGACATAAGCCATGAGGTTTCTGTTTACACCATTACCTTTAATCAACTGCAATGTTTTTAAATGAGTATTTGGTCCAAAATATGAACATCAACATCGTGTCTATATAAACCGGTGTTTTGTGAAGCTTCATGCGGATGTTTTTCACGAGTAGGGAAACGCTTCAAAGACCACAGACATTCCAAAATATTCTTTTATGGATGAACTATTCCTATAATACTGGTGGTATTTTAGATATCAGTTCATTTGAATGTTTCCTGTTAGCATCTTCAACACAGGCTTGTATTACCGGTTGACTTTCTCTCCCTTAGTGCATAATGTTATTCTTCACACAGACTTGATAGATGTTATATAAACATGGCAATATTTGCTAACATTAATTTGATCAGAATGTCTTCATCTGCATTGATATGGAGAAATGGAGACTGAGGAACCCGTTGCTTTGTCAACAGGTGTCTCATCGGGCAAATATGTTTTGATTTATTGTTTTTTCACACAAGTTTATTTTGATCCCACACACACATTTTCTCTGCATTAGAAGTGTTTTTTTTATATCGCTTCTCTCCAATTAGCTATATATACACTGTGTTTAATGTGGAGTTTCTATCAGAATGATTCCATTTAAGAGCTGCACTGATTCATACCGTACACCTGTGTCGGTTGTCTATATATTTAAGGTCGCTTTCTGATTTTTGCATTTTTCTTTACTCTGTGTTATTGCAAAATGACTGTAGTCAGAAAAGATCTAGTCTATACAATTTACAAAGGTATATATAGTTATAAATATGTTCTCTCTTTCGGCAAAGAAGCGGAAACGTGACGACATCTTATGCTGGGTTCAAACCAAACGTGACCAATCGCTTTCCACGCTCTGTATTACTCGCGGGAAAAGTTTATTTTGATCTGACAAATATTTTCAACCTTCGCGGCAGACTAGATTGACGCACGTTCACGACAGTCGCGCCGCCCGATTCGCTCCTCGACGCACCTTGAAAACTTTATGAAAAATGTACTCTTTGAAAACGCTTCATTCGTGTTTGGTGTGAACCAAGCGTTAGTCCTGTGAGAGCCACTGTACTGCTTTGAAAGGAAGGGGTGGAGTAAGCCGTTGGTTGTAATTCGCAACCTCACCACTAGATGCCACTAAATTTCATACAGTGGACCTTTTAAAAACTATTTGGATACTCGGATCTGCTTAAAATGCACAAATAGTGTTTGTATAATAAAATAAAAAGGAGCTTAGCAAAACATAAACTCACAGAATTCCTGTTAGATTTTTCATCTACTTTTGAATAACAGATTCTCTTTTACAACCCTTATCTGTAAGTCTGATGTGTCTTGTTTAATTTGTTTTTCACTGGTGTCTAATGAGCCTCACCGGTGAATATTTGCCAAATGCAAATAACATGAACAATTATTCCAATGCTTCACATTTATTAAAATATTGCACAGATTTATCCGTATGTATCAGCACATATAGAGTTTGTGTACACAAAAGGCAAGAACAACAGTTTTACACTTTATTTTAAATACATGATATTATAAAAAAGGCATAAAGTTGATCTTTTACACATCGAGTTAACACAAACCTTTAGTGAGTCGAAAACACAATTTAGACTTTCACAATGTTTAAAATGAAACTAATGCTAATAATTGATCCGCTGGGGTGAAAAATAGACTCACAAAGTAGCTTGAGGAATATAGCATTACCTGCATTTACTTTTATACACGAGATGTTTGATGGGACACAAATAGAAACGTTCTTCTAAGTAAAATTCATTACTAAATAACTTTCCTGTTTACTTTAGTGCCTCCACACAGAACCTACACATGTTGAAGTTTTAGTTACATGTCTGTAGTTATGGCCGCACTCCATTTCATTCTTCTTCGTTGTCTTGCGGCTCTGTTTTGACCTCCGCGACCTTCAAACCGCTTATGCAAGGGTACTCGTCTATAAAGATGTTATAGGAGGCTACAAGTTCCTTCCAGTGTCTTTTCTTACCGTAAACCATCGCAGCGGCACTGACTGTGGTGTAGATGCTTGCGATCAGAACAATCAAATAAAGGGTGTTCTGCATCATCAGCACTACGGTCGCCATCGTCAACATGTCGCCAACCACGAACATAACAAATATGACCACCAGGCTCAGGGTCATCCTGATCACCCGCATCTGAGTGCCCATCTTGGGCCCGTGGGCGCCGTTACTGCTGGCTTTCATGTTCCGAAGATGTTTTGCCAGGTTGTACATAATAGAAATGCTGCTTTTCACCATCACGATGCACGGGATGATGTCAGAGATGAGAATGTAGTAGGAGATGTAGGTGTATTCAATGGGAGTGGTGGGCAGGATGGTCCCGCAGTCGGCTATGGTGGAAGTGTAATTTTCATGGCCCACCATTATCAGCAACGGGACACAGTTTACAAAACCACTTATGTAGATAAAGAGCAGGACGATGTGCACATGTTTCATGATGGCCTCCTGTATGCGTGTGTAGCAGTGGACCGGCTCTACCACCAGTTTGGTGCCGTAGTAGAAGATGAGAAACGCAGTGCTCCAGAATATGACGAGTTTTAGGCTGAAGATGAACACCAGGAGGATCGCTTCTCCAAAGTTGATTCCGCACACAATGTCGATCTGGTCTATGGTCTGCCATAAGTAGGTGAGAATCTGCAGGGTGATGCTGGCAACGGCGATGGCCGAGATGATGAAGTCACACGGGTTCAGCTTGTGCGTCTTTCGGTAGCTCCTATGGATCACCAGAAGCAGGTACATGTTGAAGAAGATTGTACAGATGGCCAACAAGCCCGTCGTAAGCCAGATGAGAAGTTTGTCCGTAAGCATCAACATGAGTAGGCTTAAGTTGAGAGTCATACAATAAAAACAGGAGAAAAAGTGAGAAAGCATTCGAAATTGTTAAATCTAGAGAATAATTGGGGTCAAATGGAGACTAAAATCTGTTTATTGGATTAAGACCCCATATAAAAAAAATGCTGGTTTGTTTCAACCTATGGTTGGGGAAAGTAGGGACTGAGCAAATCCTTTCAAACTCGGTCAAGTTTGAGATTTAAAAAATCTGTTGAATTTGTTTAAGTCACTGGATGAGGACCATCATTCATTTTCTTCATAATTTGTTTCAACATATGCTAGTTTGAAATTATATAATTTGAAGAATTTAAACTAAATTAAAATTTTGATAGGAATAAAGTAAAATACATTTAAGTTGAGGTTCATAAAATGATTAACTGCAAATAACAAGAAAAATCCAAAACTGATACAGAATAAAAATATAAAATGTAAGGTAATATTTAAAAATGAGAAAAGCTAAATTGCTGAAGTATTCAGATAAAAAATAACAAAAAAATATTTCTGAATTAAAAATATAAACTATTTAAAAAAATATATTCAGTTAAAAATAGAGAAATGTGTAATAGTTTTAGCTAACCTAAACAAAACGGACTTAAACCCAACAGGTGGCTTTATCCTTAATTTATCCAACCATAATTTCAAACGACCCATATCTGTCCTAAAATTCCAGAAAACACTTAACAAAACTAAATGGCAATGTCTGAAATCAAAAACTTCAATATGAACTAATAAGAAATCTCAAATTCATCTAAGATTAAATGATCTGAAGTACTTCAACAAGAGTAATAATTCCTACACAAAAGATTTTAGTACCTCGTTTTGGAGTTCTCAAATATTTGTCAGCTGCTGGCGTGTTTGAAGGATGAAAATTGTAGGAAGGGTGCTCTGTCATCACTGCCGAAGACGTTTATTTAAAGAACAAAGTAAATGACATGGGGGAATTGAAGCGGAATTGCTGTGGTTGGTGCTGAAAGCTTATGACAGCTGATGATTGACTTATATATTGGCTATATGAAGTGAGATTTTCATGCGCTGACTGTAACCATATGTAAAGCAGTGTGTTCTAAAGGTCAGATGGCTAGTCAATCTCAACCAGTATCCAGACATTTTGGAAATGGAACGCAGGTATAATTGAGAAGGCTGTTGAGAGTTTTTTTTGTTTGTTTTTTACATGCCTATATAAACACACACACACACACACACACACACAAAGGAGCAAAGGTGTTTTTCATCAACTAGAACGTTTACTTTTATGAAAATGCATTTGTAAAAAAAATCTTGGCCCTTAACTGCTGCTTGCAGCTGTTTATTTATGGTCTTGTTCTATAGATCTAGACTTTCTGCATTTGTCAATAAAATAGAAACCGGCATAATTAAAATGAACAGAATTCCTGTTATATCTTTAATCTACTTTTGTTTAACAGATTTCTTATTTTCTTTTACAGCCCAATTGTAACACTGGAACACTGATGTCTTCTTCCATTTCATTTTAACTGGTGTTCAATGCCTACACTGTAAAAAACAACTGTCGAGTTAACTTCAGTTTTTGTGTTGATTTACGCAAGTTTTGTACACCGTTTTTTTAAAGTAAAATTTACACAAAAAAAACTTGCTCAAATAATACAAACAATTAAGTAAACCTTACTAGTTGCAGGTGAATGTTGCCAAATGTAAAAACTGGTAACAATTATTTCAGTGCTTCATGCAAAGATTTATTTGAATGTCGCAAAGATAAATAATTTATTTGCACAAAAGGTAAGAATCAGTTTTGCACTTTTTTAGGTTACAATATATCATGAATAAGGTATAAAGTTGATCTACACTTTGAGTTGATAAAAGCCTTTGAAAAGTGGTTTATGAACAGTCTTAAAATGAAACATCTAGGGGGGGTTTCCTGGACAGGGATAAATTTAAGCCAGGACTAGGTCTTAGGTATATTAGGATATTTAAGTTGTCTTTAACAAATTCTGACGTGCATCTTGAGACGAAACAATCCCACTGATATATTTTGAGATATGTCAGTGTAAGTTGTTTTCGATCAAGACATTTACATTTATGCATTTTGCAGGCGCTTTTATCCAAAGTGACGTACATTGCATCATCCTATACATTTTTGTTCACGACCTTGCATTTTTAACACAATGCTCTTACCACTGAGCTACAGGAAAGGTGTATAACTGTTCTAACATGTAAGTTCATCTGGGACTGCCCTTAAACCCTGTCCAGAAAACTGCCCCCTAATCTTATGGATTGGGTAAGAAACAGAAACACAAAGCATCTTGAGAAATATCACATTTGATTTGTTAAAACATTTGGTGGGACGCAAATAGAAACAAGTGTAATGTAGTCAAGTCACTACAAAATACAACCTTGCGGTGTCTACACAAATGTTCTGCTATAACGGCATCTACGCAACATGTCTTGAAGCATGCAAAGAAATGTCCGTGCCGCACTCCCGGTCAGTGATGCTCGTTGTCGTGCGGTTCAGTTTTGACTTCCGACACTTTCAAACCACTCATGCAAGGGTACTCGTCTATAAAGATGTTGTAAGAGGCTATGAGTTCCTTCCAGTGGCTTTTCTTCCCGTAAACCATCACAGCGGCACTCACTGCGGTGTAGATGCTCGCGAACAGAATGGTCAAGGTCATGGTGTTCTGCTTCATCAGCACCACGGTGGCCTGCGTGAACACATCCACGACCACGAAACAAACAAACACCACCACCAGGCTCAGGGTCATCCTGATCACCCGCATCTGAGTGCCCAGCTTGGGCCCGTGGGCGCCGTTGCTGCTGGCTTTCATTTCCATGAGATGTTTGTTCAGGTGGTACGCTATAGAGATGCTGCATTTGACCATCACGATGCCCGGAACGATGTCGGAGATGACAACGTAGTAAAAGATGTAGGCATATCCATCGTCATCGGAGGGCATGATGGACCCGCAGTCGTCGACGTCGGAGGTAGTGTTGTAATGGTGTAAAATGGTCAGCATCGGCATGCAATTGACGAAACCGCATACGCAGATCACGGCCAGGACGGTGTGCACGTGTTTCATGATGCCCTCCTGGATCCGCGTGTAGCAGTGCACGGGCTCCACCACCAGTTTGGTGCCGTAGTAGAAGGTGAGGAACGCCGTGCTCCAGAATATGATGAGCTTCAGGCTGAAGATGAGCACCAGTAGGATAGCTGCCGTGAGGTGGATTCTGCATTTGACGTCAATCTCATCTATGGTCTGCCATAAGTAGGTGAAAATCTGCTGGAAGATGCTGGCCACGGCAATGGCCGAGATGATGAAGTCGCACGGGTTCAGCTTGTGCTTCTTTCGATAACTCCTCTGGATCACCAGAAGCAGGTACATGTTGAAGAAGATGGTACAGATGGCCAGAGGGCCGGTCACCAGCCAGATGAAGAGTTTATCCGTGAGCGTCAACATGACTGGACTGTCTTCAGGTGAGTGTCTCGTGCACTGTCTATGTTTACAGCAACAACTATGGGGACAAAAAATTACAAAATAATGGTGAGAAAATGGAGGCGTTAATCTGCTTTACAAATGTTACTCATAATATAATGAACCTGCATTCTATAAAAATACATTTTCAATTCATGGTTGACTTTGATTGATTTCAATTAGCCCAAAAATGTCAATATTGAATCCAAACTTGGTTTACATCAACCTAACAGAATTTATTTATTTTGATTTGTCTTTTTATTTTACACACATTATACTTTATTTTAATTTGAGTCATTTTTAACAATTGAATTGTCATTTTATTTTTCAATTTACTTTTTATGTATATGCATTTTAACTTGCATTTAATCATTTTAGTACTTTCGCTTCAATTTATTTTTACTTTATTGCCTATAGGCAACCTTTCAATTAACATAAATGTTTGAATAGTTTTAGTTTGAATTTTTTTTTAACCCAAACAGCCTTTTTTTAGGCTGTAGAAATATAATGTCTTCCCTAAAGCTTCACAAAACACAGAGTCGTCCGTATGAAATAATAAGAAATGTTCTCAGATTCGTCCAAGATGGAATTATCTAAAGTACATCAAAGAGTAATAATTCCTACACAAAAGTTTGTTGTACCTTGTTTTGAGTTCTCAAATATTTGTCAGTGTTCTGCAGCTCCTTGAGTGTTTGAAGGATGAAAATAGCAGGAAACGGTCCTCTGTCATCACGGCGGAATACAATATTTAATGAACATAATAAATGACAGGGTTGAATTGAATCAGAATTGCTGTGGTTGACTTATAAGTTTATGCGCAGACCATAACCATATGTAAAGCAGTGTGTTCTAGAGGTCAGAGGCATTACTAGTCAATCTTAACCACGATCAATGGAACACAGGTAGAATTCTGATGGCTGATAAGAGTTTTTATTTTAGATTTTTTACATGTCTAGATATACACACAAAGTTGTTTTTCATCAACAAGAAGATTTATGGGCACTTATGAAAATGGATTATGAAAAACATTTTTCTTTTTGCCTTGTGAATGTAACATGTTAACGTATCTATTATGCCGTTATTTATTTAGCTACTTTTTAAATTACTCTAAAAATCTTGAAAAGAATATACAAATATTGTTACATACTGTATTTTAATATTATTAATTTACGTATTACTATTATATTATTTATGTTATTTCTTTTTACATTGTCGTTTTCATATTAATTTATCATTTATCATTTACATTTATTTTTATATTATCTTATAGAATATATAATATATTATATATTTAAGATTTTAGATATTTTAAATTTCAAATATATTAATGCTTCGCCATCTAAGATTTTTTTTGCCACTTTTTAAATGACTCTTAAAATCTTTAAAAATTATATAAATATAAATCATGCAAATATTGTTGCATATTTTAATATGATTTTATTTACTTATAATTCATATATTATTTATGTTATTGTTTTTTACATTATCGTTTTCATATTAATTTATCATTTAAATTTAAATTTATTTTATTTTTTAGAATAAAGAATTTAAAATATATAAAATCTTTAATCTTATATATAATATATTTCAATTATATTGTTCCTTCGCCATCTAATATATTATATTATTCTTTGTAAAGCTAAGCTTCACATGACCAAAATTCTTATTGTGTACTTAAGAATTACCTTAGGAAAGTTCTTGCTATTTTAATCTTTTGCCATGCATGCACGTGAACATTATTAATTGGCAAATAAAAATGATTTGTTTCATTTCAGAAAAATAGAAATGTTAAAGAAACAGAAATTGTGCTATTCAGAAGCTGATCGTTCCCTGGGGTGAGAATGTTTCAGGATTTATTTAGTCACATTCCTTTTTTTAGTTTTTCTAAAAAGCTTTATGTGGTCACCTGCAATGTTCTGTTCTTTGTCCATTATAACCTTTGTGATGAGTGTCATTAATGGCAAAGGGTCAGAAAGGAAAAAATGATTTTGGTAAAACTTTCCACTGAGCTGGTGTGGATGGATTCTTTTCAAAGATGCTTTAAAAAAACTGCCCGCATATTCTGAATTGGTTAAATAAATAAATATCTTACATTAAACAATATAGAATTCACTTACGCAATCATGTCGTCATTTACTTTCAGATGTGCCAAATGTAAATGAAAGTCAAATGTAGGTCTGGTCACGCTGTTTTGCCTACACGAGTTCTTCCTCTGTTAATGCAGGCCGGATCTGAAGAGGTCAGATTTGACTAGCACACCAACCACCGAGACATAATGAGAAGATCAAGTCCTTATATTCACACCTCCACCTCATTCACAAGACTATTTTAGCTCATGTGGCATTTACATGCATGCATGCTCCACCGTAATTGGACATTTGCTATTTAACATGCAACGGACGACATTGTCCCCTGTTGCTCCAGAAGAACTTTGGTGCAAGTCTGTTCTTTTCCTTCAAATCATTTATGACATTCAAACACGTCCAGCAGTCCCTGCCATGAGCCAAACGTCTTCTCGTTTCCGTAGTAACCCAGCGGTAGGTGTTCTCTGCTTCTTGTCTGGTAGTGAGAATACTTACATGACCCTGACATTTCAACCGCAGATCTGACTGAGTAAAGCCTTGATAATTAGGAATCCTACAGTTATCTGTGCGGTTGCGAAAACGTCTTATAATCCAGAAAGATGTGTTATGTATCCTAAATAGTAAATCATAATACATTTGTCTTCATAAAGAATGATATAAAAGGAAACTCTGTTTCTCTAGTTCTCTTTGAATAAGATGAAGCAGTGAGTAATATACAATCCTTTCTTATGTTCTCACATTGTGACTTAATAGGAGAGTTCTTCAAAATATTGTGTTCTGTAGATGTAAGAAATTCATACGGGTTTGGAATGACATGAGGGTGAGTAAATGATGACAGAATTAGCATTATAAGTGAAGTGAACTACACTACACATTATAATAAACTTACATTAAAAAAACACTTTTTCCAAAATCGAAAAAATACAGACTGACAGTTTATAAACTGTAAGAAATATTGCAGGTGTTTCTTCTAAATGTTTATTTTTTTGAGAATGCAGTTTTATTGTTTTATTTGTGTCGCCAATCTAACTTTTCTATCTTTTTTAAAGTCCCAGTGAAATCAAAAATTTCAATGCCTATTTTGTCATGAAATATTGCAGCATTATTGTACATAGTTTATCAATGTGGTTCATTCTCTTAAAAAGTTAAAATCTACTTCCTTCCTGTAATGACTATCCATTTTAAATGATATGTTGGACAGCTTGGGCGGAGCATCCGTTAACTCCTCCCCTTTAACTGTCAGTCTGCTGCCAGAACCATATCCAAATGCAACGACTGTTTTTAAACGTCCAATTAAATCGCAGAGAAATACTATAGCCACGCCCACAAATTTTCTCATTAGAAATTCCATTTCACTCAGAAATGCGTCAAAATACTGAAGTAAAAACGACCGCAACTTCCGTTTCTCATGGACTTTAATATCCCTTTAAATAAAAACAGTTCCCAAATGACACCCCACTACAGGAAGTGACATCAATTAAAAAAATCTAAAAACCTGTAACAAACTATTATCCATATTAACAATGGATTTGATGAATGCTCTTTTATTTTGTTGTGATATTAGTCAGATGGTCTCATTGTAAAAAAAACATTTAATCTCCTGTCCACTGAAACACAGAAATCAGCAATGACTAACTTTTGCTCTTTTATTTACATCCTTGTTCTGATTAGTCAAGTTAAAGTGTCCGAGCACATTTATCTCTGCTATAGTCTATGTTTGAAATACTTTATTAAATTACATCACCACCATTTATATAAAACGCAATAACAGAGCCGTAGAAGGGTAGGAAACTATCATTAAATTGTAAGCTTGAGATGAGACCAGATTTCTGTTGCACATACACAAGTTGAGAAATTGGCTTGAGAAATTGGTTTTGTGCAATTAAGTCTGAGTTCATACGGTTCTGAGTAAAAGCACTGCAGGTAAATGAGGCCTTATTTCTTTATTTCTCAGATGTCCACTTCTCATGGTTTTTTCTCACCTTCATCCAGACACATTTTCCCATAAGAAGCAAACAACTCGGAAAGAAAAGAAAAGCGATTGGAGCAGAACAGATGATGAGGGCAGTTGGGTTTGTATCGACACTGCAGCCTGGGGGCGCTCTCGCTCAACACAACCACATCCATTGACCTGATGCAAAATCCCAGCAGTTGACGACCCATCATCTCTGGATGATCGTGCTGATTCGACCCGAATGCAGGTGCATTAGTTCAAATTGAAAAAAAACCATCATATTATTCAACCTCATGTCAATACAAACATGCATGACGTTCTTTCTTTTGCAGAACACAAAAGAGATTTTGAAGAATGTTGGATAGAAATAACATTGGTCCTCGTTGACTTCCATTGTATGGTCACAAAACAACAGGGACATTTCTCAAAATATCTTCATATAGCCTACAGCTTTTCAACAATATGGGTGCGAATCATTTTGGGGGTGAATATTCCCTATTGTTTTTCAACCTTTCAACAATATCTCTATAAAAACATAATTTATTATCACAAATAGGTTAAAATAGGTTTAATTACTGTTTAGTTTACCACCACAATTCGGTAACATTCATGCAGAAATACATTCTGATTTCACCAAAACATCCAGCTATGCCAAGGCGTAGACAAATAAAATCATACAAAAATACTTTAACACATATATACATATATATCACTGAATCAATATCCTGAACATTATGCAAATTCAACAACAGGGATATTCTACTGTACACTTCCAACGTCCTCGAATCCGTGGTTTTGCACAGCATTTCATCTCTAGTGTAATGTGTTCAGTGCAGGACATCCGTGGTTATACAGGGTATCCGTATTTACTGTCGTATGGGAGCGGAGGCCTGTTATCACTAGCTAACATGCTTGCTTCTCTTTCAACTCCGGTCCGTTCGGTGTAGGCACTGCGACCGGATTCAGCCCTCATTACATCTGTCTGCCGAACCGAGTTGTACCGCAGCCCGGGGTGGGCATGGTAGCTCCGCATGGACCGGAAGCTGGTGGTCCGGCTTCCAGGTCGACTTTCAGGAGGCGCGGCATCCACGCTAACAGAAGATAAAGTGTGGGAAATGAACACTTGCTATTTTTTTCTTATTTGTAACATTTATATATTTCATATTATGGATGGTTTCAGCAACAACAACACAAACAAATGTATTCTGGTTCTTGCTCAAAGAATTAATAAACTATCGAGTCGGCCTATAGTTTCAAATTTAGGACTGCTTAAAATGATTACAGTATATATTTCATACTCTCTGCTTTTCAGAATCACAATCAGAAGGAACCTTATTACCAAGTATGTTAACATGAACAAGGAATTTGACTTGGTGACAGGAGCTTAGTGCAGAAGAAAGTGTACACATGGTGCAAACATAGTGCAAGTATACTTTAAGATTGAAAAAGATAAGACTTAAATAAAAACAATAATGCACCATATACAAAAAGTGAAACGATATAGACAAAAACAACATATAATTGTTTAAATGAGTGAAAAAAGCAAACCATCCACATATAGATTGTGCGTTGTTTTTGGAGACCTTCCACACCTGTGTCACTCGCTGTCACCCGGGCGAGATACAAACATGCACGGTATGTGGAAAATACAGCGTTTTTAAACCTTAAATGGTGTAGACCCATTATTACATCTAAAGCAAACAATAATATTCGTTTTAGCCGCGTCAAAGGACCCCTTTTAAATGATGAGTTACATTTTGTTCTATTAGATATAAAGGGAAAGTGAAATTGGGGCTGACTTTAGCAAATTTATCTTTATTTTCAACAATATTCAATTTCTTAATATTCTGTCCTTTATAATTACAATATCTACACTGTAAAACTTTTGCAGCAGGTTTGCCAGTAACTTATTGTAGATTTAATGTTAAAAAAACAAATTAAGCACATTGCCTAGTTTATATATTTATCTTTCATAAAAAAAGACTTAATCACTTGGGTCACATTTTCTTTTTATGTATAGTAATTTTGGAAGTTTTAAATATTTTTTTGGCAAAATGGCAATTTTGGCAGTTTTGCTATGCTCACACCAGTCTCTTATTGCTCATTTTGAATCTCAAAAGTCAAAGTGTTTTAATTTTGATTAAAATAATTGAAAACATTACTAATCAGAAAGTATATTAAGTAGTAATTAAATCTACAGTAAGTTACCGGCAAACCTTCTGCAAAAGTGTAATATTCAATAAAACACCCAGCCCATCAACCAGCAACAACAGATCCTGTGTTTGTGACGTAAACCAGAACACTTTCTTTCTCATGTGTAAGAGTGATACTGACAGGTACATACTGTCTCTGTTTTTATCTCTATATTTCTGGGTGTGGTTTCAATAACAAGATGATGAATGTCAAGCTTTCACTGACTAGTCAACCAGGAATTCCCTAATGATCTTGTCAATTCACACATACTTCACTTGAGCACTTAAAATGTGTGATTAGCTGATAATACTGATTATTTGATCATTTTGGGTTTATACAGTAATCTAGTACTGGGATGTGCTACTACCGCATGACATAAACTGTATTTTGACACTACAGTCCACCTTATGTAATATGTAAAACATACCACCACGATGTCAGGGGTGTTGTCAGGGCGTTTCTGTGCTGTTCTGAGTCATCACTTATGCAAGGAAGTGAAAGTAAGGCTTGATAGTCTTACCTGATTTCATTGGCGACCTCTTTTTCATAGCGCCGCTTGTTGCAACAGCAAATCAGGAGCCAGATCAGCAAAAGTAGGAGGAGAAGCAAGAGTAACGCACCAATCACAGCTCCCACGATCACGCCCACTTTATCGGTCGCTAGAGATAAAATACAGATTCAGATTTTACACGAGCATGCAAAGTTTCCAAGGACCTTACAAAACCATTTATAGAAAAAGAAGTTTTAGCACTGAGTGAGGCTAGATGGATTTTTTTCCCAAGGACACTCATGATGGTTTGTATAGGCTGAAATAACAATAAAAGAGAGCGAGAGAATGATTCTGCGGAATCATGGTTACTGACAGCCATTCTCTTACGCTGGAGAAAAAGAATGTCTGAATGTCATTGCAACAGATAACATCAAACAAGTGTCATCCGCACAGAAATTATGCTTCAACTATTGTGGGAGTCAAAATCTTTTTTTCTTATTCAACCGGAAAGTTGTCAACGTTGTCAGGAAGAGTTCTGTCAATACTTGTAACAATGTATACGGAAATACGGGTCGTGTTGTCACTTTTGGGAAGTTGTCATGTGCTCAATGACTATAACATCTCATGCATTCAGTTGTTTGATGCTTCAACACAATCTCATAAGAAATCAAAACTTCTGTTTTTGTGTCAGTGATTGTAATGTTTAAGGCTGGATCTTCATTATTGCTTTCTGTAATAATCATACATTTTTATACGATTCCCACACCATCTCATAAAAACAGATATTCCCGGAAGAACACGCCGGATGGTTTTAAAACTTGTTTTCCTGTTTAAATAAAGCCAATTTATGGACGGGTTACAACATTACATAAGATCCTCTTGTGTGCAAAACACATATGCCGACCAGCAGACATATAGACTCTATACAAATATTGACCAACCCTAGAAAAGTAAGCACTGAACGCGTGACAACTAGCCCCAAACACTTTCCCAAAAGTGGTTTGAAAAATGTGCCTTATTTAAACAAATGTCATTTGCTTTGATATTTTCTTCTGTAATGCAATGACATTTGGACACACAGAGCTGTGTAAATGTGCATTAACTTTCACTGTCAACACTCACGGTTATACGCTTGAAGATTGTACGTGCATCGCTCCGTGCCAACCTCATTGCTGACCTCACACAGGTACTTCCCCATGTAGCTCTCGCTGTGGTTTGTGATAAGCATCTTTCCAGTCTGGGAATCTGCAAACAGAGCGGCCATTGAGAATGTGCAGTCATTCCTGTCAGAGTACACGGTAAAACCTGTTTGGTGGCCGTGAGGCCTTTAAAGGGGTCGTTCACACTAAAATGAAAATTCTGTCGTTGTTTACTCACCCTTGGGTTGTTTTAAACCTGTATTTTAAAAGCTGAAAATAATAGTTCATCAGAACAAAGTAATTTAAACAGGAATGAAATAACATGACAGAATTTTCATTTTTGGGTGAACTATCCCTTTGAAATGTTTTGTTTTGATGTACAGCAACTGATGTCGCTTTTTGACGCACACACGTTTTTCCAGCGACATCAAATTTAATTATCACGCTTAAAGAAGTAGCTGAGCACCTTTGAACTACTTGCGTTCACTGTGGTAGAACTCACTTTGTGATGCGGTCGGTGGCAGGTTTCCACTTTCTTTCGTCCAGGTGTACTTCAGAGGAGTCGAACCATGCGACGATTTGCAGCAGAGCGTGATCACTCCGCCTTTCTCCTCATTGCCGTCCACCCAGCATTTAGGAAGTGAAGGTTTTACTGAGAAAAAAAGACAGATGACAATCTGATTCGTTTTAATGAAATGCTAGAAGAAAATACTTTGTTTTATTAACAAAGTGAGTAAAAAACATTATAAATATGATCATTTGTTTATTTGTCATTTGATGCATATTCTGTTATGCATGCTTTTACTCTGAAATGACATAAAGGTGTGTTTTTATTTTTATCCAAACATCCATTAGGACCAATTACAGTGTTTAATGCAAAAAACTCTTGTTAGAAATAATGTAGACGAGTCCTTAAAGTGTGAACATCACTAGCGCTGAGCTTTTCCAAATGGGCGGTAATAGTCTGTTGACACATGAGGTGGTAGGGTTGGGCTGAGGTTACGGGAGACAAACATCACACAGACGTCGACAAAGAGCGTTCGCCCCACCTACCATTCCACTTGGGTCATTGTGAAAGAGCGGATGAAAAAGGCATGTTAGGGTGGAGGGAACCGGTACGACAGAAACCCAAAGGCCTGACAAAGCTGTCAGCAGTAATTAGCAAAGACAGGGAAAGTGTGTCTCCTCACCTAACACCACCACAGTGACTTTCCTTGAGTCAACGCCCGGAATCTTCTTGACTTTGCAGTGATATGTTGCCGTGTCCAGGGGCTCAAGGGAGGTGATGGTTACCGTGGCATCTCCGCGGCTGGGGTCGGTAACGAATTTAAAACGGCTCATCAGGCCCGGGTCTCCGAACTCGTGCTGTGTCCCCCCAGTGTAAGATAAGATCTATCAACAGACAGACAGACTCAGTGAGCGGTCCACCTACTGGCTGTTAACATGTCATGCAGAAGCATTTCTGGGAAACTCGGCACACATCCCCAAAAGGACACCTGAGTTGAAGCAATTTGGCCAGGAGAGAAATAACCAAAGAAAGGACAAAATCTGTCAAGATGATCATGGACCTCAACATTCCTTTATTCTTTTCAATAGAGCCTACGAGTGGCATGTAAAGAGTTGACAAGCTAGTTGACGTGTGTCCGTTTGGGTCCAACTCATAATTTACACATGCACCTGCTGGGAAACATTGAAGCATATTCTAAAGGGTTTAAAAGCACCTGAAATTATTTTCATCAGGGACACGGAGTAGTTTAAAATACAAATCAATATTCTGAAACAAAAGGAGACATTTTGGAAGAATTTGAGGACCCTCATATCCGCGCCATTAAAACAAAAAGGCAGGTATAAAAGCTCCACAGAAAAACAACACGGTTTGGGTCTCCATGAGAGTGATCAAATGATAACACAAGTTTCCTTGATTTCATTTTCCCCAGTTTGAGATGGAAAAAAGCTCAATAATCAACACAGTCTCACGGGAATTTGTGGCATTGTCAGAAGTGTAATCTATTAATTTATGTTTACTGACACAAGTTTCCCCCTTTTTTCGTGTCAGTCAGCACAACTTTTTTCATGTCATTTCTTTATAAATGAAGAGTTTGGAATGCACAATAAAAAAAAACATGATTTTATCTAATTTTGGAACCAATTAAAGTCAATTAAGCTGCAGTTGTAATTGAAGCCATAATAACAAAAAAATACAGCTCAACTAATACAATAAAGACATGATGGCATAATAAAAAACCTGAGTAATCTCATTTTGGAACCAAACTCTTCATATATATAATTCATACCTATTTTACAAGTACGTGTGAATTCCTATTTCCTACGATCTCATTGGTGTGTATTCTTATGACTTGATCTGTTACGTGAGGTTTAGGGGCGTGTTAGGGGAACCATTTATCGCTCCTCGTGAAACTCCCGTTATTAGCTAAATTAGCCTTTCTGGCTGTGATCTTAAGGTTTGGGGTGAGGTAAGGTGTTGTGGTTAGCCACATCCTAAAACTTCTTTTGATGTCAGGTTATAAATATATAATTCTACATACACACGCAGTCTGTGTATTGAACTTCGTGCTGAGTGACATTAAAAAAAAGGTTGCGCTCACTGACACGAAAAAATGTGTCCATGAACACCAATGAATAGATTCTGTGTGTCTATGCCTATTTTTTTACTCCTTTCATCTCTCCTCTCACCAGCTGATCTTTCTGGGTCATGTCTTGACTGACGCGTGACCACTCAATGTCCAGCTCTCCCACATCCGCAGAGTCTATGGTGTACGTGCAGCCTATTGTAACGCTCTCACCCTGGGCTTTCTTGACGGTCTGCTCTCCCGTGGACGTCACCTGTATGGCCGCAGAGAGGCCTGAAAGTTCAAAGAGATACAATTTATAATCATTTGTTTTACAAGGATCCATCTCGTCGTCTCCAACTCAGTGAGCTGAATTTTGTCCTCTTTACTGTGTGTTTTTGTCATCACTCATTGTTTAGCATACAAAGACACTACAAACACAGTCGAGCTATCAAACAGGAATTTACCACCAAGTATTTAAAAAATGACTTGTTTTCACATGTCCACTTCTGTTAATGACTCACAAATGTGACCAAACAACAAGTATTTACTTTCATCAGAAACTGGTCGAACAAACAGACGGATGAATGAGATACCAAGTAGTATGCAAGTCCTCAGACGCTCCTGTCAAAATCTTTGTATCTCAAGACCGCATTCTTTTTAAGAACAACTGTTTGCTTTCTATTCCAGGAGGATGACCTGTCTGCATCAGTTTGGGGAAGAAACCGGGTTTGCTAGGGGGTGTCTGCTGTTTTTTTCAGAGGATTGTGCACATTGTTCTCAGCACCGCCATAACTACAGAACTTGTTAGGTGGGTATGTCACCCCTGTAAGCAATACACGTTCACACAAAACATTGGGAGTGACTGTGATTTAGGTGGGTTGAAAAACAATAAATATGTTGAGCAATACTGTTGGCATTTAACCCAGTGAATGGTCGAAAGTGCATTTTTAATTCCTTCTCAATCCTATTGTTTTCTGCACGCTACAGTAGCTGCTGCTTTAGGTCTGTAATGCACTGAACTGAATCTCAGATGAATTTGATTTTGTATACCATGGAGTGGGAGGCCAGTGCCACGTTTTGATATGCAGGGTAAATTTATGCATAGAACGGTCACACTCTCGTAGAAACTTGATGAAAGGAAGAGAAATGACCTTTACCACCAACACCTGAAATCCGAAAGAGGAAATAAAACGTACACACCTGCGAGATTCAGACATACTGCAACAGCATATAACGCAGCCAACGGTAAGGTGAAGTTAATCCAGAGCTTGATCATAGCCGAATGTCAACTTCTCACAGAAAACCTACGTGAAAAGAGAAAAAAAATGTCATTTTCCCTCGCTGACTCGACAGCTCATTTGCGAATCATGTGAATCTGATGGTCAGGGTCTCGCGTACGACTATTTCAAATGTCATTGTAGCTGAAGTAGATTTGGGAGAAGGACTCCAGTTTCAATTCTTAGGTGTTAAAGCAAATCATTCTTAAATAGTTAATGATGAAATCAAAATTGCAATTTCCACATTGAGTATATCTGCGTCTGTAATACAGATACAGTATGTGTTCGAGAATATTTCATTAACTTTTCAATAGTTCAATAGTTAATAAATCAATAGTTCGAAATGATGGATGAAATCAACTTTATTATTGTATTACTCATTTTTAAAGTTTTTAAATTCGCTTTATAAGAGTGATAGGATTTTCAATGAGGTATATAGTACAGTGTAGCTATGATGATGTTAAATTTGAAATACTGCTTTAATTCATCACAAAGCAAGGAAGCAATGCATATTGAATGGGTTTGATGTTTGAAACACTAAAACTGATTCTTATCAACATCTGTATCAAGCTGCCTATTAAACAAACACAGTGATGACTGTGGGGCCTTAAGGTAAATAAAAAAAGAAACATATATATATATATACAAACACACATACACATCTAACACTGAAGTCAGAGAGAGAACCAGTCTTCTGTGTGCCACACTAAACTCGATACAATAAGGATTTCATAAGAAATAAAATAAGCAGGAGAAAGCCATTCGTTAGGGTGTGATACATACAAGGAATTCATTTCTCAGTTCTTGTAGAGATCAAAGTTCAATAGTCCACCCTTTCCAAACTAATTTACTTCCTGTTCTCTTTGTTAAAAATCAAGCAGCAAAACTTCTCTGTGAGAGTTCATACAAATAATTCAAAGATTACCTTTAAATAAAGCGACCGTAATCAGAATAATCCCCAAAAATCCAGCAGTTTGATCACAGTATCACTCCAGCCACTCTCACCCTCATCTGAAGCAGGTAAACAGGTGAGTCCTCTCAAGCCCCGCCCCCTCTCCACAGTCTACCAATCACGGCCTGAGAACCGTGTGCTCTGTGAAACAACCTGCCGCAGGTCCTGATCAGCCCATTTCCACCTGAAATAGTTTTGCTTTGTTATTTATTTCCTTTGTTGAGTCAGTTAAGGTTTTGTCTAAATGACTAATTTAGTTTTAGTGTTTAATGTGATGTGTGTTTAGGAGAAAACAAACAACAAGTGAGGTGATTCATCAAGCCGTTTTTAGGTCATTGTGAAAATCATTACTCAAACGGGTTTATTAGCAGTGGTTCTCACTTCTCAGTGTTGTGGACTACATGGACATAATAAATAGCAACGTATGACTTAATTGTGCATAGTTAAGATAGCAAAATAAATAGACTTATTAAAAGGAAGAAAATATTTTATGAGATAGATGTTAAACGCTGTGCACGCGCTACAGTATTGTGGCACAATCTGTCACTTTGTTAATACTACAATGTTTGGCTCATTTTTTTCCATCTGTAAGCTGGTAAATCACACCTCTGTTGTTGTTTTTTTGTGAATTAGTCATTATGCATATTGTTGGGCCTATGTAGTGCAATTGAATTATTAATACATTTCATTTTTGTTTGTTAAACAGTTGAGAAGGACTAAAGTGTGTCTCTTGCTATATGCCTCATAGATGCTCTTTGTGTTTTATGATAAAAGTGTTCAAATGTGATTTTTAGATGTTTTATTTTTCTAATGATAAAGAATGACCAATGCTTTTCTCAGTTGTTTCATGCAGTGCAACACAGGCTGGTTCAAGTGTTTATCTTAGAAGGTCGATGGGAAGATGCAAATGCTACGCTGTTGTCTCCGAGAAGAACTGGATTGTTTGCCTGGTGCTGTTCAGATAGCAATTATCAGTACAAAACATCTGTAGTACCTGATTCTTTGTGCGGCTGTCACTGTAGGTTATAAATGTGCGTAACCAGACTCACATGAAGTCTTCTGTCAGTCAACAAGGCTTTTGATCATCAACGCCTCCTCGAACTCCCACAGCACAACAAACCACAGAAATGAAGATGAGTTCACCCAGGCAACATTGCTGAGCAAAAAAGCAGGCGTGTATGTTTGAAGTGCTTTCACATCTCAGAATTAAAGAATCGGTCTCAATTCCAGTGGGTATGAATATATTTTATTTTAGTAGATGTTTTACCATGCATGTCTTTTACGAGAGGCTTTTAAAAATGCACTGCCTTTGACAAGACAGACATGAATGTGTGAGTTTATGTGATGCCACTGGCTGATCAAAAGTGTCATGATATAATTTTCCTGAGTGATCAGTCACATGACCTTTGCAGCTCAGATGATTGGCTTAAATAAATTCTGCGGTACCCTGAGCGAAATCCCACAGCATTGAGATGAATGGGAATGCTCCAGGATAGTTTTCACGAGGTTTTATAGACCTTATATGTTGCCATTTAAATCGAATTGGCCACGCATCACTTGATGTTAAATTGGAATTTGAATTGTAATGACAGGAAGAGGAATTCGGAATTTCAGAAGAAAAGTTAAACACATCCACACAACTGTTAAATTTCATTAGTGTGACAAAAAACATTATTACATATATCATTCATTTGAACATTTTTCAGTATGTTCAATACAGTGAAAAAATTTACATACATGTTGTATTAGATTTTAATTTACTTTGATTTTTTATTTTACAAGTATTACAATTAACTTATGTCATACAGAAGCAAGAAATGTCATATATCTAACAATATTATATAACATTAAACTGTTGACTTTATTTCAGACATGGGTCAGAGTTCACGGTTTTATGCGACGCGAGTGGAAATGAATTGCTTTGTTAATAGTTTTTTTCAAGGTGTCTGACTTCACTTCACGTAAAATTACACCATTTTAAACGTCTGTCACAAATACTATGTTTTATTTAGCCGCTAGAAATCAAGCCTGCAACCTTTAGCCAAAAAAGCATAGCAGCGCTTATGCTAACACCAAGGCTTTAGCGGAACGTAGGACATATCCAGAGGCTAGTCATTTTAATTGATGTTATTAGATTTTGTTTGCCGTTATGGTTTATCAGATTGGAAGTGTTACAGACCCTTCCATCTCCCTATAATTAGAGTAGCTCTGGTCTAATGCGTAACTTCTGTGTTATTGCATGTAACGTTACGTTGGATTGGACTGGTGCCACCTGCTGTCTCCTCTCTTTGATCTCACTGAGTATTGCTTTTATTTATTCGCAAATAGGTTCGGTAGTTTCCCTTTGAAATTCTCTTGCTGTACGCAGAACCTGTACAATGTAACAAATTATTACAGGGAGCCGCAGTGATGACGTATTTTTCTATACAAAACCTCGTAACCGAGTTAGCATTTTTGGACTTCCGGTTCCATCGCTCCAAAATGGTTGTGGCTAGAAGGGATTCAAAATCTCGCCATAAAATTACAATAAATTACATTAGCTAACGCCTACACCTGCCCGAACCCTAAACCTAACCTTACAATAAAAAATAATAAACTAATAATAAACTGTTGTCAGCGTGACAAAAATGATGAGATATAGAGAATGTAAGGCTGACTTCATGCCCGTTGCATGTTGCAGCGGCGCTGCCATCTTGAGAGGAAAATTATTCCACGGCTATTACTGTTTTGATATGTAAAGTTACTTGTTTTGTAAATGAATTTGAAAGAACAAGGGCTTTTCATGAACGACTCTGCGTAATCGCATTGCAGTTTTTAACACAGCAAGACCGACCTACCATAGTTATATTTCCTAATCAAACAAGAAAAACAAAACACTGCATTGAACGCACTAGCAGCCATCCTCGCAACATTTTCCGTATCAACATTGGTTAATGACAGAGCTTATTTTTTGCGGTCTTCCAGCGTGAATTGGAATAATACATAGGCTTTCGGTCGAGGGAACAAGCATGGCACTAACTTAAGGGTTAGCCAACAAAAATACATCATGTCTGAGACTCTCCATTGTGTTGGTTTACATGGAAACTACCCTCAGGAACAATGGTTTTATTAAAGTAAAAGTTGAGGAACCAACAGCAAAGTTATTACTATTTCTGTTACTATTGTGATATCATGGGTTGTTGCTACGGCTTTAATACAAATAAAAAATTAACCATGTGAATTTTGTAAGGGTATAATGGGTAACTAATGTGTTGGGTTCTGTTGGTGGGATGTTATCTGGTGAATGGAACACCATTATACATAAACACACTACACCACACTTCTAAAAATGTTGTTATGTTTTTTATTGTAATTGTAAACGTTATCACTTATATTTTTTCAGCAGGCCTGTCATTGCACTACTTATTTTACAGTGTTCTCCCGATTTGTTATGCATAATTCTCCTCTTGCAGAGTTTAAAAGGAGACACACAGTTACCTTTTTGTCTACTTTTTCCAAATAAGAACAGTCAATTGTCTATGTCCGTAGATCATGCTATGACAGCACGGCAGGATGCCTATTAGTAGATTTTCTATGGTGATGCTGCAGTATTTTTGACCTGCTAGAACCTTGATGATGTTCTCTTACAGAACAGTGGGTGAGGAGAGAGAGCCTAGAGCTAATTTTGCAGAATGGAAGGTGAGGCAGAATTATGTGGCATCGATCAGCGGGCAATGTTCTCCATCATGTCGTGATTGTGCGTCATTAAATAGGCCCGTGCTAATCAGAATGTCTGTGTCAGAATAATCATAAAACCTCACACGTTCATTAAAGCGAGGGAGCTTGATGAAGACGTAACGCCTTGCAGAACATCTGGATTTATGTAAAGACCAAAACTCTAGGCATTGTTCTGTTTGAGTCTAATTTAAAGGTCTGAGCCCACCAGGGTTTCAAACTCTCACTGACGTCTTTGTTCATAATTTAATTTGCATAAATGCAGACAGAGCTTTTGAGAGTTCATGTAGGGCTGTTGTTGATATTATAAAAGAATATTTCAGTCAGATTTGTATTATTAAATCTCTATTCTGTTGGTGTTGTTTGTGTTTTATCTCCTTGGAACACAAAAGAATGGCCATCTTAAGCTCAGCTGGACAGTTTGGGTAAGACAGCAAATGCAATCTTTTCTTAGCAAAAAGCTTCATTTTTATTATAAATGTTGAATGATCCTTGCATGATCCATACAGAAGTCATTAGTATGATGAGTTATTTGACATTGCATGGGCTCCTGACTCTTACAGTTGATTGTCTGCAGTCTTAAAATAAATTACTCTGTTCAGTTTTAGATCAATTGTCCATATTTGAATATAACATCTACATTTACGCAGACGCTTTTATCCAATGCGACTTACATTGCATTATTCTATACATTTATACGTAGGTATTTGCAATCCCCTGGGATCGAACCCACAACCTTGCATTGTTAACACAATGCTCTTACCACTGAGCTACAGGAAAGCTCCACAAAACAAATGAGGAACACCACAATAATTTATCTTACAAGAGCCAACAATAAGTATAGCAATGCCAGGTCTCCAGAATTATCTCCTGTGACTTCAGTTATTTTTTTCAAGGTTTGTTGTTTTAGCTAATCTTGTAAGGGTTCCACAACAGACGTTCAGGGAGCGTAAAGGTTCTGGACGGGGCTTTTGAGCCTAGTTGTGATTAAAGTGCTAGAAAACTGATTAGGGTCTTAATGCATTCTGATGGTATCTCCAGACCCCGGTAAACACAACAAAAACAGTGTTGATGCTCGGATCAAAATGTCTTCGACTTCCTTTAAACTGATTTTCAGACTGTGTTTGCCTTCAGTTTCAGACTGAAATCTCCATGACACATCAGAGAATTCAGAGAAACATCGTGCTTTAAACTTTTTTTTCATCTCTTCACACATTCATGAAAGACTATCACTTCAGCTCGACTCCCACTGTTTACTTGACTATAGTATGCCGCTACAGCTGTTTGAAGGCGCTTGGACTCTGTTAGTCAGCGCTGGCAACCTTCATCATATGGTAATTGTCCTCGCTTTTGAAGGCAGGAACGGCAGCCAAATAGGATTGAATTTGATCCGCAGCCAGGCCTGCACTGATAACCCCATCAATCTTAGTTGATTGAGCAAAAAGGGTCTCGCAAATGACACCAGAGGGGGCGGGAAACCCACCACCTTGACAGATGTCCAAATTACTTGTATACAATGGGACGCAGGTGAACAAATAAATGGCCGGATCGCGCCGGCAGGGAGGTGGACTATGTGTGCAGACACTTTCAGAAAGGAAGTCGAGGTCTGAGGCAGAAACAGGCATTGCAGGTGCATATTTCTTTTTTTGTCGCCTCGGTGAGCGAATAAGATTGAGCTTGACATCTGAGGGGCTTTTTAAATGCTCTTGATGTTACAGCGCACCTGCCATACACTCCTGCTGTACTGTAGTAAGAGTTTATGAACTGTTTTATAACAATAATTATAGGCTTTTTTCTCAAAGTTTCACAGTTTTGCACCTCGTGTGTCGTCGTGTTCACACCAGACATGATGCAGAATCACAACTTTGTTTTTTAGAAAAAAGCATTTCTTGGCTAGAATTTGTAGAACAAACAAATGTTCTTAACATAGAAAAGATAAGACAACTTTTGTGTTTCGAGGTAATTAACCTATAATAATCCTCAACGTGGTGCGACCAATTATATCAATAACTGTATTAAATTTAAAATAAAAATAAAATATCTACTTTTTGTGACTGAACTATGAATGGTATTTTTAAGATGCTTCTATACATTGCATGAGATTTTCAGGAAAAATAGTTTTGTTTATTTTCTTGAAGACAAAATTATAACAAAAATATGAGATGATTTCTAACCCAAACACTTCAAAAACATGTCAAGGAAAAAAATAAATTTTAAGATTACTGTCACACCAAATGACATTTTTTTAAGGCTATAGCCTATTCATAGATGAAAAACAATAAAATCACTTAGTTGAAAAGTTTAATACACATTTTAATGTTTGAATAAATGCTATAGATATTTATTTTTATTTTTTATGTATCAGTTTAAAAATCCTTCATTTGACACAAATATAAATGTTATTTGCCTATTTGATAAAAGGTTTGTATCAAATAAATAGCTTGAATAAGTTTCGTTTTTTCAATTGTTTGCCATTGCCATCATATTTTGATAGTTTGACCTAACCTGAATGGAAGTAAAAGAAAAAATTATACAAATATGCCCACTGGATATAATTTTATCAACTTATAAATATATATTTTGAAGGTAAAACAAATCTGTAGTATTAATTATTTTGAGGGCGAGTTGGTCAACTGGTTTTGGTTTGACTTCCAAGACCAAATTTTAATTAAATTATACACATTCTGCAAAGTGACGGGTGATTTTGGGCATTTTGGCACCTATATATATATTGTTTTACCTATCTTTTGTTTATCCCCATTGTTTTATGACCCTATAAATGCAGGCATGAGACACAATTGACAACTGAGTCTGACTTGTATGAGAGTTTGGGGTTTGTGAGATGGAGTATAAATTTAACAAATCCTGACATATTGAAACATTTCAACATCATTTAAAATCTCAGGAGTGCTTGGATCATAGGGTTTAGCTAACAAAGAAGTTTGGGAATCTTTGCGTGAATAATAGTTCACTTATTTGTAAAAGGGAGTTGAGATTAGTTCTTAAGTAGGTTGCATACAGTACATACACCGTAAGAATACTTCATATCAGCGAATATCCCATGTATGCACACCTGAATATCTACAGACATGTGCACAGGATGCCAACAAATATGGGTGAGAAATCCTGCATGTTGCTATAGCTTGCAAAATTCTGAAGGTGTAACAAAAGGAACTCGCTCCAAATCTTGAATTTCTTGGCCTGTTTCTATCCAAGCCTTCAAGAACTAATATAATTGCGTAGGCATCACTCTGCTCTTTCTGGACGGTGTTGACGTCGTAATTTGCAGTTGCTAACTCTTCATCCGTATTCTTCCGTAAATTACAGCCAGCAGTAATGGCAAGAACTCAACCAGGCAACTTCTTAAAAGACACTCCAGGGAAGAATCATTAGTCTTATCCTACTCTGAACAGGATTTATCATCAAAACCCAAGCACTTGTGTTTGGCTGCCCTAAATGTTCTCCTCTGAAATTCATGATTAAATTCCCACAGTGCGGTTCAGCCGGCGTGTGCGGTCACTTATTTAGTTTGTTCAGCACAGGTGCCTGTTTCATAAAGCAGATTTACGGCCTGTGGACGGACTCGCAGGAGTCGAGCTGACGGTGAGCGGCTCTAACTGCCTGCAGCTGTTTCACATTACCCCCGTGAGATGCTCCGGCCTCGGTTTAGCCTTTTAATATCGCCCATTACAGTTTGGGACATCAATTTTTCAAGAGTTATCTTTGAGAGTTACTCATTGTAGTGAGGGGTGAGTGATTGCAGGATAGGGAAGAGAAATGGGTTTGGTCTCTCAACTCGGGAAATGTAGAGTTGCATGGAAAGGGTTTGTGGATTGATTAGACTGTCTATATAATTTGGGTTTAACTTTTAACATTTAACCTGTCTAACACTGTGCTTTTATGTGTTTTGTAGAATGTAGCCATGTAAACGTTTACACTGAAATGAAGGTGAATAAGATCTTATTGTAGGGTTTCTTTGGTGGTTTTGTTCTTTGATGTTGAGTTTGTTGTCCTTTATAGTTCCACATATATTTTGTTCTGTTACTGTTAGTATGAAGGTCTTTGAACAGAATAGATTGTGCACATAATATATGAGAAACAATCAGTTCAAGTGCTTTCTACATTGTACTTGAGTTGTTCGGTTGTTGACCACTCGTGGCTCACGGCCAATATAAAGCATACAGTGATATATATATATATAGATGTACACATACTGAAATTAACTCTTATTTCACTATTTCTTTGCTCAAAAGATGTTTATGACTTTCTTTCCTCATTTGTAGCCAAATAAATAATTTTATTGAAAAATGCCTTCATGTTATTTTCTTGTGGAGGTCAAAGCTTCAAAAAAGCACATGCATCTATCCAAATTACTCCAGTAGGTTAATAAATATCTCTGAAGCGAAACTTTATTTGTGAGTGAAAAATTTTAATATGTCAAGCTTATTCAGTGACAGATTTGTCTCTTATCGCAAATTTACACTGGTCCAACAAATAACATCAAACCCCTGTTTGTTGGATCAGTGTCTTTGATAATTTAGAATAGTGGTGTTTGTCGCCATTTGTTGGTGTGTGTTAGCATTTGTTGCCGTTTGTTGCTTTTTGTTGGATCAGTGTGATCAGTTCATGGCACCTACAGATCAGTGTGGTAAGGTCAAATATGGCAAAACAACAATGATGTGGATTCTCGTTGTACGATTAGACAAGATGTATTCATGATGCAAGATGTTGGCCTATGTGACCTTTTAATGTACAGCTATTCAATTGAAGAAAAAAGTATGAGGATGAGTAAACTATAAGACCATTTTCGTATTTGTTTTAAAACTTCCTCTAAATAGGCAGGTGCATGTGCAGTAGTAAATGTGCATTATTAGAATGTACTGAGATCAATGGTCTTATTTATCAATCTGTCACTAATCACAATGTATTCTGTGCCGCAGTCTTTATTCTACAGTGTCGTCTGGGCCTGACATTTGATGAGTAGAAAAAGCGACAGTGCAATCTAATAAAAAGGCACATGTTAAATTTCCCCACAAATCAAAATTCATGAGCACCCCCACCCTTCCTTCAACAAATATCCCATTTCCCTTCCAACAATACGAGCGACAGCCCCTCCGCTCTTCAGCGGTGACAAGCTCTTTCGTCTGTTGTGCTCGCCTGTCGAGATTGATGAGAATAGCTTTACTGTTTGACAGTCTGTTAGAAAACATTTCAAGGGAATGGTCCACCGACGGCCCAATATGGAAGCCGTGACAGCGCGTAGGTGACCTGCTGAGCTTTCGAATATCGAGACGATTCCTGTGTTCGCATTTGCATAATCACGCTAACTGTTTTGACTGATGTTGTTGTCTTATTGTTAGCTGTAATTCCTAGACGTGCCGTTTGTGTCATTCACGCACACAGATACCCAGTTGACCATGTAATGGCTGGAGGCTAAATGTTCTCTGGGTACCTTTGGGAATCCGTCAAGGAAAAACATGCCGGTTTATGAGCTTTAATTATGACTCAGTGATTCTATTTGAGATCTCGTGTTTGAACTCGCTATCGATCAACGATTGATGGGGCGGAATCCGGCCCCAAACCAAACAGATTGAAAATGGCACTTCAGGTAAAACCAGGAGATAAGATCTGCACCTACTACTGTTTATCTCAAATGACAAATATATTGAGTTCATCTGCTTATCTATGCAAGATTAGTTAGATTCTCAAACCCTCTTTCACACCAGCACATCTGTTGCTTTGAGCGATCTTTGCTTTTAAGAACAGATTTGTAAGAACACTCACTGCTTCTTGATTACTTTTGGCAGATATATAATTCCAATGCGACTTTTCCAGTTATTGTTTCATAAGATAGAGCAGATTGCTTTTCAGTTCGAGTTAGCACTCTTTAAGTGTTCTTCCATTGAAACTGGTGATGCGATTAGAGGCTTGAATAACAGAAATCACGTGGTACGCTGCAAATATAGAACTATTTTGTTGTTTGAAGGCCACCGATGAAAAGCCCATTATGTTTAGTCCTTGAGTCGCTATACAGCATCAGTACAGATGCATTAACAAACACAGGTTGTGTCTATAGTGGTAGAATGACTCAGGTTTGGATGAGACTAATGCACCGTCACTTATAATGAGTGTTAACCCCACTGATCTGACTTGAGCATATGAAAAATCTCACTGTTTGACCCTTTCAATATCACTGTTATCCCACAGACGAGTAGATTCTGCCTAAATAGGCCACTTTGTGGTATTCATGTTCGTCCTCTGTGACTTTGTATTTAGGATCAATTCTTATACCCATTTTGTTGGTATATCAGTATATATTCTTTTCACAAAGACTGCACAATCCTAATTAATTCAATACAAACAATTCAAGATGTTTAGAAAATGATTTTGTATATAATATATAAACCTTACATTAAGTTATTTTTAAATAATTGAATATATATTTTAGTTCGCTCAAAACATTGTGTATTGACTTTGACATGATGTTTGCAAGAAGATCTTCAAGAAGTTTGGACATGACAATGTTTTTTATCTAATCAAAAGAGATTACTGCAAATTTAACCCAGATTAATGTGTGTCAATCCTAATCTTGTTTTTAAGCGAGCCAAGTGAAATGAGAATTTATAAGGTCAGGGAGGGTAAAGCTCTCGGACACGTCCGTAAGGTATATTTTGTTAGTGAGGCAATTTTAAGAGGCACACACCATTTTCCCCCAAATGGATTACTTTTCACTTCAAAGGCCTGGTTTAGTTTCAGGCCAAAAGACAAGTAACATTAAAACCGGCCAAGCTTTAGCGTTGAGGATTGATGATCATTGTTTTTCTGCATAGTTAGGAATGTTGTTGCTCTGCTTATATATTCTACCTTAACACTGTATTAAAAATGCATCTTTACGTTTTGGCCTTTGTTCACATTGAGATGGTGTTTTACATTTACATTTACATTTAGGCATTTGGCAGATGCTTTTATCCAAAGCGACTTACATTGCTTTATCCTATACAGTATACGTAGGATTTGCAATCCCCTGGGATCGAACCCACAACTTTGCGTTGTTAACGCAATGCTCTTACCACTGAGCTACAGGAAAGTTTTTTTGTCAAAAAAACAATGGCGTTTGTGTTTTGAAGTCTTGTGAATTATTCAAAACAAAATGATAAAGATTGTAGCGCCTGCTCTACTAACATTAAAGGGGTCATATGACACGGCTAAAACCCAAATTATCATTTGTTTTATATGTAATCCAATGTGTATACACGATTTAAGGTTAAAAAACGCTGTATTTTCCACATAACGTGCATGTTTTATCTCCTCTTTGCCCCGCCTCTCTGAAACCCGCAGATTTTTAACAAAGCTGTTAACCAGCGGCCAGTTAACCAGTGTGTAGTGATTGGTCGAATACTGCAAGCGTGTGACGGAAATGTAACGCCTCTTTCCATATTTGGAACATCAGGTTGTACTGTCAGGTTGTGCAATTGTACTGACAGGAACGCCCACCTTACTTGCATATACATTTGAGCGGTCTTAGTCAAATCAGACCACCAACTGACTGATAGAATGCATCTCCCGTTCCGACACTTAAAAAAAATGCATTTGTGAGACATGTTTTTATTGCACTTATGCTTATTGTTGTCCTTATGCTTGACCCAATTGCTTCCATTGTATACCCAAGTTCTAAGTCGCTTCGATAAAAGTGTCTGCTTACTGACTAAATGTAAATTTGTGCAAAATGCATGGGCAACTTATAACACACCAAAGACACAGAAAACCCCGTGTTCGTGCCATATGACCCCTTTAAGTATGTAAAATATCCCAAAATGAAGTAAAGTGTGAACACATCTGATGGATAAAGTCACATTTATACATCTTTTTATTTAAATATTTGCAGATGGCCTTCATGCAGTAGCATCATCTACTACAGCTACATTGTACAACATATTTGAAATAAGCTGGCCATTGGAAGGCTTTATTTATCTCGTTCATGAATAAGCTGCTGGCAACCCGACATTGCTTATGTTATGATACTTTGTGTGTGGACCTTGTTATAACTCCAGCGAGCAGTCTGCAGAAACCAGTTTCTTATGTGTCAACAGTCGCCATTAGAGCAAAGCCAAGAAATCCAGTGTGTTAGCTCGACCTTTTTGTGGGCCGGCTTTAGTCCAGAACATGAATTTTATCTGACAAACAAGTTTAAAGGTGAGCAATTACTTTCAGATGTGACCTACGAAGAACACAACTTACCTGTGAAATGGGTCTGTCAGTAAACAGTTTGGGGAAATAGAGCGCTGAAACATTGACCGCGTCTCCCTTCACCTGCCGTGATGGGAATGTCGATACTGTTGTATGTGTTGCAGAAGGGCGGCGACTGCCGAGTGTTGGAAGTCATCATACATTATGATACTTACTATAAATTTGAAAACTGTTTTCATTTTGTTAGCGTCTGGTTTGTGTTCTTCTATTAATGAAAGTGTATTATGTTCTAATGGCTGTACTTGTGATTTCAGCTTTATTTGTTATGATTTGAAGCAAACATCTATGGAATGGTACGAAGCATGATTTGTTGATGTGAGATGTCGGTTATGTGTGATTTGTATATGTTTGCTATAAAAATAATCCAAGTATGCAGAGACATTTAAGTAGACAGTAAACAATTTATTCAATTTTTAAACTGATTTATCCTTTACTTTTTACTTGCTTCTGAGTGCAGTAAACACAATTCAACTTATTTTCCTATCATTATCTGTTCTTTTTACCTACCGCTTGAAATGAAATCAAAATAATTCAATTCCGTCTCTGCTCTTAACCCTCAATGTCACTTTTGGTTTAGTCATGAGATTGTGATGTATCTGAATGGAACAGGAGTGTCCTTTATAAACATTGCATACGCACATAACGGGCTGTTAACATGTGTACGCCACTTTCCACGTTAAGGTTGTGATCTGTTAAAAACAACCCTGGTGGGAGAATGTGCTCACCTTTAAGCAAACTCTGACCCCTGCGTACGGTGAGCACATTCTGGAGACAATTGGAATTGGACACACAAAGATGGCAAGATGGTGAACTCAAGTCAGATTACAGAAAGTACATGTGAGAAGAACTGTTATAAAGGGCTGCACAATTAATCGTATTTTAATCGCGATAAAAATTTTGCTTCCCACATTTGTCGTTGTGATATTAATGTTTTTAAATCAAGCACAAAACTCCTGATATGGTCAGAAAATCATCACAAAGCTTGTATCTTTTAAACGTGCACTTTACAGGAAATAATAAAGCACAAAATCTTTTCACTCCATTTCTACTATTTTAATACGTATAATATTTTTTGGGAAAACCCAAAGGTCACAAAATGTATTTTTTTTTGGTGGTGGAGTGTTAAGATGATTGATTACGTGCTTTGAAATCCGCTGTTGATTTTGAGCAAAATAACCGTGATAATTTTACCCATGATCATGCATCCCTACTATTATAAGTATTGATGCCTCACACACATTTCATTTTATGCCATATAATATGTTAGATCAGCGTTATCATGATGAAATCCTGCAGAGTTATTAGCCCTTGTACTGAGTAAATAATTGTTCCATAAACACCTTGTTAAATCCAACTTAAGTCTAAATTTAATAAAAAAATGTAACATTGATCACAACTGGACCAAGCGTACGCACTCTTTTAATGGTTTAAGTAATGCTTTATAATACAAGTAGCCGCAGAATCATTTTAAACTCTGTTTCTCTTTTATACACACATTTGATAAAATACTCAGTCTTAATGAAGTTAAGCACTAAAGTGACCAAAAAGGTGCCCACTACGGAGAGATTTGTAGAGCCGCACGAACATTTTTAATCAATATACAGTAAACATTTCTAGCGAGAACAATCATGAACAGAGTGCACATTTGTATATATTCTGGACACTGCACGATCCGGTGGTGGAGCGGTCCATTGGCTCTTATCTTCCACATGGCTCGTGCTGTCACGTGAATGGAAATATGCATGTGGAAATGAAATGCAGAATTACAGATGACATTATGTATAGTTAAACTAGCCCTTGTAAGCTCCACATATGGTTATATCAAAGTTTTATTAAGGAGACCTTAAAAACATTAGGAGTTTTTGGGCAAACTTGTACTTATGTTGGAGTCTAGAACACTGTGGAGTGAGTACTCTAAAGGGAACGCTGTCACGTGAGTTCTCTGAAGGGAACCCTGTGAAGTGAGTATTCTGATGGGATGACTGTGAAGTGAATACTCTGAAGGGAGAATTGTGAAGTGAGTATAGGGGAGCACTGTGAATTGAGTACTCAGGAAACTCAAAAATGTGTTTAAAATCCTACAAAGTGTGGAGTGTTCTCTCTGGGTCTGACTCAGTTTCTCTCACATGCTTCACACTAAAGTGTGACATTGACTGTGTAGTGAATAGTAAATGAGTGAAGTGTTTAAATGTCGTGATAGGCGTGCACAATTTCCACCCCCCCCCCCCCCCTCTCTCTCTCTCTCTCTCGCTCTCCACCTCAGTTGCATGAGAAAGTCTGCTGGCATGCTGATGCTAAAATCATTACTATGGCAACAGATGTAGATGCACCAGATATTAAATAAAACGGAGCAGATATTATTCCTTGCTAACTGACAGTAAGTTCTAAAGAATGATTTGGGAAAACAAATTAGATTTGCGTGCAGTGTAAACAAATCCTTAGTTTCTCTATTTTCAGATTAATTTCTCATTACGTGCTACCTTTCCCTGTGGCGTTAAAGTGTAAACCGTAAATTTTACACCGATCGTGAAAGGAATACCAGATTTATTATTCTTTTCGTGATGCAGACCGGAGTATGACTTTTGATCATAAACTGAAAAATTACACGATGTGACCTTGTTATGTTCCCTTTGCTAACAGCTTTGTGGAGGAGGTATTCAATTAATCGCTTTCAGTCGAAAAGACCCTACAGGTACGTTCCCCCTTTCTGCAGTGCCATTCTTCAAGGTTGCCAATATGACATTTAGAATTTTCCTTATACAGGATCTTATAAAAATACAATAGAAAGTTTCTCTCTAACAGAAAGTGAATAAAGTATTAGTGCTGCACGAATCTTTCTTTCCCTCGGTGGATTTGTGTCTCTCATAATCAGATCAGACTTCATAGTCGTCATTGTGTGCAAGTGCTTCAAGAAACTTCGATTACCGGTAATGACTAAAATATCACAGTAAGAACTCATGCAACATTTTCAGTGTGTCTGACATTAGTCACTTCCCGTCTATCAGACTGTTGCACTTCTGTTGCCTCCACGTCTTCTTTAACACCCACCAGCTCTCCGCTTTCTTACAACTCTGTCACAAGTCTTTCTGCCCTTGAACTTGCAGTATATGTTTTGTGTTCCTGTGGCTAAGTCTGTAGAGGAGTGAGTTAGCAGTAGGGATGGGTATCGTTAAGATTTTATCGATATCGATACCGGTACTTATCAATACTGTTAGCGATACTAGCCTCTATAATTTGATGCAAAAACACATGATGTGAAAAGATGTTCTACATTTTAAGTTTCTTTATTACAGCTGAGCTTTAGAACTGCAGTTTACAAATGCTTCTGAGCAAACAGAACATGACAAATTACAAAACGTGTGTGTGTTCCTTAGCGTACCACTTACGGCACTTAGCATGTGCATGGGAGCACATCATTATGTAATTCAACGTATGTACTTTACATCACTATGGTTATTTGGCTGGCAGACCGTATTTCTTTTATCCTTTCTGGTTTTATGGTCTACACAAATTTAAGTAATATTATCTAAGCAAGAACTATTATTTTAGATATATGTCCTTTTTTTATAACTGTACTAGCACCTTTACTTCAATTTTCTAAAGTAAGTAAATATACTCCGTGGCCGAATTATTAAGAACAATGTTATAACTTCTCAAATAAAGGACTTGTATTTTGACGGGTTTCCGCAAAGGGTTGTTTGACGGAAGCTTCATAGTTGTGAAACGCGGACGATGAAAGCTCCACAAGAGCAACCATGTCACTCTTTCACTCATTAACATGCAAAACAAGCAGATTACTAATACATCGCAGAAATCATATTGCCCTAGATATCAGACATAAGCAAGCAAACTTCGGCCATTCAGACATTATTCAGGGATGGAAAATGACAGGCAGCAGCCTCAAAGTTGCTTGTATTTATGTGCAAGTAAACTATTCTCTGTAGAATTAAAATCTTACGGTTCAGTAAACACTAATATTATTACAACGTCTATTGTTTTTAAATGAGACGAACCGTGCAGTCTTTTCTTAGAAAGGGAAACACTTCAGTGAGCATAAGAGCCGGCTAATGACTCAAACATGTGATTCTGTTAATGAGTATTGATATGTAACCGTAGGTCACTGGTGAAGATCAGTACATAGACTTCTAGATTTTGGTCAGTGCTTGTTTATAAGTTAAAGTGTTTTCAGTGTTAAAATACATTCTTTTAAATCCTTTCTGTGTTTAGATATTTTTTGAAGCTTGTAAATGCCTTTGCACTAATGGTTTGAGCTGTGATTTTTCCCGGTCAAGCGTCACGCTGTTTATCTTTAGCAAATGTGCGATCCTTATTATATTTTTTCGACTCCGTTGGGTGTTGCTTGGGATGCTCAAATTACACACTCTGAAAGAGGAATGTGTAAAATCAAATGCGCACAGAGAAGGAAAGACAAGTGTGTGCTTCTGAGATTGTGAGAGAGCTGAAAGGCTCCTGTCAAAATATGAATGGAATAAAACATTTCCATCCGGCCCAGGAAACCTGTAATTCACAACACGGCAATTACAATCATCTTTCATAAGAGTGAAAAAAGCCGGCTAATAAGACGTCGGTGAGAAGAAGAAAGTTAATACACAAATATTCTTTAGACGCAGTCTAATCTGTACGGATGCAAACAGCACATTTGCACAATGTCTTTAATTAAACATCTTAATCAAAAGCCTGAAAAACATCATGTTTTTCATCTTCCTGTAATTAACGTTATGCACACACTTCTTCTAGGAAAGAGACAAAGAGTGATATTCATTTATTTTAGCACATTTACAAAATCGTCCCCATTTACTGGCTTGTGAATGTTCCTACTGTAGTTTCACTGTGCACATTTTCTCAGTACATGTCCTTTCTAAGAAAGAAAAATAGGTCCGTTTCAATTGACTTTAATGTCTCAAGTCGTAACTTATTGAGATACAATTTCTGTCATCATAAATTATTTAAAAAAATATATATGAAGATATCTTAAGAAATGGTTTTGTGTGCTTGTAATGAAAATCATTGGGTGCCAATGTTGTTTGGTTACCAACTGTCTCCCAAAAATGTGCTAATGGGGGTGAAGTTGACCTTCAGTTGTGTGAACCAACTTCTATGCTGATGAGAGCTTCTCATTATACATTTTTATTCTGCTTTGCTTATCATTTATCACATTAATACAAAATAGATGCGCTTGCATTATACATTTTTTCTTTAAGGGTCATTCTTGATATGCCATCATCATTCATCTGAAGCATCTGTTTTGAGGTCGACCCTTCCATCCCTATTATATATCCTCTTTTGCTCAGAAATCCATCACGTTCGGAAGTAAATCATCTGTCTCATGTTGTCCAACAAAGAAACGTGTTCCTTCACAGTCTCCATTACTCACGCTGTCTCACTCCAGCAGTATGTTGTTGATCATACGAGAAGTCTACCTTGATAAATGAACGTGTTTCTTTGTACAGTGCAATTCGCTGGGGTCCGTTGTGTTATTATCTCCGTATCAAGACTACACCAGTGACGCTTTAACAAACTGTGATGATTAATATGTGAATCAGAGCCTGTAACAGAGTTCTGTGTTGCCATGTACTCTCTCTCTCCAAAGCAGATTCTCCAAGTCCACACCTGCACAAATTGACAGGTTTGGCGGAAAAATCGCTGGAACAATATCTGCCCGTTACCGACATAAAGTGCTTTCTGCTGTCACCGGGGACCTCATTGGTTGGGCATCTGTACAAACTGTCTGCTTAGCCAGAAAAAAAGGTCAAATTCAGCTAGTTCTGGAGTCAGACTCATTTGACTGTTTTCCTCTTGTTAGGCAGCGAGCGTTCTGCGAGCAGATTGGCGACAGAACGGGTTCCTGCAGAGGTTTCTGTAAAGTCACTTTGAGAAAATCGTACAGATGCCACGAGAAACGCTTCGCCGGTCTGGGTGTATGAATGGAATTGATCACAACAATGTTTCGAAAAACTGTGCCGGTATACCGTGGTACACCGATTTGAATCATATTTTGCCAGGCATTAGGATGTTATGTGTCCTGCGGTGCCATGTCAAGAAATAACATGGTAGTTCTACTTTTTTGTTAGGGATCATTTAAGTTATTGCCCTGTTTAACCTTAAAGATGAGGAACGGCCTACAGTTGGTCTGTTTCTATAAATAAACTATAAAATCATTTATAAAGCTTAAGACACACAGACACAATCTTGAAGTGTAAGCTAGCAAAGTGGCTTAAATATCAGTGCTGAGGATGTCAGATGTAGCGCCGGCTTAACGGCTCGGTGTCGCAGCACAATCTCTTACATGCTTAAAGGATTTTGGAAAAGGACGCTATGGGTGAAACCCCAAATGGTAGGAGGACTAAAAAACAGCCGAATGGATGTTATAGACATGTAAACCAGCGTGTGCCGGAGGAAAGATGAGCTCTACATGGTGGGCAAAGTGCTTGGGTGAAGCAGGTTAAATTTTAATCCGCTAAACAGTGCTGGATGATTATTATAGGCAGTGCATTGTGAATTGGGGACATTATAAATTAACCAAAAGACCCCTTAAGCTTCTGCCTCAATGAGTGGCATGGAATTACGTTTAACCCTTTTGAATGAATGAATGAATGAGCTTATATTTTATAATACTTGTTGACATGGACTGAATTAATCATATTTCTAAAATAATTTCTGCAGTTTAGCAATTGTGATTTTTCTTCAGGATGTCAAAACAAAAACAAAGACTTCCCTTAAGTCGTCTGGGAGAACAAGGCGTTAAAGAATCAGGGGTAACACTTTACAATCAGGTGCTATTAGTTGATATTAGTGCCGTCAAACGATTGAAAAAGTTATTCTGATTAATCACACATAACGTTAAGGTTTTAAAATGTACTTTTACATTCTAATCATTTCACAGGTAATGTTTAAATTAATGTAGAAACAACAGATTTCTTTAACAGCATCATTTTATGACTGAATGGAAACGTTCTGAAATTAGCGCTGTAGCTGATTCCATTAAATTGATAATATTTCTTTATTTTAACATTAATTATAGTCAATTAACATTGAAGTACTGTATAACTGAGAGCTTTTATGTCTAACATGTAGGAAAAATACAGTAATTTAATTAAGTTCTCAAACACAGTCTTTAATGCTAAATTCTAAATAAATTAAATACAGAATTAAAGCAAAAAACACATTGAATTCCTCTTTTCATTTGTTAGTTGATCAACATTGGTGACAGGAGTCACAGCAGCAGCTTTAAGAACGCGGCCCCTTTAAGAGCTACTGCTGTACGCAGATCTGACGCCCTTTCCCATTTTCACAACTCTTTGTATTCGTTTAGGATTTTATTTTTAGAGATTGAACTCTATTCTCACGAAAATGTTAGAATAACAGGCTTTCTGGCATAATTTTGTCGTTTGTTCAATATTGTTCACTGTTAGTTTGTGTTAGCTAGTCCATTAACTAATTGTTAACAAATAGCACCTTATTGTAAAGTGTTACAGAATCAGGATAAAATTGCGGCGAGATATGGATTCAGCAAGTTTTGGGCTTTTTGAAACCTCATGATATGAGATAATAGAGTGATAAATGAGTGCTGATTTGATTTACCCACAATATGTTCCGGCAAAAATGTCAAATTTGATTTTGCACGGCCATTTTAATGCCTTTTAGTCATAAGATTGGAGTTTATAAACACAGCGCTGCTGATAATTGGAAATTGCAAGCTCGGGTGAGCTGAGAAAAATGCATTTGCATGCTGATATGTTTAATTCATTTTCAAAGCCGCTATTCATCTAAAACAGCCACGTGTTCCATCATAATTGATAAAAGAAGACTTTGGCCTTGTCTGTAATACTTTTGTTCTATCCGGTTAGGCAATGTGCATGTTTTTTGTATGCTTGGAGTAGTAAGATGTCTGATAATGCCTGCCAAACATCCCATTGTGTGAAATACTGCATCCCACAATGTAATCAGACCTTCACTTTTCTATTTTGACAAATTTTCGAGGAAATAATATTGTTAAATAATAACATTTACGTACATTTATGTATAATTCCTGACTCCCAATTAACTGTTTGTATGAGATTTAAATAAAAGGCCCTTTTCACAATGACGTCACTCAACCTCCGCTTCTCGCAAAGCAGTGTATCATGACATCCGTCTTGATACAAGAAGAAAAAGAAGAACGTCCGTTTTGTCGTCGCACTGGAATTTAACAACAGTGACAGAAGAACTGACAGAACACTTATTCAAGTACTTATCCTTGCACCCTCGCTAACAGAAGAAGAAAACAAAACACTTACCTTCATAATCAAACAGGTACTGTTCAACGAAGTATTTGTATCCTTTATTTAGCTTTGATCTTTTCATAAGCGAAAATTTGTCTGCAAGATGTTGTACATCATCTTACCGTATTTTTTTTGCCAGCTGTGCAAGGGACTTGGTAAAGTCCATTCTAAGGCGCTAGTGGAAGTAATGATACAATGCTTTGCGGCAGAATGTAAGATACGTGACGTCATTGAAAAGGGCCTATTGAACATCAACATAATGCCATGTGACAACCATGAAGCGTGCTACTTTTTTAGATGTTTATAATTGCATACTGCATACTACTTGCTGAATTTGTGATACAGTAAACTAGTATTCAGTTATGCCCAGAGTCTCTGTGTTATATCATGAGGGATATTTATACACATCTGAGGAGAGTTCTTACCTTTTGAACTGCATGTGAACTGCAAATGAATACATTTACATAACCACTATTAAAATATGATCTACAGGCAAATTTCCCTTGCGAACACAGGCCACTTTTATAGGTATTGCCTTCCATTGCGAAAAGTTAAAATAAGAGCAACATTTAATGCTAATTCATTTATTTTGTCAACATCAAGTGTTATTTTGGCGTTTCTTTATTTTCCAATGTGTCATGAGGTTTAATAGTCCCCAAGTGTTTCTTGTCATGTTAACTCTTCATTTACTCTCTTTAAATGGCAACAACGTTGGGGCGTGCTTCATTCGAGGTTCTGGGACAAATTAAAGCCTTCTGCCACAGAATAAACTGAATCAGCAGACCAGAGCCCATCATGTCAGATGAGGCGTTGCAGGTTTTTAACTGATACACAGTGATTTTAATTCCACCCTTCATTTCTGATGTGTCTGTCTGCACAGCAAAACCCTACACCGGCAAATTAATGGTGTGAGGAGAATAATTAGATTTGTGCTGAAGTAATCCTGAAAATATATCACTTAATATGTAACTTGAGTTTTTTGTCTTTTTCCTCAAGGAACTCGCTGTTGCAAAACAAACATTATGCTTGAATTTTCATTAAATATGGAATTGTGGTGTAGTGGTTCACAGCAAAATTGACAGTTACAAAAGGTCAAATTAACATATACACTGTGAGAGTTAATGTGACATTTTTTAACACTGGCGATTTTTCCGTGTTAAAGATATGTGCTGGTAAAAAAATGTGTGCTGAAAGCTTGCAGGTTTGTATCCCACAGGGAGCGATAAATCTGTTGTTACTGGCAGTTATCGGAAAGTAGAGTGAAATCTAGATAAATGTTCATGATAAAATAAGCACCTGCATATACAGTATATATAAATAAAACCCCAATAAAGACCATTTCAGAGACTGTTTTTCTGATTCTAAAAAATACTGTTCATAGGTATTTGTGTAGGTAAAATGATCATTTTATTCAGTGAAATTCCTAAAACTATTTTTTTGACCAAATTTTAAATAAATGTATAGTTTCTTTTTGCATTTATTTGCAGAAAATGAAAACTGGAGAAACAGGTGAAAATAACAGAAAAGATGCACTGGCAGAAAACAGGTTAATTTCACTTTTAAGCAATACAACAGACATGTTTGTTAATGTATTCAGGAAAAGTAAAAAAAACATTTTATATGTGATAAACAGTATTTTATCACAGTTTTCATGTGTCTTGTCATGCTGTCAGTCTTTCACATTGCTGATGAATGACTTCGTCACTCCAGAGGTTTGGAATGGTCTGTTACATTTTTCTGCGGCTGAATATAAATTAATATTTAAATGTTATAACATTATATGTCATATTTCTTAAACATATACCTGTATGTTTATGTATTTATATATAAATATACATGACACACACACACATATATTATATAACCACATTCACAGCACTAGGTAAAACTAAATCCAACTTAAGGCTTGAAGATGCGATAACTTGCTAAATGATATATAAATATACAATATGCAAATATAAATGATATATAAAATATACAATATGCAAATATAAATGATATATACAATATGCAAAACATTAATCCTTAAACTAATGCTCACACTATATTTAAATGTTTGAAAAAAAGAAAATTACGTTATCTAAAATCTACTATTAAAAACTATTATGATGTGTATATTGTGATTAATGCAATATGCACATGGCTAGTTGACAAATACACGAGCCATATGGTTTTATATTAATGATATAAAATAATATAGTTTGTGTATGGTATATTTGAAGAGTTTGGTTTCCAAAATGAGATTTCAGTTTTTTTAAATCTCAATTCCAAAAATTCCAATTAATATCAAACTACAGTTGGTTTCTTTTGATTAAAGCTATACTAACAAAATAAATGCAGCTAACTTACACAATAAAACAAAATACAAACATTACAATGTAATAAAAAACATGATTTTTGAAAATAATAAAAAACGGATCTCATTTTGGAACCAAACTCTTCATTTGTCAACTATCCACATTCTTGATAATCTGATATATTGTGCTGCACTGGCATTTGGAAAGATCCATACATACTCAGTGTTGGGCAGCAATGCGTTACTTAGTAAAACGTACTTTGATTACTTTTTTGTTGACGGAGTAATTTAAAGCGTTATACATTTTAAAATAGTAATTAGATTATAGTTCAAAGTCCATGTAACTATACATAACAGCTGCGTTACATCGTTGTTGTGCGTTGTCGTTCATGTGGATAAGCAAAACCCTCTCTCCTGCGAAAAACAACCCAAAAGGGCGGCAAAGCACGGTCAAACTTCTCGAGACAGTAACGTTACTGGGCACACAGAGCAATGAGTCAATTTGTACTGTCGAGTGCCAGGCTGCTAACGTTATTAGCAACTTATGTTCTGTCAGACTAGTTTTTGCTGCTCTAACGCTGTTATATTTCTTATATGATGAAGAAATCATCTTAGAAACATGCAGAAGCACTAGTTAAGATATACAAGTTGTAAAAAAACTAAGGAGAGACTTTACATCATGGAGCATTGCAGGAATAGAAATACTACAGTTAACATATAAAAACGTTTTAATTTAAAATGTCACAGAGTTTCATTATTATTATTATTAATGACAGGCTTTATTATGGAATAAGCAGAAATCATTTATGAATATAATTAAAGACATGCTTAATTTATTTTGTTGCTAGAGGCTGTGAACTTCCCAATACAGTTTAGTCATGAGAACGCTAAAGAGGTTATTTTGTTTTTTGAGGGATGGGGGTAACGTAGTAATATAACTAGTAATGTAACAAATTACTTTTAAATCAAAGTAATCAGATCAGTAACTTGATTACTTTTAAAAGGAGTAATCAGTAATTTAATTACATTTCCAGAGTAACTTGCCCAGCACTGTACATACTACGTATAAATGTATATACTATCAATCTGCTGTCGGCTTGCAAATAACTGTAATTTGGAATAAAACGTATTCTAAAGGCCAGATTTTAAAAGGGGAGTTTGTTGGTGTATTGGAGCTGTGTTTTATCAACATACACTAACATATGTAGTAAGTGATGTTTTATGTCTCAGAGACCCGACCCATTTTTACACCAGGTATAAATGAGGATGTCGTGTCCTTGATAAAATCCCGGTTGTAAGAGTGCCGCATGTCTCTTTAAATAAAAGCGTCCGCTTAATAACTTACAGCGCATTAGAACATTGGCACGCAGCAGAAATCTGTTAGTGCGTCTCGAAACTCCATTACTGCTAATACCACTAAAATAACAGCAAAAAAACAGCAAGCCCTGCAGATTGAGACGGCGATGTTGCTACGAATGCAACAGTGTCACTCATGTTTCTCTGTAATGACACTTGTAATTAAAAGCGCATTAGTGTCCTCCTCTTAATGACGCCAGCCAGCGACAGCTTGGCAATCCATTACTTTCACATCACCGCACCCGTAACTCTCTAGTCTCGCCGTGTGAGCGGAAAAGCGAGGGGAAGAGAAACTAAAAGAAAACGCAGAAAGATCTCACCCCCGCAGAGGAAGAATGGAGGAGCGATTCATTCTTTACTGCGCTATCATCAAATACAGAATGGGGCTGATTGGGTGCCAGACTTTCTGATTTAACTTTTGTACCACATTAACACGGCGGTTTTGGGACAAGAAGTGTTTCACACTGTAAGCAGACATTCAGCAGATGTTTTTTTAATGTGGCCCACAGTTAAAGGAAGTAAAATGAATCATGGTTGTCTTGCAGAAAATACACATAAATATCACATGTGTTTGGCATTTTTGTGTGAATCCCATGTGAAACACATAGAATAACATGTAAAAACCTATGGAATGACATGTGCAACATGTGAAGAACATGTGTAGATTTTCCATCCATTATCCATCCCAGGTTTTTAGATGTAATCCCTGGGTTTCTCATGGGAATTCACATGGGATTCACACCAAAAGCTTCCAAAAACACGTGATGTGAGTTTTGTGTGTCTTTTCAGTGGAGGATAGTAATAGTAGTTCAAGTATGGTATTTGTATTCTGTTGGGTGTTTTAGTTTTAAAACAGTATTGAATGAAGTTCTGTCAAAGAGATGGAGGAGGAGGAGAAACACCTCATGGAGGAGGGAAGGAAGAAATAAAAGTAAATGATGGAGGAGGTAAACATGTGGCTGTAGAAATGAGGAAATATTTCAGTCCAGCTGTAATAAAAGCACTTTAATAACTAAACTTTCTTGATGAGAGTGTCTTGCTATCGGCTTCTTTTTTATCTTTTTATTTAAAGGGATAGTTCACATATAAATGTTTATTTCTTTGTTCTGCTAAACACAAATGAAAGTTATGAAAGCCGAAAGACACAAATGAAAGCCAAAGAATGTCAATAACCAAACAGGTCTCATTCCAGATTGACTCAACTCAACTTTATTTAAATAGCACTTTTTACAATTTTCGTTGTTACAAAGCAGCTGTACATGAGACACATTGACTATGAGTAAAACAACTAAGGACATATACCTGTAAAAACCAGAAAAGGTGAAAACACAAAAGACAGACATACAAATGCTCCACACACACAATATGCATACATACTTAAACACGTTGACATAGACGCACACACGCAAACACACTCCCACAAAGCACACATTTGAGATGAAGGAGAGAGAACCACAGGTCAAATCTTAAACGGACTATAAATTCCTATATGCAATATTAATTATGTAAAACTTCTGAATTCTAAAGCAGCCCCCCCAGCCAGGAAAATAGTGCAAAACACTATGCAAACGGTGGCAAGGAACCCAAAACTCCAATCGAGAAAAAAAACCTCAGGAGAACCCAGGCCCAACCAGGGGATTCTCCCCTCCGGCAAAAGCTGCTGCATATGCACAAGCTCAACAGTGCTTGCACAACAAGGCTAAATAAAAAATAAATAAACTTACTAATAAGGTCAATAATAGATTTAAGATTATCATTAACAATCTAATAGCATTTGAAATTTTGTAGTGAAATCGTGTCAAGTCGCGTCCTTTATCCAGCTCTATCATCTCAGCTCTTGTCAGGTCACCGCTTCCCATTCTCAGCTCTGCCATCAGGTCTGGGCATGAACTGCATCCTGCGGTAACCTTGGAACAAAAAGACAAGACTGGCTGAGAGTAGGGTACTGTTCTGCACTCCTTGATGCAACAAGTACATCATTTCTTGTTGGATGTGTTCCTGGTTCCGGTTGATCTAAATAATGCAGCCTAAATCCTTTGAGGATTATATTATGAAAGTGTAGTGTATGCAAGATTAAAAAGATGCGTCTTTAGTCTAGATTTAAACTGACAGAGTGTGTCTGCCTCCCGGACAGTGCAGAGAAGAATATTCCAAAGTTTAGGTGCTAGATAAGAAAAGGATCTACCACCTGCACTTGATTTTGAAATTCTAGGTATTACCAACTGGCAGGACGCCTGAGAGCGTAATGCACATGGAGGACTGTAATGCAATAGAGGTTCACTCAAATAATGCGGCGCTAGACCATGTAGGGCTTTATAGGTAAAGGTGTCAATGATGTCAAATGCAGCACTAAGGTCTAGGAGCACCAATAACGAAATACAGCCACGGTCAGACGCAAAAAGCAGATAATTTGTAACTCTGATCAAAGCAGTCTCTGTTCTGTGACATGCTCGAAATCCAGACTGGAATTCTTCATTAATGTCATTCCTTTGGAGGAAGGAGCATAATTGAGTTGAAACTACTTATTCCGGAACTTTAGATATAAAAGGTAAATTCGATATAGGCCTGTAATTCCCTAGTTCTCTAGGGTCGAGTTTGGGTTTTTTTGACAAGGGGCCTTATAACAGCTACCTTAAATGCTTTAGGCACATGTCCTGATGTCAGAGATGAGTTAATAATACTAAGAAGATGATCTATAAGTTCTGGGAGCATTTCTTTTAGTAGTTTTGTAGGTATAGGATCTAGCATGCATGTGGTTGATTTAGATGATCTAATGATTTTAGACAGTTCATCGTGATCTATGGTAGAAAATAATTGCAATTTCTCTTTAGGGGTACTGTAGTTAGTTTATTCAGCGGGTTTCACTTCTGGTTGCATTGTTATAATTTTTTCTCTGATATCTTGGATTTTACTAGTGAAGTAGTTCATAAATTCTTCACTGTTATGCTGATAATCAGAATGTGATGTCGCTGACGACTTATTTTTTTGTTAATTTAGCCACTGTGTTAAATCAAAACCTAGGGTTGTGATTGGATTGACTCCCATAGTATTTATTTTCCCTACTATGGCAGTAAATGGGGAATGAGATCTGTTTGGTTACTGACATTCTTTCAAATTGTGTTCATCAGAACAAACATATGTAAACAGGTTTGGAACAATTTGAGGGTTAGTAAATGATGACAGAATTTTCATTTTTGAGTGAACTGTTCCTTTAATGCAGCTGCTCCACTGAACATGATTTTAACTGAGATTACAGTTGCTACTGTTTTCATTAGAATTCTGCAATGAAGAGTTATGTAATAAATACAATATATAATAGTTAAATAATATATAATAAATCCCACTTATAAAAAGTATGTTTTGTTCATATAAAAACTGCCAACTTTGTATATAATGTCCTAAACCAGAGCTATTAAATGAAATATTAATTTCATTTCTGAAAGTACAGAACACAAATGTTTTTTAAAGCAACAATGCAATTTTACAGACTTGACAAAGGTTTTCTTGAGACATTTTCCTCTAATATCTGAGACCCGACTGGCTGGGGAATTACAGTAGTTTGTTTATCAAGTCTAACTTCCCTCAAACTCATCATCTCTCCTTTCTGCCTCCATTTCCCTCCTTTGCACAAACAAATTCTGATGTCCATCTACAGGGGCTATTAATGATCGAGGCCAAATAAGATGAAGGATATTATTTAGAAACTTACTTTAGTTTCGCCATGTTTTCATAGCCTGCCTCAGTCGCATGTCGTCACCCTTGCGTGTCTATGTGTGCGGATATGGATTTCTGCACGAAAGTAGGCATGAGTAATTTTTACAGGCATGATGTTACTACATTACATATAAATTTTTTGCCACTATTATCAATGTAAATGATTACACTGACAAATGAACAAAATTGTTCGAACTTTAACTTGAAATGTATAATGGAGCACAGTAGATTTATACTGAAATAGTTACAATTATTTATTTATTTATACCTTCATGTCAGTCGAAACATGTATTTGACTCTTTAATTTAAAATAAGATATTTTGAGAAATGTCTCAGTGGTTTTGTCTCAATGCAAAGCAAGTCAATGAGGTTCAGTATTGTTTGGTTATTATACTTCTTCTTAATATCTTCTTTTGTGTTCTGCAGAAGAAAGAAAGTCAATCTCTTCTTACATTGCATTGATGTAAAATGTGTGAACCCAAAGTCAAGAGTTTCCATATGAGGTGTACATTTTCAACAACACAAAGTCTTTTTTATACATTTTACATCATTCTCTAGGCCTTCAAACAACAATGACAAGTCACTCCGACAAGTTTTACGAAAGTATTTCATTTATTTTTCTAAAGAAGAGCCACAGACATACCGAGGATACAGTTAAAAATACAAATAGCAACATATCAACAGTTTGAGCAGAGTTGAAAGGAGAGAAGTCTGTACATGTGAACATGTCTTCTGCTGTGGTTTGCATGAAATGTGTTCTGATGTTAACAGTTACCACAGAGGGAAATGATCATACATAAAAAATAGATGCAGAGTTTGTCACAGTGTGATATATGTGATATAGAAGTTAAGCTACTTAAATTGTATCTATAGAAATATATAATATTTCCAGTAATGCAGCTAATCCAAGTCTCTGGGGTATTTACACTATTTTAGTGACCATTTAAATGTGGTAATCTTTATAAGACACATGCAAGGATACCAGTAAGTTTACATGGTGACAAACCGTAATTATACTGGTGATGCTGAAACCAGTTAGACTCAAAAATACAATTCAATTTATTAGAATGAATGGAAGTCCTTAAAATATAATAACCTTCCTAGTGTCTAACTAAATTCTGTGCTAATCAGCATTATGTCACAGAGTCTGTCTGAGAGTCTGGCACACCTGTACCTGACGTGATGAATGACAGGTGGTTATTTTGTTCTCTTTCAACTAATACACAATGTGTCTGACATGTAAGAAGCGGTTTAACCTCTTTCAGACAATTGTCAGCCTAGTTAAACTGAGCTTTTAGATTATGCTGCAATTTTTTTTAATACATGTAAATGATATATGTAGAGGTCCAAATGCCTGAGATTTCAAGAAAGATTATTTTCTTTTTTATGCCGATTGTATTATTAGCTTGTAATTGTTAAATTGAAAAAGAACATATTTCATAACATAATAGTAATATCTCTTTTGCTTTAATCAGATGGCATGGACTACACGAATGTGTGTTAAACCTGCTAATCCATTCATGTTTTCTCAGTTTTTTATGCTAGTTGTGGGCGGAACATTGCTTTTTATTGGACATTAACCAGTATGTGCAAGATAAGTCATCAACTTTTGGTTTAAATTTCCCAGATGAGAAAAAGTATACACTACAGCAATTTGTAGTGTAGCGTGGGCGAGTGTATTAAGATATAGATGGTCCAAAAAACAGTTGACATCACACATTTTAAAAGTAGTCTTAAACATTGTGTATAATTTTTTGTTGGCATTGGAATTTTGTTGCTGTAAAATTGTGTTAGTTTGCCATGGATAGCTTTTAGTGCTGACGTGGCGTTAAAATGAATAGATATAGAATTAGACATTTGGACCTCATAATGGATTTATGGTTTATTTAACTTAGATTGGGTTCAAATATGTATTATTTTAGTTTACACATTTTTTTAATAGGCTGGGCATGAAAACAAACCTTCACAAACACATTCAAAACATCAACAAATTGAGTTTTCTAATTCAATAGAAATTCGGATTTAGAAATTTATTTTTGAATAGGATGTTGAAAATAACATCACAGAAATCTGGGCATGTGTCTTGAATTCATGGTTTAGTATCTAGACCTTCATTAAAATATTCGGCTAATTGGGACCGTTTAAAAAAAAAACATCATTTCATCAGCAGCATTCTCGTCTTGCTTTAAAAACTGAAGGTCGTTGTTTATTCTAGGAAATGGACGAGGAGCTTAAATACATGTGTTCTTCTTGACTGCTGTAAACTATGGGAATTTTTTTTAATGCATCCATAAAGATGTCTGGATTTTTCAAGATAAATAGATGATAGGAAACTTTTCTTACTTATGACTAGATGGCATGAAAAAGTATCAGAGATGACAATTTTTGGTTGTGTTTTTTGTACCTTTGAGTTAGAAATCTCTGACATAAATCACAGATTAAAGCTTTAAATTGCACAAGTCACCAGGCAGAACCCCTGCAGTCTGACCACTGATTCAGTGGCAATGATAGATTTCTGGCAGATTGAACCTTTAATATACAAGAATCTTTAAGGGTGGCAAGTTCTCACTAAAGAACACATAATAGAAAATGTTTTTGTCTTTTGTTATGTTTGTATTCTGATTGCAGCCACTCACATGGTTTGTTGATGTTGAAGTGTGGTATTGCAGTATTTCTTAAGGTAGGAATCATGATTTTGATCAAGTTTGGCTTTATGAACATTGAAAGATGAGCCCAAGCCATTTATTTAGAGTGTGGGCTTTTTTGAGAATGTAGGTAGACAACTACAAAAATACCCTAGAAACCATTTAACAATGCCCCAGCAACCTCACAGAACACGCCAACATCGTTAAAGCCAATTATCTTCAACTCCAATTCATCTCTTTTCAGCCTATAACTTTATTCGAAAGAAATGAATTAGCCTTGGCATGTTTCACTGTAATTCGGCTTGTTACAGGAACAGTATGTTAACTTTTTCTTTTGAATGCAATTAAAAGAATTGCGGATCATTCGTGGGGGGCTTCCGGACAGATGGCGGTGGGTGTGCATTTCTACATAATCCTTGCCATGGCTTTCAGATCGATCACTCTCATTCATTCAAGTACAGCTACATAAATGCACTTTGTCTTTTGCACGTGTTACCTGTGGCTTGTTACCGTTGTGCCAGAAATACTGTAAATCTGCTTATGGTGCAGAATACAAAATACTAATGTGAAAGCTAATGTGGTTGGTTAAGTGTGAAAAACTTGGCACAGATGATTATGTCAGCAGTTCTCAACTGGGTTGTAACTTCAGGACTAACTCGGCACCACACTCTTAAAATACTGGGCTGTTTTATCCCATGGTTGGGTAAAAAATGGACAAATCAACCACTGGTTTAAATAAACTAAGAAATGTCATATTTAGACCCAACCATTGGTTTAAACCCAACATAGGTTCCTTTAAAGTCAACAGATGGGTTTGTCCACATGTTATTCAAACGTGGGTTGAAGCAACCCAGGTTTATTTTTGCATTAAAATGTATTAATTTTGCCAAAGATCTCATAATGTGACAAACCAGATTTGTTCCCGTTGTAAATGAGCTTGTATATTCTTGATTATATTATTATGTTATTCATGCGTGCACAAGTTATGTTTCATTTAAACCCATTCGTTGAGTTCAGATCAACATATGGTGGTGTTTTTCAACCTATCGTTGGGTTGAATATTCATATTTTTTAGGTTAATTTAAACCTACGGTTGAGTTTATCCATATTTTACTCAAGCAGGGGTTAAAACAACAGCATTTTTTTGTGTGGGGTTTTATTCATGGTTTTCAGTGATAATGGCATTTCATTCAGCCGGTCCATGTGGCATCTGTATAATCTGGCCTGTTTCTACCAAGCTAAAGTGTTTCATGGCACAGCCTTTGATTTCGATCACAAAAGATGAAAAACATTTGTTTTTGCTCCGATTATGAATGATAGTTAGTTGCATTTTCACATCATTTTTTCACTGACCCTAGCATACACGTGGACCATTTTTGAGACCAGTTGAGAGCTGCTTGATGTTCTACCAGGTTTTGTTGTAGTGCTGTTTTTTGTTCTAGAAAACATCCAGTTGCTGTGTTGGATCGGTGGCTGGAATTGTGTGGTGAAGAAAGGCATTCGGATACAAATGTCCCAAAACACGCATGTAAATGTTTTACAGTCCATCTCTCTACGCTTCATCGAGTTATGAAGACAGGTCCTCGTAGAAAAATAGTCAACTTTGCTAACTCGCCTGGACAAAGAGAAAAGCCTCCTTTAAAAAATCCAGGAAAATCTCTGAAAAACAGGAAACAAAAGGGACAAATCCACAACAAACACGTTCTACCCACGATTCAATTCTCCTGTGGTTTGTCCGAGCTCAGCCTCTGCCGAAATCAAATCACAGTGGGAACTCGCGGTGAAGCCGCGGTCCTACAAAATAGCTCTCGCCACTTTCTTTTCAATTATTTTTCCGGAGCAGTCAAAAATAAGTCCTGTTGTCATGTAGTCCTCCAGAAACATCCCCGTGGGATGTGCTCAATTGAGCAATTACTGTCCAGTGATCAGGAGAGACGCTTTCAATGGTTCGGCATGAATAGTCATCACATCACTACACGACACAAAGAGATGAGCGGCACGGGAGGTGGGAAAGATCCGAACGGTGGGCGTAGATTCCACGGAGAGAGCAGGTAGCTATCATACAGGAACAATGGCAGCCTCCAAAACCGTTTTGCCAGTTCATTACATTTGGATTGGCCATTCATGTTTGCCAGCCCCGTGTTGTGGGGGACGGTTAGCGTTTGTTGAATTGACTAGCGGACCGGTTTACATTAAGAACAGGGTGTCAGATTCATGGCGTAGTCCTTCGCTCTACTTTCGAAAGAGTCCGAAATGAATGGTTTCCATACGAGAGGAGACGCGTTCCGCCCGGCTTTATTCTTTTCAGTAAGGCTTCATTCGCGTTTGCAAATCCAAGAAAGGCTTTATCCGCACCGCTCCGTGTTCTCACGGCCTCCTCCCTCAGTGATTTGTGGTGATGTCTCTCAGCCAGGGCCCCGGGAGCGGTCTGGGATACGTATATGCATTCTGCGAAAACAAGCGAAAACAAATTAGATTTAAATATAGCTTTTGTTTAGCACTTTTCCAACACAATTGAAATGCGCTAAGCGTGTTGTTCGCACCCAGACGGAATGCACTCAAACAAATTAGCTTTCAAATGTGTTTAATTTGAAAGGGTCCCCGAGACGATATTTCTGGCGTAAACAGCCCTCCCATTTTGAATGGAAGCTGTCTTTGACTACGTTGAGGAATCAATTAACCGCCACGGCCATATATTTGGCATCTTCTTTCCCGCCACCCAAAGAACTGTGAAAGCATGTCTTTTTCTGATTAACTTCTGAGTGGAGCGCTTCACCTCACGCGGAATCGCTTTTGCTCACCTTTATACGTAGAGAGAATAAACCGTGTGGTGAACTGCTGCGCGTGTTTACATTTCAAAATAGTAATTAAACTGAGAGAGAGGTGAAATTAAAACGCTCTCTTACGTCGTGTTGCATGCACGCAGTTAATCGGAATTAATGCAAACCGTCTAGGACTCCGGGTCTGGTTTTCAGAAACTCCCCGGTTAAATATGTCTTTTCTTCCCACCAACAAGAATCTTTGGATAATTATGTGCCAAACAGAGACGTTTACATGCTGTTTTATGTTGTGTTGAATATGTGATCTCTCTATTCCAGAGACACAAACGCAGTAGGGGTCTAATCTCTCAATGGTACAACTCCACTGAGACTTGTAATTATCTTCTTATGAATAAATCATCTTTTATGCCTCGCAACGTGGACGGACTGGGTTCAACATCTGTGTTTGTCCTTGACTGAACATCACACCATCACATGACCACGCGGGTAAAGCGAGGGTGATAACTATTGAAGAAGTTGAGAGGGAGATTATTGACTACAAAAAGTGCAGGCAACACGAGTTATCGTGAATAAACTAGTTTTTTATAAAAACGGATGGAGCGATCTCAGAATTCCGCTCCTGCGACTGAAGGCTTAGTCGTGTGAGTTGGTGAAAATGATGGCATTTGTTTTTTTTAAGGCAGTTTTTGAATTTTTAATCCTTTTTAGCTCGTCTCCCGCTGAGAAAATTGAACATCATATCACGATTATCTGACAATCAGTTGCACACTGGGATGCAGATATGGGACAATTACTAACGCTTGTGTTTTTGAACAGACAGATGAGCGTGTATTACAGGATCTGCCTTTAGTTGAAATGACATGTAGTCTTTAGAGCGTCATACAATGGCAAAGTGAGACGAGCAAAACGCAACACGCCTGCACAAATATTGTAACTGTTGATAGAAATCGTGAAGATCTTTGAATGCATTTCGTCAATGCAAAAGCGAAGTTCACAATAAAACAAGTCATGTTGAGTCAATGAAACAGTTTAAAAAATAAGAAAGCACTGGGTGGGAGGATATCACTTTAACATCTTAGTTATTTCTCCTGACAATAATGAGAATAAATGGAGAGCAAAATGAAATTTTGGCTCAAGTCTCCTGCAACTCAAAAATCGAAGAAATTCTCATTTCAAATCTAACCAAATCCAGATAATACCCATGTTTTAAACACATTTCTCCCAGACATTTTTAGAGACTTATTTGATCCATGAATCACAAATGAGAATTACATCAAATCTTATGAGCAATGAAAGAGCAACTTCTGAGCAAGAACATTTTTCTCTTTGCAGATTCCTTTCAAGACATCTTTTTTAGTATGCATATTTTCATATTGGAACAGATCTCATCCCCTTTTAACTCCCATCCCTACTATGAGTGAACTATCCCTGTGAGAAAGGATGCAAGCCAGATTCGTATAACCCCCAACACTACAGTCTGTCAGAGCACATCTTCATGTGTTTTCCTTTGATCTTGATTCTATGATCTATTCTTTATTGCCATAAATCACTCCAGCCTCTGACCCGAGGACCTTCTTCATTGCCGGGGGAGATGCATCACTAATAGCTTTTTAATTTCCACCTCATCATCCCTGCAGTAGAGATTTCCAGAAAAGAGCGACTAGTTCTTACAGACTCATCCATCAGTTTTTAACAGAGATCCTAGTTTCTGCACTACTGCATAGCTCCAGGTCAGTATTAATGTACCTCTGTACATGTTTAATCAACACAAGCACGCTCAAAAAACACTCATGCATATTAATCTGTAGCACTGAATTACATGCACAAACCTCGATGTGTTCCACCTTTCTGATGCACAATGCAATCGTGAATCATGCACACATGCAAATTAACTGATGGGCCACATCAATACTTATGATGACAGATAAACACATCGACACTTGGGCAGGTATGAAAACATTTCGTCTTGTTGCAGAAGCCTGCAGACAAGGGATGAGAGTAAAATGGTGGGCATGTCCTAAAGAGATATTCTTGCCTGGGGGTTTCTCTCTTTCAACTCAGAAATGAGAGGAGTACACAGAGTAAAAGTACTTTCTAAAATGATCAGCTGTTAAAGAAATGCGCTTTGCACATTGCATCAGAGTTTTCAATGAGAAAAACTTGAGTTAATACACAAATTTCTAACTTATACTGATATTTGGGCATTTCCTATCAACTTATATACAGCTGTGAAAAAAATGAAGAGACCGTTCCAAATGTTCATTTAATCAACATTTCTAGATGTATTATGGCCATTCCATTCCAGTGTCTCTTAAAATTTAACAAAACCAAACCTCAGGAGTGATTTAAAGGCATCCAATAGCAATGTGAAAGACTAACAGCATGACAAAACTGTAAAAATTCGTTATTTTTGAACATCTAAATACGTATTGCTTAAAAGTGAATATGAACCTGTTTTCTTTGCTGGATTTGAGGTCTGAAAAAATACAAAGCGTCTATTCTGTAATTTTGACCTGTTTCTTCAGTTTTCATTTTCTGCAAATAAGTGCAAATATAAAACATATTATCTGAAATTTTGTGATAATTTTACCTAAACACATACCTATAAATAGTAAATTCAGAAATACTGAGAATAATTTAGGATTGTTCTCTTAATTTCTTCGACGGCTGTATGTCTTTAAACGTCACGTATTTGTGTATACATTATATTCTATATTTAAATAATATTTATTTGTGTATTTTATATTAGTTTATATTTATTTGTTTTCTTTTTTTAAGCTTGTCAAATATGCTCACTGTGAGCTAAGTGTTGTATGACAAGAACTGCGCCAGACAGCATGCTATAGTTTATTTGGTTATCCAATAAAAATAATAATAATAATTAATTAGATTTATACGCCGCTTTTCTGGATACTCAAAGCACTTTGCATGGAAGGCTGGAATCTCCTTAAGCACCACCAATGTGCAGCATCCACCTGGTTGATGCGACGGCAGCCATACAGCGCCAGAACGCCTACAACACACCAGCTTATTGGTGGAGAGGAGACAGAGTTGCGAAGCCAATCAAGGAGGCCATGATGTATAGAGGCGAATTGGCAGATTTGGCCAGGGTTACACCCCTACTCTTATTCAGAGGACATCCAGGGATTCTTAATGACCACAGAGTCAGGACCTCGATTTAATGTCTCATTCAAAAGACGGTGCTTTTTGCCAGTACAATGTCCACACAGACCACAGGGTGAGCATCCCCTGCTGGCTTCACTAACACCTCTTCCAGAAGCAGTCTAGTTTTCCCAGCAGGTCTCCCATCCAGGTACTGACCTGACTCAGCCATGCTAAGCTCCAGTGGGCAACCAGTCTTTGGCTACAGGGTGTTTGGCTGCTAATAGAACAAGAAAAACAAGGACAGATGTGTTGAATAACGGTGTGTGGGAAGAAAAATGCTTTGGCAATCAGACCTCATTTGTACCTGGTTTATTTTTACATTATTCCAATTTGAATCGGATCCCAGAGATGACAAACACACACACACACACACGGTCCCATCAGGTAACATGGAAACATGAAAAAAGTGCATTGTGAGAGCGAGCATGTAGGTCATGCAACAATTTTCTCTTTTTGACGGCTGTCACAGCGGTATGCAAATGCATCTCCCAGAGGCACTGAGGAGATTGGATCTTTATAATTGTCTCTATTACTCGCAGGAGAGCGACTCCGAAAGTCAAATGTTGGTGGAAAAAATAGTCGGGCATCTGCAGGCAGGGCCGCGCTGTGTTCAGGCGTCTGCATTGCTCTCGGAGATGAACATTTTAAGCAAAGTTGAAAAACTGTGTGAGGGAAAATGTGGAACAGCTTTTGGTTGCGAAGAACTTTGACGTTAACTTTTAAAATGCAGCCCAATAACATAATTTTAATAATTCTGGGATTTTAAATGTTATATTTTTATATTCAAAGTGCTCTGCAGGATAGAGACGTGTTTGGGTGTGAATGTTTAAGTAGTTAGTGGTTTTGTTCAGAATGGAAGAAAAGCATACGGCACAGCTTGCGGCTTTCTCTACATCATTATTTTGCATTTGTCAATTGTCTTATCTTATATTTCATCAGGAACTATAGCATTTTTGTACAACTGTGCAATGTTGTGGCATCATGGAAAACCGTCAACGGTGAGAGAAAGCAACTTCAAGGTTTTACAAGATGGTGGACACGTCAACATGTCTGAATGTCCCATTTAGGGATACATATCTATGCATACATTATTACAAAGTACTATGCTAAACACAATGCTTTTGTCTCAGACCTTCAAGAATATGGCAGGAGCTCTTTAGCCATGTCAAGTTTCAAAACTCACAAGAAAACCACCATAAAGGTAAATCATACCACTTCTGCACAATATTCCTCTATATGACCTCTTAAGACATTCAATAGCTTGATGTGTGGAACAGACACAAATGTAAACGTTTTTTTCATACTGTGAACTATATTTTTGCCAATTTTCAAATTAAAGTATAGTTTCTGTGCATTCATTTCAGAAAATGAAAACTGGAGAAACAGGTGGACATAAGAGAAAAGATACTCAAAAACAAAACGCAAAAACAAAAGAGGTTTAAATTCACTCTGTTATATTTCTAAATGTATTTAGGAAAAGTTCAAACAAAATGTTTGACTTGAAATCATGGATTTTTCTCACAGTTTTCATGTAACTTGTCATGCAGTCAATCCTTCACATTGCTGCTGGATGACTTTGTCACTAATGAGGTTTGGTTTTGTTGGAATTCAACAAACACTGCACTGCAGTGACCAAAAGACATCTAGAAACGCTGATAAATGAACATTTGGAATGGTCTCTTCATCTATTTTTCTGCGGATGTAGTTGATGATGCTTTTAATTCTGAAGTTTGACAGCATGACTTCATTGCTAAAAAAGAGCAGTTGAGGGTTTTTTTAAATCCCGACAGTAGAAAGAAAACAAGTGAGAAAAGTTTGAAGATTGACTGCCTACACATGAATTAGCGATCGAGCGTTTAATTAGCCGCTGGGTTAAAGGTTCCTGCAAATTCGACGTCTCTGTGATGAAGTGCAACGGCAGTGTGATAAAAATAGCCTTAACATCCCGCTGCACCGTTTGTTTTTAATCTGCACCCTTAATCCAAGATGGATTCTGCTCTTTGCTTCCTGCTCACTTTAATTTCCTATCTGACTCCTTAAAGAAAGATGGAGAGCTGAGAGAGATAGAGAGAGAGCAGTAATGAAGAGATTGAGCCAATGGATTTCTGTAATAAGCAGGTCTTCCTCTGACCCCCCTCTGCTGAACTGTCCCTCCAACTCTGCATCCTTTCCCTTCACGCTGTGTGTGTGTGTGTGTGTGTCTCTGTCTGTGTGTGTGTCTGTCTGTCAGTGTGTGTGAGTGTTTGTGCGTGCGTGTCTGTGTGTGTGTGTGCGCGTGTTTGTGTGGGTATGTCTGTCAGTCAGTGTGCATGCGTGTTTGTTTGTGTGCCTGTCAGTGTGTGTATTCATTTGTATGCCTGTGGACCTGAGATCGCCTACTGTACAGTGTGGGCCGTGTGTGTGTGTCTGTCTGTCTGTCGTTGTGCGGGTGTTTTGGGTCAGTGTGAGTGCGTGAGTGTGTGTGTGTTCTTCTTTGCCTCTGGACCTGAGATCACCTACTGTACATAGTGCGGGCCAGCCAGAGATCTCCGCGTGTGTGTGCTTCTGTCTGTCTGTCTGTGTGTGTCTGTCAGTGTGTGTCTGTCATTGTGTGTTTGTGTTTTCTTCTTTGCCTGTGGACCTGAGATCACCTACTGTACATAGTGTGGGCCAGCCAGAGATCTCCATGTGTGTGTGTGTGTCTGTGTGTTTGCTTCTGTCTGTCTGTGTGTGTGTGTGTGGGGGGGTCTGTGTGCGTGCGTTTGTGTGTGTGTGTTGTAGCTTGAGAGGGCAGTAGCTTTCATCAAACAGTGAAACTAAATAGCTCTATAACGTATGGAGTGACATAAAGGTGAAATCATTGTACTTTATATCCGCGAGGTACAGACAACGATAGTGCTTTTGAAAGACCAAAACATTTCAAGTCAACATAAAATGTCACATTTATGTAATTGTGCTTGCTGGTGTCACAGTATCAGATTTTCAGTACGCGATTATCACGGCTTAAAGAATTCGCAATAACAATATAATTGTGGTATCTTTTGAAATGAAATAAATGATGCTATCGGTCGATATGCAAATGATTTTGTTTGTTTTGTGAATCCTCTTGTTTGGCCGATGAGTCATATTCAAAATACAAGTGTGGGTTGGCACAGAGAATTTGTAATCGTTGTGACTTTAAGGTCAAATGTTAAGCGGGCGCAAAACCACCAACCTGCTGTGTTGAGTGTCAAGCAGATGTCAACCTCTGTGGTGCTTTCAAAACATGGCTTTGCTTGTTTGTGCATCGTGACCAGCTTGACGCAACAACATTGGCATGGGGCAGGACAAACTGTTGCCACAACATTGAAATAGATTATTTTTGGTGTGCATATATGATGTGGAAATTTTTTTTTTAAATGTGATCGTTATGACAGGTTGGTAGGAGACGAGGGCTTAAAAAATAAGATGGATTGCTGAAGTCATTTGTGACTGAATGAGAGCTTAATTTTTTTCTCTTTGCAGAAAGGAATAAATGCAAACTGGGGGTTCAGATGGGAAGATGAAAGCGAAGCCTATGATCATCTGCTGGATTTTTATTCCTCTCACAAATATTCTGAGGTGATGTGAAGGACTCCCTCAGGATGAGGACAGGCTTGACATTTTCAACATGTGGAATATATGAGCACATCTCTTTGTGAAGATGTAATATTCCTCAGAATAAATTTTATATGACCGCCAGGACTTTCCATAACCCAAGTACATGTTTTACAGGAGTTTTATTTCATCTTTAAATCTTAAAATAAAGCACCGATACATAAGTGCAAATTAATTCTTAAATCCATATCAGATCTTTGTCATTTTGGTTCTTTTCTTCAGCGTCTCATGTAACAAATCCCTCTTCATCTGTTAACAGTGTCATACAGATACACAGAATATTAGCATCTTTACTCTGATCTGTCAGTCTGCAGTCTAATATCAGAAAACTCCGGAAACCAAACAAATGCTTGATTCCCCTGCGCTAACGTGCCGAGTGCTGTCTATTAATACACATTTACTTTCTGACTCATCTACTTATCCTGTTGCGTTAAAGATGATGGCTTTGCCTCACTCCTGGGAAGAAATGCGCGTTTTTGATCCGAGTGCAAATTTAAAGCCATTAAAATAATGACAGTAGGTTTGCAGAAATCACGTTTCAAACAACAGAAATTAAGTCTGGCTCTTGTAAATAATTGTGCTTTTCAAACGGGTGTCCGGGGACGCCTCCAGAAGGATGCAAGGGCCTTCCCAAAAAAGTTCTAAAATTCTTTAAACAGAAAAAATATATATTTTAGAAAAGGGGGGCATTCACAAAAGGTTTATCATATTTGGGGGTCCTTGGCATCATAAACTTTGAAAACCCCAGCTGTAATGTACAGTGCGACAGTTTTTGTTATATAGGCTAAAGGGACGGTTCACCCAAAAATTCTTTCGTCATTTATTCACCCCATTGTCATATCAAATCTGTTAGACGTTCTTTCGTCTGCAGAACATAAAAGAAGATATTTTTTAGAACGTTGGTACCCATTGACGTCTATAGACGGACACAAAACCAATGAAAGTGCATGCATTTGTTGAAATGTCAAGAGGGTGAGTAAAGAATGACAGATGTTTAATTTTGGGTGAACTATCACTTTACATAATACTAATATTATATATATATATATTTTTTTGTATGTCATTGTAGTATTTTAGTATGACATTACATTTAAAATAAAAGCCGTTATTATTTTTTTTAAATTCTTGCTTTGGATAAACCCATCTGCAGAAAGCTTCAATGTAAATCTGCAGAGTATCAGTGATGGAAACTAACCCAAAACGTATGATGACTAGAATTTGGGAGGAAATGTGGTTGTCATCATAATAGGATCACATTGGAAAAATATGAATTGTCCTAAAATAGGCTTCATTTGCTTGGGATGTAATAGTATTATTTCCTCATTTGAGTTGGGAATGAAATAAAAACTGTCAAAGTTTAAGAGATTCACACAGGGACTCTAATCTCTTGTGAATCTGTATTCACTCTGGCACATGCCGTAATAATCACAAATCTCATCATTGAAGAACCGCATTACGCAGACCTGCTGCACATATACATTGAAATACATTTCCAGAGTTTGATCCTGCTGTTTGTCATGAAGAAACCCCTGCTAGGCCTCAGAATTACAGCTTCAGGTACAGTCGATTTCCCTATGGTGCCTAGGGCACAACATCTTAACCAGAAACATAAATAACCAAGCAAGCATCCTCTTAAAAACCTTCAGCAGAAAAACGTAACTGTTTCATGTTGAGAGTCGGAGGTCTGAGGTGGAAGGGCTATTGACAAGACGAGGAAACATTCTTGATGATTACCATGAGCAGAAGATTGGAGATGCAGAATGGTGAATAAATGATGACAGAATTTTGGTTGAACTATCCCTTTAAAGGCAGATTTGGTTATATTTGCTGGGTCAATAATACCAATACTAACCGATAGTTACATTTGAAGGTTACCAATCCTGACATTTTTAAAGCTTCTTAAAATAAGGCCTGATAGATATGTTCTGTTCACCACCATTCAAAGGTTTATGGTCACATACATATTTTTTATTTCATTTTTCCCTCATATTTCCTAACCCAATTCAAATGACTTCATATAGAACATAAATGTTATAATAGGATTATGTTGTGACTCCAAATCACTCACTATTCGTCTAAAACTATTTTCCATGTTGAAAAAAACAACATATGCTGGTTTGGTTTGATTTGATGCTGGTTTAGATGGTCATGTGCTGGATTAAGATGGTCAAACCAGCATCAAAACATACCTAACCCAGCATATGCTGGTTTTTCAACAGGGTCATCAAACAGATTCTTGAGGTCTCTGAGATGCATTAAAGAAGTTCACATCTACTCTGGGTTATTATTTTCTGCCAATAAAAAGCATTTTTATCTTTGTAATGAAATTAATTAGTTGGGCTGACTTTGTTACTCTCATCTCAACTCATTTTACTCCTTTAGTCATGCTCTCAGATCAGAGAGTTTTTAAGGGTATGAAATAATTTTTGTTTAAGTGGTTTTCAAAGGTAGGCTTTGAAATATGTTGCTTTCCACGGAAAAACTATTGGCTTCGGCACGCAGACGTGATTACCACCCAAATGTTACTGTTATTTTGAAATTATATATTGTGGTGTAGTTTTGGAATGATGACATGTGTTGGGGTTTGATTTTCAGTTTAACAGCCAGGATAATTGTGCTTACGGGACGCTATTCAGGCAGTCTTAGCAAGTAACATTTTATTTTTAACAGTTTATTGATTATATAAAAATAAAAGTCACAGTGTCGTTCAAAAAATACAAATATTGTATACAAATAAAGCCCAACAATCGACTAGTATGAGGAACAGATGGGAAAGCGATCAACATCCGGCGTACATCTCGGTGTACATAATCGTTCGAAATCTGCTGCCAAGAAAAAAGCATTACGTCAGTTTCATTTGTGCAATATAACTTTGGCTCTCGTGTGTCTCGTGACCAATTGCGTCATTACGTCTGCTTTGAACGTGAACGTTATTGGCTCACGTCATCTCTATGTTTGAATGGGAGCTGCTGATTGTGTGTATTCATAGACGTGAGGTTCTCCATAGAAAGTTGTCGTAATGCTTCGGTTCAAAAGATCTGCAACACGAGTTGTTTGTTCGTAATACTTTTATATTGTTTTTGGTCTATTTGTGCAATAAATACTGTATTTAAATTCCTTGGTTGTAAAGTGGTTGGTTTAAGGGCAAGGTTGCACTGTAAAACTTTTCTGTAAGTTCGCAGCAGGTTTGAGAGAAAATTACTGTATATTTAATGTTCAATTTTGTTTTAAGCATAAACTTACCTAGTTTATATATTTTTCTTTCATAAAACAAGATTAAATATCTTGGGCTACTTTTATTATGTATGTATCTTAATTTAAGAAGTTTTAAATATTTTTAGAGAAAACAAGAAAACATTCTTAGCAAGAATGTCATTTTTTTCAGTGTTGCTGTGCATAGCTGGTCTCTTCTTGCTCATTTTAAATCTCAAAAGTCAAAGATTGAAAGTAGTTCTACTTGGAAAGAATATCAAGTAGTAATTAAATCTACAATTAGTCACTGGCAAACCTGCTGCAAACACTACAGCAAAGTTTTACAGTGTGGGTTTAGGTGCTCCAAATTTCTTTGAACCTATAAATATGTGTTAAAAGGTGACGCATTGGGGCGCTGACCGAATGTCAGTATGAAACTACAGAGCAGTGTAAAATGGCGTTGAATATCAGCCATCAGTCTTTTATCACTATTGTTAACGTTTAAAGACGTCATTTCAGAAACTTTAATAGAAACTTTAATATTTGAATATATAAAACTTTAATATTTTTATGACCACCATCCGTCTTAAAGTGGTCATATAGCACGAATACGTGTCTTTGTTGTGTTTCAGTGACATTTCAGTCACACGCTTGCAGAATTCAATGAATCACTACACACTGGTTAACTGGCCAATCATAGCACACCTCGCTTTTCAGAGCCATGAGCTTTGTAAAAATTCTGCGTGTGACAGAGAGGCGGGTCAAAGAGGGGATACAAACATGCACGGTATGTGAAAAAATACAGCGTTTTTGAACCTTAAATCGTGTAGACACATTGCATTACATCTAAAACAAACTAAAATATTAATTTTAGCCTTGTCATATCAACCTTTAAATGCCACTTTGTGATGTTTTGCAAAAAGGTATGCACAAGGAAAATCACATGGACCTAGTGTGACCCACAAGTTTTTTTTTTAAATAACCACCCTCTATCCTATCCTTTATCCAAATAAGTTGTTATCCGTCCAATGTTAGATAGTTGCAAAAGTTTGCTTTTTTTGCTGGAAAGTCTGCAGTTCTGAGTCATTTGAAGCGCAGCATACTTTCATGGTACGATGAAAAGAACAGGTTCCTATGACTTGACCCCTTTAAAGGCCACTTTGTGATGCTTGGCAGAAAATGATGTTTAATCTTTAAGAACGCAAGGAGGATGACCTTTTGTAACTTCTCGTTTTTCTCCTAGGATTTGAAATCAAATTAGCTGTAATTAAAGTGTATTCTCCTTTAAAGAGGTTGCCTATTTTCTTATTAGATGTGTAACCGCATTTATAAAGCACCTGTAATTGTTTTGCAATTCCAAAAAGACAAACTAGACTAAACTTGTTAGAACCACACCATTTTGCCACAAACACAAGCATGCACGCACACACAAACAAATAAGCATTCGCACTTAACAAATGTCAAAACTGAATGTTTCATACTCTTTATGAGAGAGTGCTGAAGATGTGATTATATGAATGATGATGGAGTTAAACACAAGGCAATAATTGAAGGTGATGAAATACATGAATGTTCAGTCATTTCTAACAGCTGGCGCTGGTGATGGCTAAAGAATGCATCCATGCAGTATAATGCATCTTGAGAGGAACAATGCCTCGCAACATAAACGTCATAATTTAAGTGTATAATTACTGAATGCTGTGTCGGTTCCTATTTATTTCATGATAAAAACGAGGCTAATAACAGGGACTCGCAATAATGCTGCTGTGATTGGTTTAATGTAAGTCAACTGACACCATACCCCAACATTGTTTGCTCTGGATAAAGACTATTACACTATGAATTGAAAAGTAAGACACCCTTCCTTCCTTCCTTTCTTTCTTCCTTCCTTTCTTTCTTTCTTTCTTCATTCTGTCCATCCATCCGTCCGTCGATGCATCCGTCCATCTATCCGTCCATGCATCCGACCATCTGTCTATCCATCCTTCCTTCCCTCCTTCCTTCCATCTGTCTATCTATCCATCCGTCCATCCATCTATCCATCCGTCCGTCGATGCATCCATGCATCCGTCCATCCATCCGTCCGTCTGTCCGTCCTTCCATCCATCTACCTATCTGTTCTCTCTCTCTCTTTTATCTGTTTTATCTGTCGCTCTCTACCTCCCTTTCTTCCTCTTGTGTCAGTACGTCTGTCTTTCTATCTCTCCTCTCTCTTTTATCCTTTTTTTCTCTCTCTACATCTCCCTCTTTTCACTGTCTGCCTGTCTATCTATCTATACACTCTATTATGTCAATTGTTTCATCTGTCTCTCTCCACCTCTCTCTCCTCATTGTTTCGGTATGTCTGTCTGTCTACCTGCCTGTCGGTCTCTATATGTACTGTATGTAAAGGCAAAGATAACAGTACAGTACAGGGGGTATATGGAAACAGGGGTCCGCAGTCTGAAGTCAGGGAGTGAGGGGAGTGAGTAGGGGAACGCCACAGGCAATATTCAAATGTGTTCCCAAGTGCACACTGCTCTTATATGATGTGCGCACATCTTCTACTCACTGTGCCACAGCTCCAAGTAAACAGAACTTAAAGTAAAAGTTTCATTGCAGATAAAATTTGCCATTATTTACTTCGCCCTCACATCATTTCAACACCACATGACTTTCTCACACAAAGCTGCCCCGTGGCTTCTGAAAAACACAGTGCATGAGCAACGTGGACTACATGATCTTTATCTATATAAATAGTCCTTTTCGCAGCTTAAAAGACACGGCGACTGTGAACTGCATGAAAGAAATGTGCGAAGCTTAATCAAAAACATTCCCCTTCTTTCCGCACGATAAACAACGGCATGATATAAAGGCGCAAATAATGACAAAATGTTATTTTCAACTGTTCTTTATGCAGTTAAATGTGAGCTTTTCAAATGTGTTAACATCTGTAGGCTTAAGCTTCATTGGGAATAACGCAAAGAAAAAGAGGGGCAGTCATGTTCTTGAAAAAGTTTACCTCTGACTCCCGGTGCAGAGAATGCGTTTGTTAGCAGTCGGTCATACCTCGCACTCTCTGGAGCCCGAGATGGTGCAGGTGCACGCCCCCCCATTAACCATAGAGTCAATGGTCTCCACATTGGAATGGTTGTAGCTCAGGTAATATTCTTGCAGCTGGGAGTTGATGTCGGGCTCTGGCTCTTGAGTCTTTTTCCTGCGCTTGCGTCGGATGGAGTGCTGCTGGAGTTGCCTAATGCTGTTGGGGTATCGACGCCACGACACGTAGATCACCAACAGGATGAGCGACACGGAGAGGAACAGTGCCACGCTGCCGGCGATGATCTTGTGGAAAGTCATGTGCTCGAACTCCGGCTCCGGGGTGAAAGGTAAGGTGCTGGCAGTGACTGTCAGACGTGGTGGGAATCCTTTGTCGGACTGAACAGGGAACGAAAGCTTTGGAGAAAGTCTTTGGGTAACTTGAGAAAGCTGTGTAGTGGTGGTGAAAGGTGTAGTCATGGTGCTTGTGGGTGGCTTTGTCACATAAAAAGTTGTTGTGGTCAAAAGAAGAGTTAATTCCGTGGTGGGTTCCACCGTGAATATCTCCTCACATACAGAGTTGTTCCTCACGGCGTCCATGACCTTTTCTCCCTGTAGGGATTTGGGAGTACTGCAGATGATGGTGGCATCTCTCGTTCCTCTGAAATTTCTCAGCCAGGACACTAGCGGGCAGATGCTAGCGCTACAGTCCCATACGTTACCTGCCAGGTTGATGGTGCTGATGGAGATCCACGATGACACCACATCTTGTGAAACGTTGCTGATCTTGTTAGACTCCAGATTGAGAGTGTGCAAATTGGGCAAACACCTAAAAACGGCAGGGTCTAAAACCTGAATCTCATTGCCCGATAGATCCAATTTCTGCAGGGTGTGCCACGTCCAAGGTAATCCTTGGATAACTGTCCTTATGCGATTCCATTGCAGATACAGAGCCTGCAGATTCAAGAGGCGTGGAAAAAGGAAAAAATTAATCCGGGAAAACTGATTGTGTTCGAGATGCAGTTCCGTCAGCCGCAGTAGGCCCAGAAAGGTCGTCCGAGTTATAGTCCGCAGGCGATTGTAACCCAAATCTAAAAACTCCAGGCTTCTACATTCCATGAACGTACGAACGGGAATGTTTTTGATACTGTTCGACCGGAGGTGAAGGGTCTGAAGCTTGCGAAGCCCTTGAAAATGCCCCGCTGCCAGATCCTCCAGCTGATTGTAGGACAGGTCGAGGTTGCGCAGGTTCGGAACCGCCTCGAACGTGCCGTTTTGTAGCTGCATGATCTTATTAGAGCTCAGGATTAATTCCTTTAGCCGGCGAAGGCCCTGGAAGGCCAATCTGTCCATGACGCTGATGAAATTGTGGTCCAGATAGAGCCACACCAGCTGGTTGAGGTGAGCAAATTGGTATGGCAACAACACCAGGAGGCCGTTGTACCGCAGGGATAGCCCTTGGCACCCCAGAGAGATGTTCTCCGGGACGTCTTGAAAGCCGCCAGACTCGCAGTAAACAATCTTGCCTTCGCAGCGGCAGCTCGCTGGGCACATCTTCTCCCCCTTGCTGAGCAGCAGGAGAACAGAAATGTGAAGAAGGAAACATGACAGACGCCCGTCCCATAGTGAGAGCCCTGCGGAGAGACAGACAGAAACACAGACGGACATTTTGGGTCAGTTAAAGTGCTCACTCGAGGTTTGCAGGTACGTGTGTGTGTGTGTGTGTGTGTGTGTGTGTAAAACAACCCATTACTTTATCAAATAGAGAAAGATGAGTCATGACAACGATGGGTAGGGAACATCCTATGAAGTGTGTGGGCCGTAATGCATAAAATCTGAAAATGCATTGGGAGCTTACTGAGTTCGAGCAAAATTATCTGTGATTTAACACAACACTATTTAATGTACCCCAGGCCAAAATGGGAAGGTTAGTGGGAAGAGGTTTTTAATGAATGGAGCAGAACTCATTAGCATACATCCAGCGATTGCACTCGGCATTCGCGCCAAACAATTTACCGTTTCCACCCCCATCAAAGATTCAACTAATGGCACTGGGTAAAAATAGCATGTATTCACAAATCCATGCGGCTCAAGGCAGCCAATAGTTAAGCATCTTAAATCGCGTGCAAGGGAAAGCGACATCAGTGTTATTCATCTCAAAGTTTACTTGTATCATTAGCCAGGAACATATGAACGATTCGTACCCTGCTGTTCTTCTGCTTTACTCCGCTCCTGTAACAAGAGGAGCCGTGCAACACCAGTGGGGCTTTACACAGTCATCAATTTTATATAATAGCATCCTATTGGTGCAGTAAATATGTTTTGTTCTGTGTCTAAAGGCCAGTCACCCGTCGCCTGCTGATTAGTTATCGAAAAGCAGAGATGGCACCGAGAGAGCATGGCTGCTCTTAGCAGCCGAGATCATTAGTGCCATGGCCTTAATGGATAAAGACCCACAAGAATGCGGTAATTCTTCGGACGAGAGTACTGCAACCGAGAAGGTGGGTTTGTTTTCCCCAGTGGCTTACATGCCTTGCTAGACAATATCATGTAAGTAATTATATGAGGCATTAATGCTGGATATTCTTTTAATTGGCGACAAAGCACCGATAGAGAATGGTGGCGATATGGAGGTATGTTGAGGTTGATCTCCAGGGTATTTCATGAGCAATGGGTTACTCGATGGTTTGTGATCATTTTTTCTCGTCGGTTATTAAATTTGCACAACAGAAAAACTTTGTCCAAGGAAGGCTGGATGTAAAGCTGGCCGATCAATCTTTAGGTCTGGCTGCTAAAGAAATCAATGAGGAAATTAAGCCTTTGAGAGTCATAAGAAGCTAAAGATTTGCGGGGGAGATTCTCTTAATGTTTTCTTCTTACTTAACTGTTTAAAATCAAGAGAAGATATGGCTGCTTTCGAAAGCAAAGTCACCTCGTATGGTCTTTATGGATGTAGGAGGTTAGCAGGACTGAGGTTTCATCTTTGTGTTGTAAAGGAATTTAACATTGAGATACACAATGTTGCAGCTCACAACCTTTCAGAGAAATCTTTTCTTGGTACAAAGTTTAGAATTTGTGACCTGATCGAAACTACTTTGTTTTAAAGAGGTCAGGAGGGTGGAGGGTTTAAAGCTGAAATGTATGAGCTCATTTATTTAGTCCAGAAATTGTATTTCTTAATGTTTATACCCATAGGCCCTTATTTAAATAATCTGTGTAACTGGTTTGTATTGTTTGATGGTCTCTGTGTGTTGTTGCTGATTCTGTGTACTGGATGCTCCTGTCACCAAAACAAATTCCTTGTATGTGCAAACATACTTGGCAATAAAGCTCTTTCTGATTCTGATTCTTACAGTAGGAGCCATGATGTCCAATTTTTTTAGATTGACATCTTTGCTTTTTATTCAACTGGGTTTTAAAAATGTTCTATGTTGTATGATACATTTATTTCATCTGTGCTTTTTGTTAATTTCCATTACTGTAAACTGTATATTAGAATAAAAGAAATAGGCCTCGTTAATCCAATTTTGTGTTTTTTCCATACACCTCATCTTTTGATGGATTCATCCTCCAGACATCCAGACATCACTTTAAGGTCGACGCTGTACTTTAATGACGGAATAAAATATAAAATAAAAAACTCAAGTTTATATTATTTTTAAGTCATCTGAGGTGAGGCTTTTGGTTCTGCATTAACAAAGTAAGTATGAGAGCGTTTTTCTCCATGTAAACAGTATTTTACAGGTAGTTGCATCACATCCTATTCTGGATTCAACGTGCATATCAGGCAAAGTGTAGAGTCCCCTTTTGTATTTTTTAGCTTTTCTGTTTATTTTTCTTATTTGAGAAAGTCAAAATAATGTTCTGTGGAAACATTATCCCACAGATTCCATTGAGAGGTCTTTGGGGATCAAGTTGACCCCTAAATAAAAATGCTTTCATCATTTGCTCACATCATGTCATTTCAAACCTGTTTGACTTTTTTCTCCTTTAGAACACAAAATATATTTTGTTTGAAACCAAACAACCTTTTAATTAGCAATTAACTTCCATTATATGAACAGAAAACCACAGACACATTGCTCAAAATATCTTCTCTGTGTTCCACTGAAGAAAGAAAGTCAGATTTTGAACAACGCGAGGGTAAAAAGCTGATGAAAGATTTTTTTTTAACATTCTTTAAACAAATGAACACATTTAGGTTAGACCGCATTTAGCTCCATCTAAATGAAGCTGTGGGAGAGAAAGCATCAATCATTCAGCCAACAAAACGTCTTTCTGAAACATTTGCAGGTGACAAAACACTAGAAAAGATGGGTTGTGTCACTTAGACATGACATATGACAACCCATTAAATGGTACTATATGTCTATCCATCGCAAGCTTACATTTTCATTTGTGACAATTGCTGTCTATGCTGAACATAGTAAACACTCAACATATTTAAATGAATTAAAAATCTTCTCAATGCCTCATTCTGTCAAATACAACCGAAAGGAGGCTAGGATATTCCTAATACATCTGTTCTCTGTTTTAGGTTTCGACTTGACAATTCATGACAGTCATATTCATGTTTCTTCTCGCGAAGGCCATTAAGCCTGATGTGGACATCAGGAGCAAAAAAGCGAGCGAGTGGGAGAAACAGCGTGGTCGTCTCCTTTGGCAAAAAGACAAGTTGATATTTCAGAGGAATGCTGCAGTGGTCTATTACCCTGACATAAAGTGTTATACCCGGACCGGACCCAGCAGGAGATGATTAAGAAACTAGATGTAATACTGTGAGGTGGGAGGAATAAAGTACCGGGGTAACAAAGCAAATGTGGCAGGCGAGCCACGTTTAGCCAATTCTTGGGTACACAAGAGTAATTACATCTTTGATGGCGGCAGAGAGTCATCGTTTCATCAAAAGAGCCAACCAACAGCAGCTAGAAATGCAGCAGATGGGAGAAGGTTGAGCGTGACTCTTGGGTCGGCCTTTGCGTTTGAACACTTGAAGGATGTCGGTTGATGTTTCGCTTTGTGGTGGATTAATTTCCAGCTATCCTTCAGACGTCTGATGTCTAGTCAATCCCCAGTTCACAGAATGAGTTACTAACCACAAAACACTTTGAGATGAGATTCATCAAAGTTTTCGAGCTATTTCAAGTTGTCGATCCACGAGGAGAGGCAGGGTGCCCCCGGTGGACTGTTGTTGCACGATTTTCAGGACTTTCATTTTTTTCTTTCTGCCTACATCTTTAAAACATAGTTACCCTATTTTGAGTCTGTTATGCGCCATCAGATGATTGAAACATAAACCCTCTTAGGAGAATGGTGATGGTGATGAGTATTAGCAATTATTCTGTGAATGGTGCGGCTGGAATCGAGAATCATTCAACCGCATCTTTCTCCGTAGCTTCTTTGCTTTTGAAGTCGACATTAAAGAGCATTCATAGCCCCAAATTTCAGATATTTAACAGGACCGAAACTACAAAACAAGACGTGCGAAATTTTACAAATGTCAAATCTCTGTTAATAAACTGCCATTGTGTTGATTTTGTAAAATACAAAAAAAAATGTTTGCATGTACTATATCTTACAATACTGTTTGTTTACGACTTTGATTAAAACTATGTTGCCTAAACATGCATTTTGTGGATGATATCCGTTTTTAAAAGCGCTATTCAGATGAATGTCAATGTGAATGAAACGCAGATCTTGATTTTATCTTTCATGATCTCGATTGGATTGTAAAAAGGTGCTAATCTGAAAAAAATGAATCTAAAAAATCTGACTTTATTATTTTCACTTTTCAGATTTTTTAATGGATATAGAGGTCAAGTTCATCTTCCACAGCGTCACCTCATATCACAGTGGTAACGCTGCTTATTCAAATCCAGTGTTTCCAATATTGCTGGGATATTCAAATAGACTCCATTGTTAAATATACTAAAGATGGTGAACTACATTACTGCTAATTTGGTGTGTACGACTGTGAGTTCTGAATATTCCTTATGCGCTTAGACTTGTGCCATATGTGCAGGGCCTCCGTGCCCAGGAGTCTTTAAGATAATGCATTTTATTCTTAATATTGAATTAAATTAATCTTGATGGACCTTGCATTTATCAGCTGGGGTGTTCTCTTGCTTGCTTTTGCATACGTTGAGCATACAGTCAGATTAACATATCTGTTGTGTTATTCATGTCTATATAATATGACACACTGATTTGCCTCGGGAATGGTTTCATCCTTTGAATATTTTTTTTGTTGTTGAAGGATTTATCTATTCATCTTCCCATGAGGAGAAGCCTTCTGCAATTCAGACATAGTTCAGCTCAAACCGCATATCTGTAGGAGGACGTCAATTGCCCACCAGGATTTATGGACTGGGGGAAGGTGAGTCCTTCCAGGTTTATTTCAACACAACTGTTGGTTTTGCTTAAATGGATTAGACCATAGCCAAGACTGCTTGGTTTTAATCCAAACGTGTATATTTTAAACAGACAGCATATCTCACTAAATCAGGGATATCATATTAAACTTCTTAATAGGAAGGTTAAGAACTTCTATCAGGTTCTCACTTTTTATTCCGGGAATATGGAATGGAATTGATTATCTGTCATGTCAAATGAATCTCGGATGTTAAAAGTTAATCGTGACTCATCGGTGCATTCGAGGACAAGTTCTGTTTTATACCAGGTGATCTGGAGTGACTGCCAGAGATTGAGTACAGTGACTGCCGGGGCGGACGTCTATTTATACCACGTATAGAAGCTGCATAAAGAATCAGCAGTGTCCACGCACGCAGGCGCTCTCTCTCTAAAACACGGCCGTAATTGATGGTAACATGGCTACTGACTCAAATGAGAATAGAACTACTTGTGGATTTCAGTGGAAGCCATCGCAGAAATGTAGAATTATGAATCCCAGGCAACCTCTGAGAAAAGTCCAGAATGCAAAGTAGAAAGAGATCCAGACGATCTCAATCATATTCCACTGCACTGCCATCGGGAGACCAATTACACCACAGAAAAAAGGCTCACTTTAATATCAGTCAGACCAAGCGCAAGGCGTTTGCATGTAATATGACATCTGGCGTCTGTTAAAAAAAACAATGACATAACAGACTGCCCTTTTCTATCCTAAAATGTATTTTTGATGCTTATAAAGCTAAATGTGCATTGTATCTCCGTTTCAAGACTATTGAAGACTGAACAAAAAAAATAAGAAAATAAACAGTTAAAAAAGGTTTCAACGATTGTAGACACAGGTTAAACCATAGGCTTTATGTCCTTAAATGTATTTTTTGTAAATATTAAAACAAAAATAAAACATTTGATAAAGCTCACTCCTTAATGGTTTAATATTTTAGCTTCATAATTCTCTTTAGACAACATTCCTGGCATCTAAAGAGATGAATGTGTGTAGTGATTTACGATCAGGGAGGTGAAACACAACAGCCAGAAATCAGCTTGAGAAATGCATTGCCCAGTGAAATGAATTAGAAAACAATTGCATATGCACACATTGCGTATTCATTAAGCGCTTTCAAAAACACATTACGCAATTAATGCATTTGCCCCAGAAGATTTAAGTTTCATTTGCATGCGTCCCGTTATGTGCCTCTGGCAAATGTGAATTTGGCACGGCATACGCACTTTAATGCGACAACGTGTTCATTTTACAAACCGAGAGAGAAAATATGCACTGCTTCATGTTCTTACCCATTGCACAGGTTCTTTTCCAGTTGGGTGTTGAAAAGCCAATTCAGTCCCCGACTTCAGAAATCTCCTCTGCGCTTTTTGGCGATGCCAAAAAAGAACGCAAGTAAATAAAAAGCGTCAGTTTGTTGCGCGCAATGGCTTCGGAGTTGACCGTGAAAGCATAACTACCCAAAAACGAGTTAAAATCCCCGCTTCCGATTTCCACGGATATCAAGTCTTGAAACAGAGATGATCACGTTAAGATGCGAGCCCGACCTGAAACGCGATGGTTTAATGCAAAAAACAAAACGCACAGAAGTTTTATCAGGCGTGGATGAGAAAAGCAGTCATGATCCATAGTGTAAATGTGAAATGGTGCCGGATGCAGATCGTCATAATCCGTGGGATGCTCGCAGCATCAGCACCAGCCCAGTGTTTCCGAAGGGACGTGTTGCATGCGCCGGTGACAATGTTGCGCTGAGAGCGAGCGAGGCGCGTCGCGGACAGAGAGCAGCTATCACGTGTCACGAGATTACGGGTGGGTGGGTGGTCTGTGGAGTAGTAGTTTAGAATCGGGGCTTCTATCTAACACGCAGTCTGGGTCGAACCTAAGAAAGTGTTATTAATCACCGTTGCGCACTTGAATTGAAGCTGAAACATAATGGTATATCATTAAATGTCATTATGGGATGTGCTCCCTGCTGGTATTAGTGCTATCTGTTATTTCTAAAGTAAAAACTGTCAATTTATTAAGAAATATTTCAGGTGTTCCTTTATATTTTCGTTTTCATCTCTCTCTCTGTATGTCTCTCCATTTTTATAGAATATATTTATAATAAGTGATCAATTTGATAAATGATAACATGATTAACATCCAATTGTAGCATATTTATGACTGGAGATATATCAAAAAGCCCTATTGTTGTTAGATATTCATTTGGTTGTATCTAAACACTTAATTTGATGTTTAGGTGTTTACAGTTAATTGCATGTCTTCATGAATACAAATATAACAGTAACATTCATAAAGGAAGTGTGAGCCGATCCATTTCATGTTTTTTTCATGATTCACTGATTGGCATGTCATTGAACGGTTATTCTGATGTATGAATGGCTTGATATGACCTCGATAATATCTCTTTCAGTGCTGTCTGTGATCCAGACAAAAGCACATACATTCAGGCTTTATTTAAGAGGTTTTCAGGGAAATAGAGTCTGAACTATAGCCTGTGTCTGTCTTTTTGCTTTTATTATATTTTATTTGAAGCAATAATACTGTCCTGGTATGGAAGAACCAGATAATAGACAATCCTTCGGCTTTGAAAGGCCGTGAAAAGTTTGCTGAAAATTTCACAGACTCTTAGAGAAAATGTATTCGCAGTGTACTCAAAAGTGTGTTGATTGTTCAACAGATGTGTTTTAATCCAAGGGACTTTAATTCTTTCTAATCTCATGTGCTCATTCCTCTTCACAAAGTTTAGTTCTTTTGAAAATGTTGCTGGGCAGTATTAAAAGAACTCTTGTCGTTCTTCAGTACGCGTCACTTATCAGAATCTCAAACCTTTGGTCACATCGTTACACGTAATTAATCATATGTCACCGTGTGCTCAAACCTGTATGAATTCTTTTGTTCATCAAGTCTTTAGAAGATTTTTTTATGGAAATGTTTCTAAGAATAGATGGAATCATTTTTTTCACAGTAATTGCTACTTTCACCTTTAGCTCTCACACTGATGAAACTGAAAGCCACAACTGATTCTGTTTTCGTGTCATTTACCCTTTTCACATTTTTTCTTTTTTTGTGTGTGTGTTCGACAGTATTAGTCAGTCGATAAGGTTTGGTGGAATAAGGGAAAGTAGCCGATTTTTCATTTTTAAGGGAATCTAATTTGGTCTGTGGATGTCCTCCATCAACAGTGATATCACAGTGTGTTTAGAAAAGAAACTAATATTCAGCAATCTGAAAGTGACAATTTGCAATGATTTAGCGTGCCTTGGAAAACATATTGACTATTTATTGCTTCATTGAAATCAATTTTTGAATACATTAAACTTGTTGGCAGGCGGTCGGGGTGCTCTTGTGATCTTTAATGAATGTCAAATGTAATTATGTTGTAATTTTCTCATCATCAGCCAAACTCTACAGATGCTGTTGACTCACAAGCTATCACAGATAAACAGCTCTTATTGGTTTGGATCCGTATCAGGTCTGATCCGGTGCTATGTGTTTTTAAATGACTTTTATAACATCATTCACACAGTTGGACTGTTTTTATCATGTCGTTGTGCTGCAATTATATGCAACCGAATTTGCAAGTTTTTTCTTCACGGAAGTTTGCATTTGATACAAATGAGCTAATAAATAAATATTTTGAATCGTCTTTTTTTGCTCTAATTATTTTCTCATGTGTTAAGCAGCTTCCAGGATTTTTTTTGCAATAATGATCGGCTAGATGTTCATAATAATCCCTTACGTATATTTTACAAATGTTGATGGCACTTTTTTTTAACTAAACTTTAACTTTTAAATTGTGTGTTTTCAATTGTTTGACTGACAGGCTTACCGTGTAGCTGTTCAGGAAAGAAGTGCAGTAACATTTATTATACAATTAGTTCGTTCCTCTGGTCTGATTGGACGGTCAACATCCCTATATTTGGCAGAACATCATTGGTAAGCATCACTGTTTAGGACATTATCTTTGTGCTCATCTGTGTTTATGTCGTTCCAGTTTGATGGTTGATTTTTTGTTGTCTTCAATTAAAATAGTTTTTATTAGCAGATGGAAAATAATAATCCTGATGTGTGTAAAATCCAATTTGCTTGATGTCAGATTGTTCCTTTAATGCAGCAGGTCTGTAAACATCATCACTTTTACAATCTTGCTTTCTTCAATCGTGCAGTCCTGACATTCAGAAAGAATGTCAGGACAGCTGGGCTTATGTAATATTGCTGAGGTACGACATTCTGGGAAAAATAAGGAGGTGCAATAGAATGAATTTTTCCTTGGTGAATCTTGGGCCATAACGTGATAAGTGTTTTATCTACTGGCAATTTGTTCACAGTGTATGCATATGCTGAAACTCAAAGATGTGATTTCTTCTCTGAGACCATCTTTCAGACCCTCATAAAGTGCATTAAATCTATACAGTTCATCACATGACCATCTGCTATTCATCTTCGCCCACAGCAATAATGCGAAGGCAGCTATCATTACAAAATGACCGTATAGTCTCAAGAAAATGCAATCACTAGCCAATCATTTCCATCAAATTATGATAAACCCATAAAAGTCGGAGTAGTTTAAGGTCCGACTTCATCTTTTTAACATGTGCATTTTGTGGGCATGCATAAATATAATGGGGAGCAATTTTGGAGATGAATGTGCTTAATTAATTTAAAGTAGTGATGTGGTTAAAAGATTCTGAATGCAAAAATATGTCTGAATATGTTCTTATGAGAAATAACACAGTTGTATAAGAATAACTGCACAGCTGTTTTTTACTGACCAGATGAAAGAAATGTTTTTTAATAATAACAACAATGATATTATCATTATTACTAGTGTAATTTGTTTTATGATATCAATATTAAAATTGCTTTTATTATTAATAATAATAACCATAATCATATAAATAATAATGCTAATAATAATAATGCTATTCATATTTATAATAATGATAATGTTAACAATATTAACGATAGCAACAATAATGATAATTATTATTATTATTAATAAAAAAGTAGAATGCATAAATGCTGTACTACAAATGTAAAGTATAAGTTTTTGTTGGTTTCTCTAAGATAACATCTAAAAACATCTTTGACTTTTAATATACAGGACCGACTGTCTTGGCACTGAATTGCTTTTTTAAATGTCATTGGGAGTGAGAAATATATCAGCACACACAAAGAGTGGTCTGTGTGTCGTTCGACAAACTCCCAGAGGATTCTGTTGAGGATTCTAGTGCACTGAGACTGAGTTTCAAAATAAAACAGCTTCAATAGTCCACATATATTCCAGGTCAAGGTTATTAAAGTATCTGAAAATGATCTGATGCTTCTGTGAGGTTCCAGTCTCTGAGATGGCTTGAGAGGTTATTTCTAATGGTTTCAACTGTGACCATATGGAGCAAGACAGTTTATTTGATCACTTTTAAGCAGTCGCTTTTCTTCAGCTCAGTTTTGTTGAGTTCAGCTTAAATGTATACACAGAAAAATTAGTTGCCTTACACTTGTTTGGGCAGTTTCCCAGAAAACGACTGGCTTAAGCCAAGACTAGACCTTCATTAAATAAGTATAGTTAAAAAAAAATACTTCTCAAAAAAGAAAGATTACTGTGGGTCATCTTGAGACAAAAGAATCGTACTGATACATTTTTAAATATGCAAGTGCAGTGTTTTACTATCAAGACACCTGTGAGTTATTCTGGGTAGTCTTAAGACCTTTCTGGGAAACCGCCTCTTTAGATACAATTAAATTGGCTTTACAAGTCATTTTTTCAGCAAACTATATTTTACATTTTTAAATGTTTTTACATTACTTCATAACTCACCGTAAGTTTGATAAAATTTCAATTTGATGCAATGGTTAAAAGCAAGTAAGTTTGATGCAATTTGATGGAACTCACGGCTGTTCCAAATTTAAAACAGTAAGTTGAAATGACTTCGATTGACAGTTTGATTGCAAAAAATAATACAATGCATTGGAAGCAAGTAGAACTCCAGTATCGATTTAGTTTTTGTACTTTTTCATCTTTGTGGCCGCTGTTGTGTCTTAGACAAACTCTCTCGACAGGACACGCTGTTGTAATCTGAAAGTTCACCCGGCTTTTGAGACCAGAACTTCAGTCCCAGCGGATCTGATCACATTAGCGCTAGAAACAAGAACTTCTTACCCTGTCTTATGCATCACTCTTTGCTTTGACCTCTGGGTAATTACTTACAGTACGCTGTAAAAAGGGCCATACAATGTCTTAGTGTTTTGTATCTGTATCTTTTCTTCTATGACAATGACTGACACTTCGAAACTCTTTATAACATGTGGACACAGACTCTATTGATGACTGTTTGGCATTTACTGCTGTTAAACATCCTGCTGTTTCTCTTCCGTTCAGTAACCTCTTTAACATTGTTCAGTGTGTCATTGTACAGTCAACATGAATGAATAATCTTGCCTCCCACCAACATCTTCAGCAGAAGAATAAGGTGTCCCTCAGAGGAGAACATGACATTTATCATACTTTATTTTTCCTTATTAAGCATCTTGTATGTTTTGGTCTGTGTGTGTGAATGTGTTTGTGTGTGTATTGACCTTTCAATGTCAAAAACAACATTGTGGTCCATATTGTATATTTGTGAAGCTGACATATTGAATTACATTTCAAATGCATGACATAACCTGAGTTCTGATGCCTTCCAATCTAGATGTTTTTTACTGTTTTGTCTATATGTTTTATTGCTAGATTGTTGGTGTAAAATAAACATGACTGCCATGCTGTACAAGATTTTTATTTTGCTGTTAGACTGAGTGCAACTGCGACTCTAGAATTGAAAATATGTTTTTTAATTTCTTGACTTATTATATTTACGTATAAAAATCAATAATGGACAAAGTGTTATAAAGGTAGTGGTTCTCAAACTTCTTTGTTGTGAGGCCCCCTTTGTTTAGAGTGCATCTCTTTGCTTTAATTAAACTTAAATCATATTCACTGAAACAATGCTGGAACATACATTTTTGGGTTGGTGGACTTATTTTTCTGATGGTCCATTGTATATAATCTATGAAAAATGTCTTTATTTCATAAAATGATACAAAATCTGTGGCCCCCCTTGTTCCATCTTGGGTCCCCCCAGGGGGCCGCCACGACCCCCAGTTTGAGAACCATTGTATTAAGGTTTTATTTATTTGAATGAAAACTTTCTCTGCTCATTGCTCTGTTGCCCTCAAACTCACATATTTGATGGAAATCTCTTTATTGCTGAGATACGTGAAAAAGTTTCTAAAAAAAATTCACCCGTTGTGCAGTTTAAATGTCTCGCATGAGCATCTCCAAGTGTTTGTCTCTTCAGATCACACGTGTTTTTAATTTCACCCACTGTTACTGCTTGAACTTTTGCTTAACCGCAAATGACTCGCTGAGAGGACGATTTAAACTTCTTCTTCACTTCATTCAAGACGTCAGGAAGCGATGGAGAATGATATCATGACAATGGTCCAGAAGTCTTTACTTTCTAAAAGCTGCGAGTGGAATGAGCTCCGGTTGAGTCCAGTTAATCACACAGAGCGCTCGCTGTCAGCTCTCATCTGAAAGTAATTAAGAAATGCTTCAGAAGGCAGGCGAGCCGTCCGGCCGCTGAATCTGCTCCTGGATGAAGTGGATGAGGGAACCATGAGCCTGGAACGAGTGCGAGATGAGAAAGCTTTTAGTTCCTGGCAAGGCGTAAGGCGCGAGACAAAATAGAGAGAGCGTTTAGCAGGTTCATCTGCTATGCTTCATCATCATTTTATAACTTAATACATTTATTTTATAATTTTTTCATTACACTTTGGCATGTTTGGTGTGTTGGCCATTTTCTTTCATTTCAAGTCAAAATTACTATTAATCATCATACTTAATTTCCATTTTTATTAACTTTTTTATTTTAGACATTCATAAAAACTTTCAGATTTTAGGTTTTCTGTTTTAAGTTTGGACATCTCCATACATTGTAATGTATGTTGTCATTGCAAATTTGTTTTGTGTGGAGAAAATTAATTATACTTTCTAAACTAAAAATAATTTTTACTTTCTATTACACACCCACGTTTTAGTTATCACGCTAAATTAGTTTGGGAGTTGTACATTTTTTGTTGTTGTTTCAACCCTTGTTTGGTTAAGTATAGACAAATTTCAATGAGTATGCTGGCTCATTTTAACCCAGGGTCAAATGGACATTTTCTAGATTCACTGAACAATTTGGTTTGTTCATATTTCACACAACCATATATGTTTAGAGTCATGTCTTAGTGTAATGTTTTTCAACCGGAATACAAACAAGAGATACAAACATGGGGAAAAAACAGCGTTTTTAATCTTAAATCGTGAATACACATTGTGTACTTTACATAGAAAACAAACGATAATATTTGTTTTAGCCATGTCATATGACCCCTTTAAAAGTTAAACTCTTGGCTTAAGAGGCTCGGTAAACTCATCGAGGTTGCGGTCTTGTCAAGTCGGGATGAAAGAGAGCTTCCAGGATGCAAGACTTATTCCCACTACTATAAAATAGCAGAGCACATGATTGCTATTTATTGCGTATGAGTTACGGTCCATTGGTTCATTGAGAAGAGAGAAAAAAAAGACACGCCTCGCTCCGACTTGACCGTTAGTTCTCATTGGCAGCACATCATGAGGTCTCTAAAACATGTTCCTAATCAATAATCTCTTACGCTGTTGAATAGGAAATATTGGTCAGAAAATTACAAGCTGAAATATATCAGCAAGACAGTGGGTAATGGACCAAGCAATTCTAAAATGAGTCTGTTTTTGTCCTAAAATAAAGAAAGACTATAATGGTAGTGGTTATACTTCAAAGGCCATGATGGTTATGCCGTCATTTCATGTTTTCAGAGTTGCAAGAAGTTTTTTAATGGATTATAGATTGTGCTTGAAGTACTAAAACCTCAGCAGGTGATTGATTCAGTCAGTCTACATGAGATTTTAGTCAATATTAATGAAATTTAAAGAATCGAATCATATTCAGGCCACGTCACTGTCATATCAGAACTGATGATCAATGCATGTATAAACTCTGAAACACTGAGCTATAGAAGACAACACACCCCATGGTGGAATGCATTTTAATGTATTCTATTATCAAGCACTAATTTTGTACTAAATGTACAAAAAAGTAATTTTGTGATAAACTGTGACGAAGTTCTCAACTGTGCACACTTATGGAAGTCTGTAATGGTATCTAAATGAAGTCAATTTCAGTGCACTGTTTTTTTAGTGAACTGTCAACCGTTCCTTATAAGGGACACCTAAATTTGCGTCAATATTGTGCATATAATTTCTAATCCAATCATGACAAACTATATATCATTGGAATGGTCCAAGACTATAGAAAACAGATTTCTTTGGTGTTTTTTTAAATAATTTATGTAGGGAGAGGGTTTTTATTCTTTTTTGTGTGTACTCAGATTTTTTTTATTTTTGAAAGTGCAATATGGAGTTATGCAATTAAAGTGACCAAAATTTATATAATTTGGTCTAGGAAGAATATGAGAGCTCATATTAAGATCTTTAATTGCAGACTTTGATGTCCTGTAGGAAGCAGGTATGATTTTTCTTTCATTCAACCTTAATTCGCAACTATAAAAGTAAGCCTCTTATTTCGCAAAAGTTTAACATTTCAAGTAACTTTTGAGACAGAAAACATCAAACACCGTCAAGTGGAGGCCAGCAGAGTGACGTTGTTCTTTCCTCCTTTTTGCTTTCTCTCTAATCTGCAATGCAAGTCTGCTCGTCTCATTTCAACCTTCAATCACTCGGCATAAAGTCTGTCTCTTACCTCGACACAGATCTGACTCACTGACAATTCAACATCTTTCTGTCTAGCTGATGTAACTCTCTTATTAAACAGACAGAGTCTGCGAGACGCTCCGCCTTTAACAACGTGTTTTGGATGCTCAGATGATCCTGTTCTGTGATATCACCCTGTGGGAGTGTTTAAAAAGTGAAAGAATCGGGTTATGTAAGTTCAAAAGCAGATACTAAATGTCTTATGAAATCTTTTAAACTTTGACAGTAAATGTTTTGTGTATCTTATATTCCTAAAGCATGCTTTTGTATTGGACTACTTGTTGACACAGAGGTGAGCTAAACCTTTTAAAAATATAATATGTAAAATAGTGTTTATGTAAAGGTAACACTCTGCTGTGTGTATATCATTCCCTGTTTGTTTGTTTGTTTGGTCAGGACAGAAAGCTCGAGCGTGGCTAAATCTCTCATCATTTTATTCAGAATGTGAAGTACAGTAAACTTGTGCAAGGTGCAATAGCTCGTCTAGTCCAAAATTTGCATTTATTCTGAAAACTGATGCTCTTTTAGGATTCATGAGATCTGATTTAATCTTTGTTGTCTTTCATTTAAGAGTCTCAGATTTTTCAACTAAAATTATTTAGGAGAAATAAAAACAGAAATGAATGAGAGCTTGATTGTTGAAATCCACAGAGTGTAAAATGTATGTGGATTTTAGAGATAAAATAATCCGGAGAAATTATTGAGTTCATATTGAGATCTTCATTATTATTGACTTTTGATAGCAGACTTGACAAATCTGGGCTCAGTTTGACACATTGTTGAAATCTTTTCTGAAACTCTAATAGAGAAACATCTGAAATGAAGACCAGACTTAAATAATAGTTCACCCAAAAATGAAAATTCTGTCATCGTTTACTTACCCTCAAGTTGTTCCAAACCTGTACCGGTTCTTGGGTACCTTTGAGTACCACTTTAATGTTGGTGAGTGGTATCCCCAAAAAATCTCAGTTGCTAACATTCTTTCAAATATCTATTTTTGTGTTCAACCATACAAAGAACTTCATGCAGGTTTGGAACAACTTGAGGTTAAGTAATTCATGAAAGAATTTAAACTATCCCTTTTATCAAATACTTTAATTTGCTCTCTATTAAAATGCATTCTATGTCTATAACTGAGATATCTCTTTGAATTTGGGAGTGACTATGAAATGGCTTCATCCGTTCTGTGATGGGTTGTTACATGAATGCATTACTTTAAAACAGAGTTCTCTGGACATTGATGGGAAGATGTTCAAGGGCGTTCAACAGCCGGTGAGAAAGCTTAGTCTACATACAGTATACTCTGCCTTATTCACAACACATTTAATGCAGAAGTGTATCATTTTGTTATGCTGAAATCATTTCAGTTCAAGCAACGGAAAGGTTTTAATTCTATTAACCTCTATGGCTGGAATAATGGCGTATATTTGGGTCAAGATGGTAAGACCACCCATTTTGTGAAACTACTGAATAATTCCTGTTAACAGCAAGCATTATTCTGTCTAGAAACAATCTTTATTTGCGCATTTGCTAAACACCACTAAAAAACAATTGGAACCATCACAGAAATTCTTAATGCTTCCATTAAAATACCATTGTGGGCCATTAGCTTTATCCATTAAAAATATTTCAAAATTCCTTTTAGGGTTAATCTACCAGATAACACCCCACCAACCGAATCCAGAATATACCAGTAGACACCATTAGTTTCCATTAAAACCATTAAATCCATTCAATTTGACATTGTGGGTTGGGCAGAGTTCTATTATTTTTTCAACAGGGAAGCCAATGTCAGGACGGAAATGAGACGGCTGGATAGAATGGATGGAATACCGTGCGAACATTTCATTTCTTTCTTGGGTTATTATTCACTACATGATGTCAATCTTGTGTAGAATTTGCCTGTGTAGAGTTCAGCTCTTCTCACTCATCTGTTGTATTTGCAGCTTGCTGCCGCCCACCCGCATATGACACGCCGTTCACTCTCTCCACTGTGAAATCACTCGAAAATCTCCACCGCCAGCAGTAACAGCCTGAGACACTCGGAAATGGGAGGTTTTTGTAATCAAACTACAAGAAATTGTGCCCATAATGTCTTTGTCTATAGTGGGCATCCGTGCGGCTTTCCTCTGATGTTTGACCTTTCATTTAAGAGAACACTTACATGTATGAGTATGTAATAAATGTGTGAAAACACATCCACGGTGTAATCTCGTATGTTATATACTTCATGTGTCTCGTAACTGAATGGGACAGGGTTTACATGGGGCTAAACAGACGGCGTGCTGAACCGTGACGTTACTCCACAGATTATAATGTGTGTTGTGTGTCAAACCGTTGTTGAACACTGTAAATGATTATTTATTTTAGAATGATTTTAACAGCAAATCACTACCATGAAATTTATTACACTTATGGCCTAAATAGACCAATTTGGAGTCGACGTCACGGTTTCATCACTGCCAGCTGAGCGCGCATACTGGTTGAAGAAAAACAGTGGGAACAAAGCAGCAATGAGTGAAACGGAGGATACAATTCGATAACATGTGTTTTTGAGTTGTTGAATGTCAGAATAGGAATGGCAAAAAATATGGTATTATTTCCTCTTGAACACCATCGTTTAATATGCCATTTTAAGGTAAACAAGTCATTAAACGAATAGGCCGGACTGACGAAATCACCCGGAACTGTGTTTATTTTTTTTCAGTTAAGGTTTTCTATAATCTTTCTAAGTCTAACTATTTTGTATACCGTATCTGTGTAATTCTGTCGTCGTTATAAAGGCCATAGCTTCCGGGTTTTTCTGCAACCAAGATGCGTCCGGATCCTAAGTGTTTACAAACTAATAACCTGCCTATACATTGTGAGAATTTAGCAAATTTGGCCACATGAATGTAGAATTCAATTGATTTTGAAATCAAATGAGGGGTTAGAAGTACATCAATAACGCAACTAAAAAGACATGTTATTGCATTTATGAATATTCCTATTTGAATTAAACAATTGTTAATTGGTAGTTGTAGGCTGCTTACGGTCAGTGTTGTCAACGATTTTAAATGGAAAGTAACTTAAAAGTCCTTAAATGTTGTCAATTGATGCCAAATTTGTGACACCATCTTGTGGTATTTACATTCTGTCTAATGTCGGCACTTTATGTCTTTTTTGGCTGCAGGACAACACATCAAGTATGAAATAGTAATTCAACACAATTAAAATCATCTACTGAAAGAAGCTGAGGCTTGTCCAAAAATGTGCTTGATTTTTGCTACTTGCTTCTTTGAAAGTCGCTAAAGGGTTGTCAAGATCCCTTAATTCAAAACTAAGTTGGTTATTTGGCAACATGCCCTGTGTTTGAAATCGCCTACGTCCATACTATATAGTAGGCTAAAATCCTTATGAGTCAAGAATAGTATTTCCGAAACATCAGTACGTAAAAGTAGTGGACGAGAAATACCCGGATGGTCTATTGCTTCCGCCAAGATTTGTGCTTTGGATGGACACTACTCTATCCCATGATGCCACGGGAGCAGAGCAACGGTCAAATTTCAAAAGTAAATCAAATAAATTTTTTATTGTCGATAGTTACTTATTCAAATTCAGTACGTACTGTCACAGTTTGCCATTTCAGATGCAGTTTAAGTCCCTACAGTGGCAAAACTTTTAATTCAACAGTTAACAAGTTAATTCAACATGACTGATTGAGGGGGATTTTCAGTTCCCAGCATGCTTTACGGAAGACTGCATTTAGGCAGTAAATGTCGAAATTTAGAGTTATTTTAAGTGTTTTTTTTTTAAAGAAAAAAGACTTGTTTGTGCTTCATGTTCATTTATCTTAGAGGTTTAAAAGAGTTTTTTTTAGTTTTGGAGTTGCAATTGTTTTGAAGAGTGGTACATAATGAAAGGATGTCAAGCAACAACTTCCATTGATACAGAATGTGCGTTTATTGTGTCTTTTAAACTAAACAAATCAGGATCAGAAGTACTTAGTTTCTTTTCTATCACTGCTAATGTTTGTAATGTGCAATACGTTTAAGAAGTATTTCTTATTTCAGAACTTTGAGTCTTACCATAATAAATATTATCATTTTCAAGTCAAAGACTGTGGCCGTCACACTATATTTATTTATATTTTTAAGAGGAAAACCTCTTTTTGTGTCTCAACAGAAGCAGTGCCTGGTGATGTCATTTAAGTCTTGAATGGATGGCACAGAGAAATCCCTCATCATGCCAAAGCCAAAGAGATGAATGAGCTGCCATTATCTTTCAAAGGGGTCAGATCATACATTTTATCTGTATTTGATTTTTCTCCTTGAGCTTCACTACAATTCAAATGCTTTTCTCTTAGTTTTTGGATGTTTTCTTCGTCCTCAGAATTGAACATGCTGCCTAAAATGTCTTTAAAGGGACAGTTCACCCCAAAATAAAAATGATCTAATAATCTATTCACCCTCACGTCATTCAACACCTGTATGTGACTCATTCTTCTTTAGAACACTAAATAAAATATTTTGAGAAATGTTCATACAATGGAAGTCAACGATGGTCAATGTCGTTTGGTTACCAACGTTCTTCCAAATATCTTCTTTTGTGTTATGCAGAAGAAAGAAAGTCACACAGGTTTGAAACGACACCAGGATGAGTAAACTATGAAATATTTCCCACTTTTGAGTAAAATATCTCTTTAAGTTTGTGTAGATGCCCTGTTGGTGTGTGAAAAAATATTCTGCCATTATTTATTCATGTTGGAACAAATGTCAGAAATGGTTTTCAGATCTAGTTTTAATCAATTCTTTTCTTGGACTGTTGAGAAGTTTGAATTCTGAATGTTATTATGTTTACATAAAATGAGGAAATGTTTTGTATCAAATCATTATGGAATATTGCAATCATCATGCTTTTACAGTTCCAAACATGGACAGCACAGGCGGTGAAGACGTGCAGGGCTAAGCCATCTTTATGTAAACACACTGTGTAAGTGTGTGTGTGTGAGAGAGAGATAGCAGAATCCGGGCAGTATCTGAGTTTTCTGGGCTTCTGTGTGCTGATGTAATGAATAGATGCGTTTGTTAGCCGACGTGAACAAGCTTAGTGTTTCTCCCTGTAGCCGGAGTCTCTCACAGGGGGTGTGGGGGGCATTTTCACATTCAATGCATGACAGCAAAACCCATCACGGCAGATCCCCGCTGACGCGCCGTCCAATCAGAGAAATGCAAAAGTTGAAATGAACCGCAGGAAGTGGATTTTCTGTAAAGATGCTTTTATTTGCGTCCTAAATGTGAAATATCAGATTAGGAGTAAAAGACAAACACAGGTGTTATCGAGAGAAAAAAGGTCAGGGAATAGAGTGAATGTAGAGAGGCAAAAAATATATATTTTCAAGCAAGTACATTTTCTTATTTTGTGTGGTGTTTTCTTGTGTTAAACTCGCTGACGTGATGCTTGGGTGTTGTGGGTTGGGGTGTTGTGGATTGTCCTCAGGGTGTTTCTCTGAGGTTTCTATTGTGTGTGTTTTTATTATTTTGCTATAAGTTCCCACAAAAACCTTTCTTGCTACTGCAGAACACAAAAGAAGATATTTTGAAGAACGTTTTTACCAGAAAGAACACACACACTGACTTCTATTGTATGAACACAAAACCGCAGAGACATTTCTTAAAATATCTTCTTTTGTGTTCATATCGTTAACATTTTTATGAGAACTATCCCCTGGACATCAGTCCACTCAATACCTCAAATGATTTGTGTCATGATTCATGTTCATATGACAATCCTTTCTCATCTGCAAACGAGAAAAAAATGTAATGTTGGCATGTTTTGTTTTGACTAACCCCACAGCATGACTCACATGGCAATGCGAAAATATTTAATCTATGATGGGATTTAAATAACACGAAGAGGATAAACTAGGATTCAAAGCTAAGAAAATATTGAAACTTACTTTTGTAATGAAAACTATTAAAAGGGTTTTAATGAAATGAATAAGTGAGATCAACAGAAATGACAGTCTTTTACAGTCTCTTTGTGTATTTGACAGGCAGATCCCCGCAGTGCTGTTTTATAGCTTTACTTTCATAAACCGAACACTGTAAAACCTCTTTCATGATTTAACACTCATAAGTTTGCCTCCTGGCACCTCATTTTTCACGACAGAGATCATCATCGCTGTTTGAATAATATTCCGGTTGTTTAACTTGAGCTTAACCACCAGCTTTTCCCCGTGGCAAAACTCAGGCTTCCTGATGATGATATTTCCATTTGTGTGAGGTTTCCTTCCTCCCGGTAATGAGCCTGTTGAAAGAGGGGTCGTGGAGTTTGTTTATTTGTCCGTTTATTGGTTTGAAAAGGGAATTGCTAAATGAAAAACTGTTTAAATCGAAACAATTATTGCATAGAGACCCCTCTCACCCGCGTTTTTATTTATTTGACTCAGAGACTTAATAGACAATTATGTCGCACAAACACAACTGTCAGTCATCATTTTTTCTTCTGGGTGAAATTTGGACTTCTAAATCATATGTTTGTAAATAATACAGCGACACCATTCTTTTTGATTGATGGCGCTGTTGAAATGCATTGCCATACATGATTTATCACCCTATTACAGGAGTCAGTCTGCGTCAAACAACTCTGGGATACAAACATGAAAAACCCCAACAGGAAAAGTTCACTTGTTGAGCTGGTTAGTATAAATTATTGATTTGAATGCCGTATAAGATAAGCAATATGTAAATGTCTGACCAACATGTACTGTAGCTTCCGCCTGCTTTAATCTGAAATACACACATCATTTTAACGTCATCTTAACCAAAAGCATGCTGTTTTTAATAAACATACTTTTAAAAGAAATATGTACTCAACATACAGTATGTTGCATATTAACTATGAACATACTGTATAATACTGTAAACTGTAAATGCTAATAAGATTTATCTTTTTGTTTCGGTGGTTGTGTGGGCATTGTTGGAGGTTGTGGGGGTTGTTGTATGGGTGTTGTGGGCGGTTGTGTGGGCATTGTTGGAGATTGTAAGGGCATCGATGGTGGTTGTGTGGGTGTTTTGGGTGGTTGTGTGAGCATTGCTGTTGATTGTGTGGGTGTTTTTGGTGGTTGTGTGGGCATTGTTGGAGGTTGTGTGGGTTGTTGTTTGGGTGTTTTGGGTGGTTGTGTGGGCATTGCAGGTGGTTGTGCTGGTGTTGTGGGCTGTTGTGTGGGCGTTGTTGGAGGTTGTAAGGGCATCGATGGTGGTTGTGTGGCTGTTTTGGGTGGTTATGTGTGTTTTTTGGGTGGATGTGTGGGCATTGCTGGTGATTGTGTGGGTGTTTTTGGTGGTTGTGTGGGCAATGCTGGTGGTTGTGTGGGTTTTTTGGGTGGTTGTGTGGGCATTGTTGGAGGTTTTGTGGGTTGTTGTATGGGTGTTTTGGGTGGTTGTGTGGGCATTGTTGGTGGTAGTGTGAGTTGTTGTATGGGTGTTTTGGGTGGTTGTGTAGGGATTGCTGGTGGTTGTGTGAGGGGTTGTGTGGATGTTTTGGGTGGCTGTTAGGGTGTTTTGGGTGGTTGTATGGGTGTTGCTGGTGGGTGTTTGTGCATTGCTGGTGGTTGTGTTGTGGATGGTTGAGTGGGCATTGCTGGTGGTTGTGTGGGTGGTTGTTTGGGTGTTTTGGGGGGTTGTGTGGATGTTTTGGCTGGCTGTGTGGGTGTTTTGGTGGGGTGTATGGATGTTTTGGGGGGTTGTGTGGATGTTTTGGGCGGCTGTGTGGGTGTTTTTTATTGGTGGTTGTATGGGTGTTGCTGGTGGGTGTTTGGGCATTGCTGGTGGTTGTGTGGGGGTTTTTGGTGTTGTGTGGATGTTTTGGGCGGCTGTGTGGGTGTTTTTTATTGGTGGTTGTATGGCTGTTGCTGGTGGGTGTTTGGGCATTGCTGGTGGTTGTGTTGTGGATGGTTGTTTGGGCATTGCTGGTGGATTTCATCTGTGAAGAAACGTTGCTCTACAGGTCATCCTCAATAGACGGACTTTCCTGTAATAGCGACACATCTACAGAATAAAGATGAAGAATCCTTGAGATGCTTTACAAGACACCAATATAAATAATGAAATTGTAAAAAGAAAAGATTTGTGACTTGTTGAGAAGCAGCTGAGCTTTGAGTTCAGTGTCCTTGTTAACTGAATCTTTTAATCTCAGCAAACGCTTCATGATTCATTTCATAATTCTCCTTTTCGTTTGTAACACCATGTACTTCACTTTATATAAAGTATCTTTTCAAAGAGACAATTACCTAAGAGAAATGAGAACATATTGCTGTAACGTGCAGCATATTTCCCGGCGAATGTTTGCTGTGGTAATTTCTATTACTGATATCTTTCAGCAATCAGGCAGTTTGCACCTGGCAGATGATGAAACGGGAGAAAAACTGATAGACGTAATAGAGGCTATAACAGCATTTATGACATAGGCAAGCAAGCAACCATCTAGAAGCCCCTAGCAACTGCATAGCAACACATCAGAACAGGTTAGCAACTCCATAGCAACACCCACCCTCACCCTCTCATCCTTCTAAAGAGATTTGCGCGGACAAACCAGACTTCGGTTTTATAATTTGAAGAACTGTCATATGGCGTGCAGGTTTTTCATTTTGACATTTGTTACATTCTTCATCCCCTTCCTCTAAAAATAACTGCCGAGGCACTTACCGCACAGCAACCCATGAGTCACGAGAGCAATAAAACGGAGAGCGCCGTGCCAAATTGTTATTTATATAAAGAGCAGGGTTCCTCCGTTTCGTTCAAGTCATGTAAATGAGGTGTAACATCGGCCATCTCTTGACTCATCATTTTGAGTCGGCGAGAGAGAGAGCCTTTTCCACCAATGCTAATTTGGGGGCCAGAAGCACTGACAGGCTTGTTGTTCATTATTTCGCACGCCTGCCTGGCTGCGTTCACAGAGACACATGGACAGAGGCTGTGCCAACCGAGACAACTCAGCGGGCGTCTGCAGGCTGGCATGAAGCGGAGAGTGACTCATGTTTCTCGTGCCATTTACCTGTGGCTCGTATCCACAAGACCGATGGTTCTCCCTCGAGCCTGACCCATTGAGTGGCAATTCTCATCAGCCACTTCATGTACTACAAGGCTGTGGGTAAATGCGGGGAGATAATGCGGTAAGAAGGTCATCAGCTCCCATTTCGGGTGGCCGTAAACATTCACTGCCCAATCACGTTTGACCGTGCGCTGGTAATGAAGGCCATTTTTCACGGGTGTCAGTCGTGACATTTATCCGGGCGATGATTGCAGGTTTTCACTTTACTGCTCTCAAGGTTTGATCACTGTGAGATCAGTTTGTCGATTAAAAAATATGACAGTACTACAGCTAACCAGTGAATAAAAGTGCTGGTTGGTTAACCACTTTATAAAAACGATGAGATTAAATTGAACATCCCTGCTGGGAGAACAGCATAAACTACTGTTTTGTCCTAACATAGATATTGAAGAGTCAATTTCTTTAAATTGTCAAAAATGTATGTCGTTGTCAGTAACTCTTGACATTCATGAATTCAAGTCAGTAGGGACCTGAAATCTGGCGTGGTTGACACCTGGCATGTGTGGATATGACATTCACTGAGACACACAATTTTGTGCGCTATAAATATAAAATTATTTTTACAGTTAGTAATGGTGAAGATGTAGTTATGTACATGGTTTGAGTAATTTGCAATAATGTCATGTATCTGAATACCATCTAATTAAAGATACAGTTAATAAAAAAAATCCCTGTAATAGAATTCAATGACTGTTTATTTATATTCTGTTAAGATATATAAAAGATAGACAAAGATATTTTGAAGAATGTAGAGAACTAAACGCCCTGGAGCATCATAGACTTCTATGCGAACATTCTTCCAAATATCTTTTCTTTGAACGAAATTGAGAAGAACATATTCAGAAGAACATGAGAGTGAGTAATTCGTGAAGTTTTTCCTTTCATCATCTCCTTTAATTTGGAAAAATTGTAAACTCAGGTAAGAATTTCACAACACATTTAGTAAAACACAGTTCCATTATCTTTTTGAAAGAAAATATGCGTAACTTTATCAATTAAGCAAGAACCATATTGAATGTTTCATCACGATGATGTTTGGGACTTGATGTAGAGCAGGAGAACAAGATCAATGCTCACAGTCGATACAATCGATGCCGTTCGCTTTAAAAACATCATGTGAGGAGGAATTGATGTTGACTGCGGTGAGAAAGATTCTCGCCTCATATAGAAAAAAATCTGCCTTCTACGAGCTCAGATTAAAGGTGTCAAAAACAGGGCAGAGGGCATTGTGGTTATGTAATTACATGTCGCAACAAACCATTCTTTGAACACTCTTACCATTTGTACTCTTCATTCCCTACACCTAAAGTATACTTCAAATGGTTGAATGCAGGCTATATATGTGAAATTGCTATTTGCAATAATGTCTGAATAATTGATTTAACATGTTGTTTAAGTGACTTTGAGTACTACGCAGAATTCGGTTTACTGTACTGAGAAGATAACCTCAGGACATGACCTCCTCATTAGCTAACGTGTTTGAAGTGTAATGAAGTGACAGTTCATGCAAAAATAATTTTTTATCATTTATTCACCCTCATGCTGAACACAAAAAGAAGATATTTTGAAGAACGTTGGTAACCAAACAACACTGAACAACGTTGACTTTCTCAAAACACGAGAAGAAAGGTACAGTACAGGTTTAAACCATGTGACGGTTAATAATGATGAATAAATATCAGATCCCCTTAAAAACCACTGTCAAGTACAGGAAAATCTCTAAATTCATAAATCCTTAAGTTTAAGATAATTATAAATGTTTTACACAGCTGGTGAAGTATGTATTATAAATTATTTCCCCTTGCACATCATTATTTAATGAATTTTTTTGCACTTGTAACTTTTAATCCAAAACGTTAACCTTGTGCCCCTCTCGAAATGACCTCCCCTCACTTCTGGTCATGAGGAATAGCGCGAGGGCGCGGCTGCAATGACTGACGGATTGCAAAACTGCCGTTCAAATCTTTGCTCTTTTAAACATCCAATCAGAATTCGGTGGATGAAATCAGGTCCGCCTTATATATTTTTTTATTCCAGAAGTCGTTTCACTTGGGTATACGTCACGATAAGGAAAAAAGACAATCGCTACTTCCGTTTCATGCCGACTTTAAAGTCCCAGTGAAATTGAAAATGACAATTCAAATTTTTTTGCGAAATATTGCAGCCTTTGTATTAAATAGCTTATCAATGTGGGTCATTTTCTTTTTAATATTTGTGTCCTCTCATAATCTTCAGTTGAAATCTGAAAATGCACTTCCGCCCTGAAATGACTATCCATCTCAAATGACCTAAGTTAGACGGCATGGGCGGAGCATCCGTGAACTCCTCCCCTTCAACTGTCAGTCTGCTGCCAGTTTCATTTAAAAATGCAACGGCTGTTTTTACACATCCAATCAATTCGCAGTGAAAAACGCAAGCCACGCCTACTAATATTCTCCTTTGAAATTCTGGAAATATGTCAGAATACGGAAGTGAAAACGATTGCAACTTCCAGTTCACGGGGACTTTCAGCTGCTGTTGGGCTAAATAAACACGTCTCTTACATAATCACCTCCTGCTTCCATCAGCATGTTTTCACATATGACATTATAATATAACACAATTTTTTTCTCGTTTGCTCTACAGAGACCCAAGAAAGTGGCGTGTTTGTCAAGACGAATCGCATCTTTGTACCTCATTCACGATGTAAGGGTTTGGAGGTCCTCTCTTCCAGGCGGGGTTCTGAGAGCAGCTCAGCTGTGTTGTTCACTACCTTCAGGTCTGTTGACCTGTGATCTGAAGAAGCGGGCAGCTGTCTCGGCTCATTCTCACACGGAGTACTTGAGGGACTTTGAATTGGTGGAGAGCCGCCGCAGGTGTGAGACTCCAAAAATCCTTCCAAAAAGAATCAGATTGTATCATATTTGACATTACCATACACAATGAACTAACAAGAAAACTTGAAGATCTACATTTCTTTTCTTATCTTTTTTTTATGAGAAAGAATGAGCACCTTGATATTGGTTGCCAAGGTTTTCTAAGTACTGTCTGATTTCTTAAAAACATATTAGCAGTTCTTCTCAACACGCCGTATGATTTGATGTTTCATTCATGCTTGAAATGTAAACGGTCCTAGACCTCATTTAAAAAAAACAGGTCATGGGTTCGAGAAAAGTCCACTGATTAATCTATAAGATATATTTGTGTTAAACATCAACACATTCATTGTGCAGAAGGCATCTCTGCCTTGATGGAACAGATCAGCGCCGCTAAATTAAAAACAACAACATATTTCACAATTTGGTTGCGTAGCAGAATTAAATCAATTTGCGTCCTGTCAGATCTTCCTGCGAGCTTTTTTCATGATAAAAATCTTGTAAAAGAGTCTGTTTAATAAGCGTCTTCAAACTCTGAGGACGTGACTAGAACAACATTTAGGAACGGTCGCCTGTGGATGTTGTGTAGAGAAAATAGACGGCAGAATACATGATCAAGAAAAAAGTCTATGAACAGATGTGGACGCTTAACAAGCCAAGATGGCTCGCATATGTAATCAAAGAAACTCCATAAGATGTGATGTTTATTTTAATGCCGTTTAACGTGTCTCGCCAGCTTTTTTGAGTTTAAACTTTCTGTATGCTATGTAAAAACAACATGGTGCAGTATTTGCATGCGTTTCACCTAAATTTTTAATTGCATCTCGCTTACAGAAGCGAAACGGAAAACCAGCAAGCGAGCAAACAATGTACTTTCTGCCTTAATGAAAGGAACAGATTTTGAACAAATGACAGGCTTTAGAAACAACAGAGTGCCATCATTTTGAAAAAATGTTGGAATGGTTCTGTTCCTCTCAGCTGGTGATCGGTCTGCAATGTATTATTTCCAGGTTCATGTGTTTCATAGTTACAGTTTGAATCTTTGTCTTATGATGGCTTAGGCTAAGACGTGCGATCTCTACAGATGGCGAGGTCTAGTTTAACAGTGAAATGGCTCAGAAGCATATTTTGGTGACATCCTGACATCTAATTATGAGAAGATCCACAGAACTTATCTACTCTCACAGTTTGGGGCAGATGGTAGATTATAAATCCTCCATGTAGGTGTAAGAGATAAACATGTTCGATATAAAGAAAACAGATGGTGTTTTACAAAGGGACTAACGCAGTCCAGAGTAAAAATGCTATTGCTCAGAGTTTGCTCTTTAATAGCTCGGGAGATTTGATGGATGTGTGTTGGAAATCCACTTAAACTCAGATGTTTCTTATAAAATAATTTTAATAAAAATCAAGACAGAAACAAACGAGACTGTAACTGCTCACATTCATGAAGAGAAAGGGGGATTAAAATGAATGTAGATTGTAAAGCGACAAAAGTCTAGAGATGAAAAGCGTTCGACTTCATTTTGAGATCTTCAATAATATTGACTTTTGATTGCAGACTTGACAAATCTGAGCTGGGTTTGTGACATCGCTGAGATCTCTTCTGAGACTTCGGACTCTTTTATCTTAGGAGAAATATTAGAGAGGCAGGAGACGGTTCTGCAATTTTTATGAGCTTTTCTTTCTGATATTCACTTTTCTCTTTCAATGTAAATCTTTGGGATTTTCGGCCTGTTTTTCTATCGGTGTGAATTGTGTCCACTTAGGACCCATTCTAGTAGGTTGTAATGCCTGATCACAAAGTTGCTTCTAGCGAGCTAAATACGCTGTATAAAATAAAAGTATTGAAATGAAACTTTAAACTTTAAGGTTATGAAAAACATACAAATCACCTTTTTGGTCAAAGCTTGATGTAACACACGCCATTATTTCTGGGTCAACGTCTGCTTAACAAACAAAAAACATCACTTTTGATATTTTGAAAACAACCATTGTTTTATTATAGTAAATAACCAAAACACTAAGTGTGGTGATTTCACCACCCATAGCCTCATCAATGTACTATTGGAAGCATTAGGCCTAAGTGAATTTCAGGACATTCACTAAATGCGTCATTTTAACGAAGTGCTAGTGACATAAATTGTAATGTAATTTTGTATTATTGCTCATGTTATTGTTTTATTGCTCCTGTATGACATATCGCTTATGGCTCCCTAAACTCTCTGTTAGTCGATTTGGATAAAAGCGTCTGCTAAATGACTAAATGTAAATGTAAGAATTGCAATCAGGCGCTAAAAAGAGTACCTATTAGAAGTTCTTTTCATCATTAAGATCACGCGGGGTCCTAAGCAGAGACAATTCACACGGGGGCAGAATTTGTCATGACACCGACAGGTTAAATAACCAAATGCACAGTGAAGTAAAAGCTCAATAATAAGTCACACAGTTTTTGTTGTCATCCATGTGTGTAGTGTGACGCACATGATGCAGGTCCAGTTATACAATGATGACATATGAACAATAAGAACAGAGATTATTTCCCTGGCTTGCACTGTTAAAAAAATTGACTTACATTGTTGAAACGCTGTCATACATGTCGGAACAGTAGAAAGGACATACAGGTGCAAGGTTAGTATTTTGCATTCAGACAATAGGCTTTGAAAATGACAAAACTCAGATGAATGTATATAGGAAAACGAAGGGGGACTTTTATATCATTTCGTCTGGGTTCCAGGACTTATTTTTCTGTGTTTTGGCACCAGAACCGAGCCCCTTGTCAGATGTAGATTCTGTAGTAGGTCTGGTCACGGTGGTCTATTGTCATTTTTAAGGTTGTACTTTTGGACCCCAGTGCTCATTTATTCCCACTGGTGAGGTTTAACTTGAACACTGTTCATGCTGTCTGGATTCATGTTCATGTAGGGAAATTGCTTTCTTTATTTTCAAGGCTGTTACCCTTCAGACAGAAAAGATGGGTGTGTTTGTGATAGATGTGCTTGCTTTTCAAACACATTTAAGCATTCTGTTTGGTCTTCATACCGCTCCTCACCTCATGGTGCATTGAAAACACGTTCATCTAATATTAATTGTCAGACCTCTTTTATTTCTGACAGCAACCGAGGCGAACTGGAAATCAGTCTAATGTGATTCTCCTTCACAGCTGCATTTGATATTATGAGTTTTAAAGTGAATCAACATTTTTTGAAGGTCTTTACTTCTGACATCTAAACATTTTATACTGGTGTTCCTTTAAACACACACATTCGTGTACCAGGGTTTTTCTCTTTTGATTCAAAACAGACCATGTAAACTTTTACCATGCATTCTTCATCTGCTACTTACACATCAGGTGCTAAACAATACCATAGACAATACCAAATTATGAAAAGATTCAAAGGATAAATAATTCTGTGTAGACCCTTTGACTAAATAGTTCCTTGGGAAAACAAAAATGGGCCACCTTTTGTGGCACCTTTATCTTTAATGTAGATTTTATTTCATTTCATTATGACAAATAATTACATTCATTCGTTAAATACATTATTTGATCAATGAGCGTTTTTGATTAAACAACCAATTCAGCCTGCTAATAAAAAACGACAAATGCAAACAAACACTTATATATAATTATTCATTTAGTAATATTAAAGTTTAACTAGTTTTTATTCATTTTAAGGTAAACTTATTTCTCTTTAATGCTATGGCAACATTTCCTGCACTGTAAAAAAATCCCATAAAAAAATGGATAAAGTACTGACAAAAATTTACCAGTATATTTTCCTTTATTTTACGGACATTTCCGTTAATGCTACAATGAAGGTTTAAAGCAGTGCAAAATCTATAATACGGGTAAAGCAACTGTAAATATGAATATGGAAAATGTATATTTACAGTATAATTTGCACGATCTTTACAGATCTATTTTAGAGTGTATTTATGTTCACTTTAAGCATGTAGGACTATAATATTTCGTTATAATTAGACCTATTTTTCATTTGATTTTATTAAACAGAAATGTTTTAATAGTTTTAATTATATTGACCTTGCTTCAAAACAAATAGACTAAGGTGTCTTGAAAGAAATCAACTGTTTGTAAACATAATGTTATGGTATTTTTTGCTGAGAAGTGTGTGAACAGTGTTTTAGAGAGTTCATGTTCTCAGAACCACACATATATACATTTTGAGTACGTTGGTTGTTTGCTCTGACTCATTCGGTGTCACTGCCGGTGTTGTGTTTGTTAATGTCAGATGTTACGTGTCAGGTGCATTTTATTAAAAACACAACTCAAATGTGTTTTACTGCCTATGACAAACAGACCAAAACCTCCAAATAATGCTTTATATCTCTCAAACATGTATGATCAGGAGATGATCAAAGATCTCCCGATGACACAGACACGCTATCAAACAGACGAGCGGCTCTGTTGTGTCCAGCTGGTCTTCTCCATCTCATCCGGCCTGTGTCTGATATCTCCACCTGCTGTCATTGCACCATCAAAATCTGTGGACTTTCTTCCAGCAGAAGTGTCCAAAAGGAATCGGGTATACGGGGTACGTACGCTGGCACTTACATTTTATTGATGCCTTTAAATCCCCCGGTGACACACTTCATTCCCCATTATTTGCATTGTAAATGTCTCTCTTCCAGCATGTGAGAACCTGACCTTTCATAAAAATGTAGACATTTACATTTTCGGCAGCAGAGTTACAGAGTAACCGTGAGTCAATTCATAGCCAGCGGAAAGTGGATTTCTGCATCATTATTATTCATATATATGATTTTCAAACCGTGAATCAAATGGCCTGGGAGTTGTTGTCCGAGGCTATTATGCATTAGTAAAAAATGTGTAAGTATTGAAGTATTTAGCCAGCAGTATCGTGTTCTTGCAGTTATGCATTAGCAGAGCAATGGTTTCAAAACGCAGGGAACACACATTCTGATCAAATCTCTAGCTTGGATAGAGGCATCTGCCGAGTTCATTAATGTAATATACTTTTTTAAAAACTAGTTTTCGGACTAAAGCTTGCACACACCCGTCAGCAACAAAAGTAGTTGAGTAGTGCAGATTTCAGGAATCCATAATACTTCCAGAACTTTTTCAACCGAATCCAGTTGGTGTCTTGCAATTAAAATCAGTTGACACTGCGACTGCTCCGAGCACAAAATCCTAATTAAGATCTCGTATTCTGTGTGTCTGGTTTTGTTTTAGCGCACTGCATTAGTGCCATTATGGAAACGACCTGCAGGAGAGGAACGGCAAATGGAGGTTGAGAGGCTGGAAGGACGGCGGCCCTCTGCTGATTCAAGCACGGTGATGTGAATTAAAGCAATCCTGGCTTTGAAACGCAATTAAGATGCTGGAATTCACGGCAGGACGATCAGAGTGGAAAGGCTTCGGAGTGCTCTCTATTCTTTGACTGGTGGGTGTGTGGCTGTATATCAATGAGCTTCTAACATCATAAATTGTTTTTCAAAGAAAAATGGACCCAAAATGACCATTCGGACATCATTTACTGTCTCTCAAGCACATGTTTCCTTTTTCCACGATGCACAGTTCATTCTGTATGTTTATACCAGTGGTGCCCAGCTTTTTCTCATTCTACAACAATTTTTTGTTCTTAAACTGACTCTTTGTTCAGTTGAACACAAAAAATATTTATTTGGAGAAATGTCTCGGTGGTTTTGTGTCCACAAGTCAATGGGGTTCAGTGTTGTTTGGTAATCAGCGTTCTTCAAAATATCTTCTTTGTGTTCTGCATAAGAAAGAAGGTCAAACAAGATTGAAATGAACAATGAGGGGGAATAAACGTTGAAAGAGTTTTCATTTTTGGCTGAACTGTCCCTTAAGATTTTACTGCATTGATGTCAGACCTGTTCATTTGGATTTTCTTATTGACATCTTACAATCATTGGTAAAATGTAAGGAACCGTTTAGCTCTGAAAAAATTCTGGGAACGGCTGTCAGGTGTCAATATGTCTCTTCACCTCTGGATCTGATGCGTCCGTTTAGTTCTTGTTTTAGATTTGTTGCGTTTTCTGTGGTGGTTTGAGAGAAGACAGAAACAGTTTTAAAATAAAATAAACATAAAACATTACAAAGGTCACAATGTGTCCGTATAGGCAAAATAGTAAGGCTTAGTTTAGCAATGCTACACTGCATTAAGAAAATTAAGTCAAGCTTCACTAAATTTACAATTTTAATGCAGTAAACATTACTCTACAAATAACGAATGAAAAAATGCTTCATTTCAAGAAGGAGAGATGTGATGTGTGTGACTTTTAACAATAAGCTACATTGTCATCTAGTGGTAATACGTCCCAATGTGTGTAAACTAACCAGTATATACTTCTCCAAACAAAACCAGTACATACTTCAGAGGTACATCATAGTATATTTAGGCGAGAAGGGATTCAGCTTTGTCTTTCCTTGCTGTAGACATTTTGATACTCAAAAATGCTGTCGATTATTGGCACTCTGTCTTAAATTATGGTTAACCCCAGTGTGCATGACATTGTTCTGTCCCCACATCCCCACTTGCTTCTCTAACTCACACGTTAAAAAGAAGAGATATTGATTTCTAAATCCCCCATAATTCTTCGTTTATTTATCAAAACCTTATTTTGACACTCAAGACGTGCTCTAAAACCATTGATATCTGCTTGCTTTTCACGGAAACAGCGGGATCATTCCCTGTTGAAAGAGTATTTTCTGTTTGGCAGAGAATTTAAAGGTTTTTAGAAAAGAGCTGTAAACAACAAGATGAATGTGTGGATCAACACAGGGTTATACGAGTACAAGAGGATTTTCTATGATGGTGAAAGTGTAACGATACACTGTGGCACAATAAATCATACAACCAACATAATATCACATCTGTTTAATTCAATTAGTTAAGCTGTGACGTGCATCAATATATAACGTTTTATTATGTTCAAGCTTTTACTGCTTTAAGAAATTCTCTATTAGGGTTTAGCTTTCTTTTTAAACAAGTCTGCTATTTAAATTTTCATGTTGTACATTTGGTTCAATATACAGTGATACTATCGTGCCGTGAACCCATGTCTTGCACTGAATCTTAAACTGTGTCATTACACATATTCGTATTGTTTTTTCAGGGAATATCCTGCAGAAAACTCATAAGAGCTCCTTGTCAGTACTATCACAGCAGTTCATTACCTTTGCATCAATTTGACTCAGTGACATAAAGGAGAAAATTAATTTAAACGTCAGCAGAAGTCTGGTGGTGATGCACATCTCACACTAAACTTCATTACAGTCATGCACAGAGAAATAATGACTGTGTCAAACACATGAAAGCATCAGCTAAAGAACCGCACGTCCGATCTGAAACCAGCTGAATCACAGTGAACAATAAAATATTAACATGCAGAATTCAAGCTTGACTATACATCATTAAACATTAATAGTATCAATATTTTAAGAGTTTATTTCCAAAAATATATATTTTCCAAATAGCTGTTTTTTATTATGTTATCATGTTTTTATTTTGTTTTATTGTGTGTTAACTGCTTTGTGTTATTATGGCTTAAATCAAAACGAACCAACTGCAGGTTGCTTGATATTAATTGGAATGCACAATTATAAACCTATTTTCTTTTTGGAAATAAACTCATCATTTTATTACTTATGTGTCATTTATATGCTCATGTACGTGAAATAACTTAATAATGCTGTCAGTGCGAAAGTGATTTCTGTTTATATTTCCTTCATATTCAACATATGTTGAACATAGCACATAGACTTGTCCCTGAGTCCTCTTACAGAACTTTATTTTAGCATCTTCATCAGAGTTTGCTTATGTAATGAGACTGACATTTACAAAATACCACAAAAATCTGGTGAAAGCCCGATTCTCTGCTTTATAATTAAATGAGGTCCAACAAACAGGTTTCTTAAATGCTTAAAAATCATGAAATATACTAAGTGAAGGTCAACGTGTTGATGCATTTTAAAAGAGCATTCCCTGTTTAAAACAAGATAAGACTGTACGGACAGCACCTGTGGTGTGTTTGCCTCTCGGTTGGTAAAAACAAACAAAAGTCATGTTTACTGTGATGCATTTGGGACGCACAATGGAAGTCAATGAGGGCAAAGCCTTCTGAGGAGATGAGACCCTGGTGCTTTAAATCACATTTATATTATTTCACTGTTGAAACTACAGTTCATGACATTCTGCTTTTTTGCCACTGAAGTAATTCTTGTGGGTATATTTTGCTGTGTATAAACAGTTAATTTGTTTTACTGTACAGTATGAAAGTTACAGGGTTTGCTGGCTGTAGATTGTTGAAAGTTCCTTGACTCATTAAATGCTTAAAGTCTTGTAGCTATACTTTCTAAATACTTGAATTTCCTTTTTAATTATCATCCTCTTACTTTCTGAAGCTATATTACATCTTCGACACATTTAATCTGTTCATCCATATCGCCAGTGTTAAAAAGGTCATTTTGACTCTTACAGTGTATATTATCCACACTTTAAGAGTGTGGATAATATACACACTGTGTGTTAATTTGACACTGGTGATTTTACAGAGTTTATCACTTTGTCCTGATGTGGCTTATTTTTTATCATTCTGTACAGTTTTTGTCCTGTCTTTTATAGACTTTGTTATATTATTTATATAACTAATTGTACTATTATTGTTGTATCGACATGTGTGTACTGGAAGCTCTTTCTTATTCAGTAGTGTTTAGCCCCGAAGACTTCAATTGTAAGTTTGTAACTGTGAAGATTATTCGTGCTTGTTTTTTCAGCGACGAGTCAAAAACATTTTCTCTGATAATCAACAAAATGTCTGAGGGGTCGATGCAGACCTGACTCGTTTCAACCCCCCAACATTTATTTTCCGAGTCTTTGAATCAAATTGTGTTCTCTGTGCAAGAACTTGTAGACAAATCCACATTCATCCCTACACTTCACAGCCGTGATCAGAGTCCGCTCCAATCATTCGGCCCCGGGGAGAAGAAAAACCCTCGGCACAGAACTCTGAAAGCCGGCGGTCAGAGGAAACCTGTGATTAGACCTCCACTGTTTGTCAGTTCTGAAGCTGACAAAACACACCAGCGACGGGCTAATGGAGCGAATCAGAGTGCTGATGCAAGGCTGAAGGAGAAAACCGTGAGACGTATCATGATAAAAGCTCTGTGGTGTTTTGGTTTAGTGCAGAGTTTGTTTTAGATGTTATTCCCAAATGGTTCAATCTCTTTCATCTGCTCACTTCCGTATCCCAATCCCTTACAAATCTGACAAGCTTCTTCTTCTTAGACTTTCTCACATGGACCTGTTTTGCAGGGAATCTCTCATTTATTCTCAAGACCATTGAATTGTCAGGTTCAGATGGCATTTAAAGAAAAATGGTAAAACATGGACAAACCCAACCTTTAAAGCAGGATACGGTGAATATTTCCAGAAACATGTTTTGTTATGCTAGTTGAAAGTCTCTTTAAATCCTGATAGCAATCGCCTAGCAGTCAATAAATGTATTCTGTGGATGGTGCATAAAATGTGTGAAGATAAGGTGGGATCTTATGCCTGATGCTTGCTCAATTGCCTCTCCAAAAGCGCCCACAGTTTCTTTTCATTTAACAACCTTTGTTTCATCCCAAAATGCTGTTGTTTCAGCACATACTGGTTCAAATATGGACATTGCTATGCTGATTTAAACCATTGGTTGGGTTTGTCCATATTTGTCCACCCTTGCAAATAGATTTTTCAAGTATGGCATTACTGGACTTCTTTAAATCTAAAATAGGAAAGTGTTCTTTCGATCTACATTTCATGTACATGTTCATGAAAAAAAAATGTTTTTTTTCTCTACCCAAAGTGACCCCTTTAAGGGCAACTTGAAACAACCTAAACAAAGTGCACGTCTGCATATTTTGCTGACCAATTTACTCCTTTAAACCAAAGTTATTCGTTGGTAATGGGTAATGTGTGTTTAAACAACATTTTATCATAAACAGATCTTTTTTCTTTTAGCATTCTTATTCAGTTTCATGTGCTGATCCTACATGCAGATAGCAATATGAAGTAAGAGGTTATAATCTTTCTCCTATCCCTTCCTATACTGTAAAATTTGATGTTCTCATTTAGTAATATACATTCATTTGAATATACATTTTTAACTTGATTTTATAAGTTACAACAACTTACTACAGGCCAACATTTAAAATAGTTTGTTGAAATGACTTGTAAAGCCTGTTTGATGAAAATAATACTTAAGCCAGTTTTTTTTATGTACCACTGACTCAACCAGTTTTGGATGCGGTTGTCTTTTTGTCCGACCAGTGGAAGCGTTCAGAAGCTTTACTTCAGTCTTTACCTTAAAATGAAAGCGACCTCCATGGTCGCACGCAAGTCCTTTGTGGGAAGTTCTCATATGTATGGAGACGGTTTGGACAGGTGGCGTTTGCTGAATTGGTTGTTTTGGGAAGCCATTGTTCATTCACATAGATCACAGCACTATAAAGAGACTGAGGACTGAGCAGCATCCCCTCGACTTTCTCGTTTTTGAACCAAGAGAAGAGTGATAAGAATTGATCAAAGGCTGGGAAAAAATTAGATGGCAAAAGAAGAGAAACCAGGCATCGACTGTGTTGGAAATCCAATATGGCATTTTCTAAGTGTGTGAAAAAAGGGTTAAGGGTTGAAATGTGTCATAGGAAGAAATAAATGTGTTTTTCACATCGCCTGCTGTAACCGCACTGTGCTTTTCAGAGGGATCGGACGCTGCAGATGATAGAATCATCTGTAGATATAAGGAGCACTAATAAAAGATTACCCGCCGCTGTGTAAACCTCAAGACGTTGTTGACAACTGAAGTTATACAGAAACAGAATTTAGTCTAAAGGAATAACAATGGTCTTTACGTACATGTGAGTGCGCTTGTGATAGAAAGGTTTTAGGTTTTGTTTGTCTGTTTCTCTGTGTCCGTCTGTCTATCAACCCCTCCATCTGTCTGTCTGTCTGTCCTTCCTGTCATCCACCTTTCCATCTGTCTCTGTCCCACCAACAACCTTTCACAGTGTTTGTCTGTTTGTCCCCAGTAAACCAAGCCACCCATCCATCTCTTCTGTCTTTCCCTCGGTCCACTCGCCCATCTGTCTGTGTACAAATGAAACCGTTTGATACATTTGTTTCTTTGTTGTTTCTTTTCTAAATAAGCAAAATGGGATCTGTAAATCTGATGTAGGTGTGGGGAAAGTATGGTGTTTGGTGTACTCTGGTGGACAAAACACGTAGTACAAATCACATCTAGAAACAGGTGAAAGGGCCTCTGGTGTTCAGTTGAAGTATAGACACGAAGCTAAAGTTTCAAACTGTTGTCTTTGTATTACCGCATTAGTTCCCCCAGAAGTTGTCTCGTTGCTGTCCTTCTGAAACCTCGAATGTCCAAACTCACATTTTTCAGGAACTGGAAAAGAAAATGTGCTTTTGAAATGATTAAAAACCAAGGTATGAAAGTTGGCAAGCACTTTATCTTGTTTAGATATTTGCAGAACATCCTGACAAACATGAAGTGTGACTAAAAAATTGATTTATGACCCAAAATAATAATCATTGAATATTGAGAAAGAACGTTTCAGAAGGACAGCAATAGTCTGACATATACTCACCCTTACGTTTTACCATATGAAAAGAAATAGGCTTTGAAAATACAATAATGACAGTAAAAAAGTTTAATCTTGACCTCACAGTACGAGCCACAGCCACAAACTTATACTCATGGCATTTTCAATACCTATTTGTCAATGTTAACTGTAGAAATGCCCAAACAGAGCAATGGCCTGAATTTACAGAGTTCACAAGTTTAAGGAAAGTGATTAAAATTGTATATTTTAATAGGTTAAAAGTACATATTCGTTCCTAATGTAATGCTTTAAATGTATTTGAAAGTGTCATATTGATGCAGTTTAAATTTGCCATACTTATGTAATACGTTTACCCCATTTGGAGTATTATGGAATTATTACAAAAAATAATAAGTTGCCATGCACCAGAATCATTGTAGTTTTGATTTAGTTTTATCTTTGTTTTATGTTAATTTAAATTTAAGATTAGAAATGTTGCTTTCTGCTTTTTCCCTTTTATAATCCATTTGTTGCTTTTTAATGATGCAAGCCTATATAAGATTTTAGTAAACTAAACAAAGTTTTGAAAGTAGGCTAGTATTGTTGTAAGTAATACACTTATTGAAGCCATGTGACTTTTCATCAGATCATTTCATAAATGAGCATAAAAATTACTCGGTTCCAAACACATTCATATGGGACTTTGAGACGTTTGTCTTATCCAACAGCAGGTGGCAGACTTTCTCCATTTTTAAATCTCCTCTTCCCATAGAGTGTTTGGCAGGACTAAATACAGAAGAGATTTGCTCAGGGATCCATTGTGGTTCTAGTTTATTAAATGTCATTCGTTTAAATACTTTATATGATGCATTAATCCTGAAAGTGACATTTGAATTTGTAATTTGTACAGACATGATTTTTTGATCTGATTGTCATGTCATATCATGAAAGTCTCAATATCTACAGATTTCGAGTTTTGTTGTTTTGTGATCGAGTCATGTGGCTTTGGAACAATATGAGCTTGAGAAAAACATGTTTGAATTTTCATTTTTGGGTGCAGTGTCTCTCTAAACAAATACTTCATAACCTGACATGCACACTGACTGACAGATACGGTCATATAATGTAGTGCACTCTGCTGTATTTTACATGTGAGACTGCGGTTCACATCCATTCTCTTTCCTCTCGCTCTAGGCTTGAATTTGATTAGGATTTTTCCTGACGCCGCTGCAGAAAACACGACAACTAGAATTCAAAGTAAAATGACGGACAGGATGTCAAAGCGGAACAGAATGGGGGCCCTGGGGCCTTTAGCATGTTTTACAAGAGATTACAGCAATGAGATACAGTAAGAGCACAAAGACCATATTAGATCATTTTTCAGAGTGAAGGGGTAAATGCTGACCTGAAGAGGTCAAATTGAATCTGCTCCATGCGTATATGGAAGGCATTGAGTGGAACGGATACAATTTTGGCAGGAAATGACAAACACCAGACGAAATTCAGATCAGACCCACAAATTAAATAACGAAAAATTACAGAAAATTTACTAGAAAAACAGGGGGAAAGTGTCATTTTACAGGTAAAACCCGTCATTTTACGATTTATTAAAATTTACTTTGTAGACAACACTTTTACAAGAAAAAATGGGGAAAACTGTATGTATTTATTTCTGTTTTTCCAGTTTACCGAAATTCGCAGGTTTTCTTACTTATTTTTTTATAGTGGTCACAAGTATCTGATCTCGTCTTGTAGATTTTTCCTTTTTTTGTTCTTTTTGTTGATTTACAAAAAAAAACATCTCTACCCTGTTAACTGTAACCCGTTCCGTATACGGGACACCTAAGTTTGCATCAATATTGTGCATGTAATTACTAATTGAATCACGACAAACTATTTATCTTTGGAGAGATCTAAGACTCTAGAATGCAGATCTCTTTGGTGTTTTTTAAATAATGTATGTAGTAATTGATTCCTTTTTTATAATAAAGCAATAAGCCCCAAGAAGCCGTGGGTTACAGTGCATTTTATAACAGCTAAGGGGCGTTGTAGGCACGACGCGAAGCGGAGTTACTCCATATGCTTAGCAAGGTTTCATTAAATAAAGTAAATAAATAGATATTTTGGCTATGTGGTGCGGTCAGCCGTTATATATCGGGGTATTTTATAACGGCTTAGAACTCCGCTCAGCCAATCAGAAGCAAGGACCAGAACTGGCAGTTTTATAAAGAGTGTTTTATTATCCTTTTGCGACCCGTATTTCTTTTTTTTTCATTTTTAATCAAAGAAAAAACAACTTTTTTAATATTTTTTTTTACATTAAACCTACTACAAAAGATGATTTTTAAGAGGTGTTAACATCTAAATACGCTTTCCGTATCTGTCAGGAAGGAGCAGTTTATTTAAGAAAGACAAACGTTGAACTAGTGTACACATAAATTAGTCACTAATTCTGAGCCATTAAACAGTTTCAGTCTCAGTTTCAGAACACAGCATGTGCGATTAAATTAACATTTAGCTGTTAACACACAAATATCAAGACGATTTCTCGCTGGATGGAGGAGTAAATAACTTCTGAATCTTTTAGTGACTGCTGACACATACATTCCCAAAGGAGATATTTTGTCTCAAAGATTTTTCTTTCTTGGCTTGAAGAGCCTGTAATGGGGTTTTGATTTATGCATCAACTTCTCTGCGGTTACTCTTGACATTCCTTGAGCGAAATTAAAAGAGGCACAAATGAGACCAATAGCATAAGAGAAATATAGAGCTACAGTATAAAAGATGGAGAGCATAAATCAGAATATTGCATATTTGATCTTAGTTTGGGACATTGTTAAGATCCGTTCTGAAACTCTTTGATAGACATTTGTGAGATTCACAATATCTGAGACTTAAGAAAAAGTTTCAATTTGCTCCCTATTTAATCTCATTAAGATATTGAAGAGATCTAGTCTTCTGCGTTTTTTCTTATGACAAACAGATTTGTGTGCCCTTAAGAGAAAATTAGATTTGTTTAATAAAACTAACAACTAATTCGCCTATAATCATTTCGAGTTTTCTCGAATCTGCAGAAAAGTTGCAATAATTGTCCATATAATTCCTGCTACCATATTCTGCATTCTAGCAAGCCATTCACAGAACCATTAAAGTGTTATTTTTTTACATTTGCTGCAAGGTCTGTTCACTCAACTACTCCATTAAACTAAAGATGTTGTTGCTTTCTAATCGTCACTGCAGGGAAACGGCCATAATCGGATTTACCTCGTGACTTTGGCGGATGCCGAAGCTTCTTTTATTGCTGTTATGCTGACTAAATTGGGCTTGTCATAAATGAATGTGGTTTAAAAATCATAACAAACATATCAACAACATCAACCTTTTTGTCAGATCATTACTGTGGATGAGAAGAGCCTCAAGCCAAGGCAAATTGACAACCGTCCAGCACGGACCAATATGGAGACGTCACTTTCCATATTGCATCATCAAAATGCTGACTTAAGTTTAGGTTAAAGTTTCAGGCCCGGTTTCACAGACAAGGCTTATCTTAAGTGCTCTGCCTCATTTAAATTTGGATGTTTAATTCGCTTTTATTAAAATGGCTCAGATAAAAATATTACTGGTGTGATATGTGATATTTTAAGATATTTCAGGGCCATTTATTTTCAGTTAAGACCGTTCACTTTTTTTTTAGTCTGAGACTAGTATTGAAGGGATTGTTCATCCAAAAAGACCCCCAGGATGTTTCAAACCTGCATATATTTCTTTTTTCCAACGAACACAGTCAAAGATATTTGGAAGAATGGCACCAATTTTCAGTTCGGAGACATCTTGCACTACCATAGTAGGAAAACAAATATTGTATTTTTTTCTTCTGTTGAACACATACAGAGATATTTTGAAGAATTTAAGGAAACAAAGAGTCCTCGGGCACCTTTGACCACCATTTTATTCTTCCTACTACGGTCAATGATGCCCCAGAACCAAAAATGACTAAAATTCTTCCAAGTACCTTTCTCCGTGTTCATTGGAAAAAAGTAATTTATGCCGGTATGAAATGACATGAACGTGAGTAAATGATGAGAAAATTTTCCTTTTTGGTGCAACTATCCCTCTAAGCCTTAAAGTTCAAATAAAAATGATGTCATGTTTGATTTAACCTTTGTAATGTGTTTTCGTATCCCCCTTTACGATGGCCGCACCGTTTTATACTAGTATCTGACGTTTGCTGAGGCTTTGATAAAAACATTTAAACTGAGGTGAGACTCCCACATTTTGATGCAATATGACGTTTGGATGGTACAAGATAAGAGTCGCAGCAACATTTTCCTCCTAGGACCCCCTGTCAGGCCATCATTATCTGAATATATGTCCCGCTGGCTGTTTCCATACTATTCACTATACATACACACACCTTACAAATTGATTCAATACAAAGAGAGTAAATTGATTCTGAAGCAATTCCATCTTTGAGTTTTCCACCACGGCTTAGCAAATAATTCAAGACGAACGCATCATTCAGTGGCCGACCTGACAATCTCAGCTACAGGTGATAGGCTGCTATCCGTCCCCCACGGACGCTACAACACCCTCCGCTCATTCTCTCACTCATTCTGAGGGCGGGTAAACTCCACCTAGACGTTAATGAACTGCTTTGCTCTTCTGACGCGTTTCAAATGAGAGAAGCCAGAAATAATCAAAACTTCACCAAAATAAGAACATTCAGTTCGAGCTTTCATCTTCCCCCGATGTTGTTTAGTGCAGGATGTCAGATGGTGAAAGTAAAACAGGTCTTTGGTCTGTTAGATGATGGCTAATTGTTGGATGTAATCACACTTCACTGAGATTTATAGCAAACTTCATGATTAAAAGTGGAATTTACAGTACGTTCCTTAATCTTCAACTAGCCTAAATTTATCTATTTAATTATTAAATTTCTTGTGCACATGATCTGTGTTATTCCCCCTTACAAAGTTAATCATGCGTTAACCATAATAAAAGTGTTTTAACTTGGGCTTTCAAACGATTAATCGCGATAAATCGCAAGTTTGTGTTGACCTAATATATGTATGTGTACCGTGCATATTAATTTTGTATTTATAAACACAAGAACAAACACATCCTTGTATATAATATTTAATAATATTTAAATATGTGTATTTATATTTACAAAAAATGTCAATTCTATATCAACGTTTATTAAATGTTATATTTTATATTTATTACATTTATTAAATATATGTATTTATGTGTATGTGTTCATAAATACAACATAAATATGCATAGTATACCGACATATATTACGTAAACATAAACTTTTATTCTGGATGCGATTAATCATGATTAATCGTTTGACAGCCCTAGTTTTAAACATATTTATGCAGATTGAGTACCATTTGTGTTGCCACAATTTTACAACAAATACTACAAATAAATTAGTGTAGCAAAACCATGGTTATGTTGTTGGCTGTACTACTTGTAGTAGATTTGATTCCATTTAATGTATGGAAGTTTCCAAATAAAGTCATTTATGTGTGTTATGTTGAATTATAAAAATAGATTTTTAAAATATTTCTGTCTTTATCATTGTTTTCACTTCATCTTTTTATTTTGTTTATATTTTAAAGTGTTTTTGGAAAGCTGCTTCATGACGATGCGCAAACTAAAAATGAATTGAATTAAAAATAATCAACAATGGCCTTGAAGTATTTCTTGACATTTCTTACTTTAGTTGTCTCTGCTCATTAAAATGTGATGGGGAAAAACGTTCAGTAACACAGAGAAGGTTGCACACTTCAACTTTAAGAGTTGTCAGTGTGGAAGTGTTGAAGTGAAGTGTGCAGACTTTGACCTGATGGAGCAGGTTCTTCTTCACATGTATTTCAGCAACACATTCTCAGCTATGGTTGGACTGTCTCTGACAGTGAAGTGTTTTTGAGAGCTCTTCAGGTTTATCACCGACAGCCTGTCTGGAGGGGGGAGTCAATTAGCATCACCATAATGGCGAAAGAATCGCATTGAAATCTACGAAATGGGACTGGTTATTGAATTTGACAGGTCCTCACCACTTTTACTTTTCATGTCTTAAAAGCCCCCAGACATTAGCGTCCAAAGCACTTGCCTTACACCATCCAGTCCTGAGCTTAGGGTGAAACCAGGTGAAAGTGAGCTCTTAAATTGATGTATAGCATGTTGAATTTCGGAGCCATTGAAAGATTGCACTCGTCTGGCTTTGAAACAAACTACAGTATCAAGCTTCCATAAAGCTTCATTGTTTGTACATTTGGAGAACCGGTGTTTATTTTTGCTTTTAGTAAGCAATTCTGCAGATACACATTTTACCATGTTTACACCCCTTCTGAAGATTCAGCTTCATCCATAAGGACATGTTTAACACTGAACACTTAAATGTGAAATGCATGCGCTCTGCTTATGATAAATGGAAAAGCCTTTCTCTTTATTGGTGTATTGATTACGGTGTTTCTCAAGCTTGAAGATAATTTACACTCTCATTACTTTATATAGCATGTCATTGTAACCATAAAGAACATTTTCCAGAGGTGAATTACAGTTTTCTTTATTTGCATCCTAATTACATTTCTGCAATTATATTTTTTATTCTCGGGCACAGATTTCGTACATTTAGATGAGAATTGTATTGTGCTAAAATTCTGACTGATGCCATCTCTAAAAATAGAGCACTGGGAGCGAGCGCTCCAGAAGATAGATGTTCATAGTTTGACAGACTCTGAGGAAATAAATGTGGTTGCCTGGACACATTAAAGATTCGGTGCATGCCCGAGTTTATTTCCCCATTGTTTTCTTCTCTTCCACGCTGGTTTAATAAAAATGCACCATCTGAATTTATCAAACGGCCACCACAATAATTATAGGTCAAGTTCAATTTCCAGGCTAACTGTTGAAACCTTGAAACCTTTTTTAAGGACAAGCTGTTGGTCCACGGTTCTGTAGGTCTGAGAAGGCCAATTCGGCATCACAGATGTGACCAACGGTGGAAGGAAAAGTTTCTGGATGAGAAATTACAAACAGAAGGGTTTCTTTGGAAACTAATGGAAGGCAGACAACTGATTTTTCGCTTTCTAGAAATGATAAATAATTTAACTTACAAAAAACTAATGGAAAATTGACAGCGGCAACATGGGTTATTCATGAGAGCCGACTTTGTTAAAAATGAATGGGTTATTAAAAAGATGGAAGAACAATATTTATCTAATCCAATGAAATCACAATTTAGAGTAAAAGTTCATGTTACTTTAAAAATCATACCATTGGCCTATTAATAAGTTTTTTTCTGATTTGAGATTTTGAAATATATAAAATATATAATGCTTATGATGAGCAATAATAATAGGCTAATAATAATAACCACAACCACAATCAACAATGATAATAATTGTTGTTGTTTCACTGTTGCTCATGGTATTTAATTTATATTTTTGCGCACACTATGTACCCAAGTGATTATTTCATTCATTTGATAATTTTTTTATTAAATCTGTGCATATAAACGTTTACTCTTAAAATGCTTTATTTCTTTCATTTTTTTATTCTTTAAATGGGTTAGAAGTTTAGCTCAGTAGGCCTGTTTAGTCACAGCTCCATGCTATACTTCCGGGAACTATTGAAACATTGAAAAAACAGTTCCATCTGAGTCAACGTAGAAGACGCCACTCTCTATACAATGGCTCTGCTGTATAGTAAGGCAAAGTAATTCACAGTTCAAACATCCACATTGATCTATGGTACATTTACGGGCTCCTTGGATTTTATTTGTTTATTTTGTTTATTTGTTAGAATTGAGTTAAATATTTATGATAGTCCTATGGGCTATATGTATATATCACAGAAATTGGTGTTAGAATTGACATTGGCAACTTAAAAAAAGTTCTCTTTTGGTTTTAATGCACTAGTTGTAGGTTAAAAAGTAAAGTTTCTGGCTGCTTTGCTCCTCTGCTGTTTGTTAAATGGTGTTTGGTTATGCTTTTGTGCAGACTCATGTAAACTGATATAAATTATTACCGCTCCACAACCTCTAGGCTTCGTGTTCAGGTTTTTATGGGATGGCCAAACCGTGTGTCATAAATTTAATTTAGAAAGAATAAAAGGGGAATTGTTTTAAAAGTTTGTTTTGGCTATACTGTATGTTGGCCTGGACGAGAATGAGACTCCCGGCTCCTTGTCCAACTACATCTGTCTGTCAGTCAACAAGTTGTGATGAAGTATTGAGGTCAATCTTAACTTTTGGGTAACATCACTCTGTTCATTATTAGTGTGTACAGAGTGACAGAATGGCATTTCTCTTCCTTTCAAAAACTGGATGGATCTTAAATCCCTTTGAGAGTTCAGGTTTAGTCAATCCGACAACAAAAGACACCAGCGAGATAGAAGCCAGTGCTTTACTATAAAAATCAAACGATTTGACCTAGGCCGCTAAGAAAGGTCACGTTTGCCCATCACATATTTGGTGCCTTTTTCTTGTTTTGTTGTTGGGTGCAGGCTTTCTTTTGCATTTTTATGTACTCTGTGCTGCCCACAATATAGTATATGCAAACAAGATGGAACAAGAACATATAAAAACTTGATGTTCTACTTTGTTGACATTTGACCACAACATTGAATGTTTAATTATAAATATAATAATTTTAGTCAAATAAAGTGGGCCAGTTGGGTCTTTTACATACACAGAAAGATCACATAATGTGCACTATAGACATACTCCAAATAATACAGTATATAGGCCTACTCCATAAATAGTAGTATTATTCGAACATAGACCTATTGAAAGAATTAAGTGATAATCACACCTGTCAATTTGGTGATTGGCTCTCTGGAAGTTGTTCTTTCAGCTTGTTAGTGAAGTTCTGCCCTATGAAGAAAGCGTGAGGTTTCTAGTCACCGATACAGTTCTTTGTATCAAGACTATTTTCTAACAGTGACAAATAGTGATAGAAAAACACTAGTGTAGTTTAATCCTGTCATTATGATCACTGTTCTGAACATGACGGGGTTAGCGATGAAGCCGTTTATCCTCACATGCTGAGACCATCAGCGACTCAAGTCATTATACTATAAAGACAGACTTCTAAAGAGCGTCTTTCAGCCGGGGAAACAGATTAAAAGCATCATATGACGATTTAGCGATTCAGGGGTGTTGATAGAGGGTTGTAAGCTCCTAAATGTAAAGCTAGATTTGAAAAGGTATTAAATTTGGAGTATAGCTGCGAGCCGTATCATTTTAGGGAGCAGCTGAGAAAGAGATTCCAGTTTACCTCCGTCATTTTTGGCTGCTTGCGGGGATGAAAGTGGTTATTTAAATGCAAATTTAATTCTTTTATCCCGCCATTCAGGCAAGGAGCGGTGAAATCTCATGGACTGAAAATGGCACCTTTATTACATAATTGTGCACAGGTCTCGGCCAAAAATGACACTCTTCTGCGGTCAATCATACTGATTTTGTTAGTTGTTTTTATTTTTTTGTTAGGGGGTGGCAGGTTATCTGATCCGTGTCGGAGTGTGAATGAGACTCATTTTGGATGTCAACATTGAGTGTGATGGAGCCATCGATGGTTATTAGAAGATAGCTGCTTGTGATGAGATTTCTGATGGATATTTCTCCAGGTTTTTTGATTAGTCATGTTTTCTTGTCACTATGTCACTATGTTTCTATGTCAAAAATGCTGTTACCCATAAGTGTTGCAAAGAAAATAAAGATTAAGTTGGCTCTTGATGATCCTTACTGTTAAATGATCTTGTGTTTTACCAATTTAGAATATTACGAAAATCAAATTTGTTCGGAGTTTATTGTATGTTAAAAGTACTTATTTCAAACAAAGTCCTTTGCACAGCAAGTTTTGAGGATCAACCTAATTTACATCAGTCTTAAAGAAATGCTTTAATTGATTCACTTAAGCAAAGTGTACAATTACTTAATTAAGAGTTAAGACACCATAAAAGTGTACACCCCTCTTGAATTTAGGGACTCTGTCTTTGGCTTTTCAAACTGCTGACACAGCGTTTCCCATTGTTCAAGTGTGCTCGACATTACAGTATATTACAGTCCAATAAATCCACCTAATGTACTTTGTGGTCTACAGACAAAGCTAATTTGGACATTAACCAGCTTTCATAAACTTTATAGTTAGTATGAGAAACCAATTACAGTGTCGTGGATAAAAGAAGCTGGATTTTGGAGTCATAAATGCTTTGGATTTTGTGGTTGAAGAAACTGAAATACACACAAACAGATCTGGCAATATTTGTAGTGCATTTCGTACTTGAGAATTTCAGTAGAGACTGACAATTTTATTAGATAAATTGTGAATCAATAATTAATGGCTAATGTTGTGTTCCTGTTGACATTTTTAAATGGGTGGGTGTTGTACTTTTGTGTAAGTGATGCTAAGCAACCAGTCCGGAACACCAAATGAATGATCCATTGATGTTCGTTCATATTTCTTTTAAAGTTTAAATGAGACCAAAATTATAAATGCTATTAAGTTCAATAAGTCCAAAAAAAGAACTGAAAGCAAAGTTAACTTGAAGTTAGCGTCATAACCAGTTTCCATCTCTAATATACCAGATTTCTCAGTTAAACAGCACATTCAAGACTTGGGAAAAGTGAAGGCTTCATATCAGAATGTGGGTTTTGTGGGCAGTGGGAGCTTTCAAGAAATGTAATGAAGACAAAGTTAGTTAAAAACAGTTTACTTTCCTAATGTTTCTGGATTGTCTTGCAGTGCAAACCAAACCAGAAACGTTAGGAAAGTAAACCGTTTTTTAATTCCGTGACTAAAAAGAATGGTTTACCTAAATTAAATAGTCTGTCATCATTTTTTTACATTGGAAACCCCCTCCCCGTTTATTTTGGAATACAAAGACCAATGTTCATCAAAACATCTTTTGTGTTCTTTAGAATAAAGAAAGTCCCACTGGTTCGAAATGAGTTACTAATGTAGTTACTGACTGTCATGATTATCTTTATAGTTATTGCCCTTGGTGTGAACAGGTCTTTGGAGCCGTAATTCTGCTGCTCTGGGGTGCATTTCCCGAACAATTACGTAACTCGCTGGTTAACCACCATTATTAACAATGTAGATACGACTGTTTCCCGAAACCGTAGTAACTATGTCGGAGATCAATTGTTTGAACAAAGTTGGTTCAGCAATCTAGTTGATGAGGCCACACTGGTGGTGGAGTGATTACGTCTTAGTTTAGATCTAATTAATGTCAAATTCTTACTGTAAATAACATGCATTGTATTTAATGACTACTTTTGTTACTCTATTTTTGTAAAAAGGTTTATTTTCAAACCTGAACTTTTCTGTTGTTTTATTTCACAATATTTAATTCATTTTTAAGTGTCGTCCTATGTCATTCCGCTCATGGATTCCCCAGGGTCATAGAGCATGCAGGTCATGTGCACTTATCAAACATGTTTCTAACCACATCTGAAGACCAGTAGTTACAACTACGCAACTTTGCAATGCTGCTTGCGAGTGATCGTTTTAACGATGGTTTTGGGAATCAAAACAGCATAGTTTTGGGGAACTATGCTGGAACGACAGAACTTGCGACCATAGTTGGCAAACGATGCTTTTGGGAAACGCAACACAGTTTGGTTAATCTGTTTTCTTTTGAAATTGTGGTCATTGGATTGTACATTCTTTTTAACAATGAATTTGTCCTCATTAACACTGTCTTCCCCTGAGGTTAAATTAACACAGTGAAGAACGAGGCATTTGTAATCTAACGTGCAGAGCAGTATTTAGCACACGCTGGATTTCACGTTGCATTTTTTATGCTCTCGCAGAATAAGGTCCAAATTGATGCTAACCTTAATCAAGACTAGGAAATTTCCATTGTTTAGTTTGAATGGCTCCATCTGTCTCCCAAAATAACAAGTTATTTTCAGCCAACCAGCAACTCGATGCTTGAATCTAGGTCAGAACCTGATGCCAGTTCGCCTTCTATTACTGCGGTAAACATCTTACCTGATGAAAGTGTCATTTCACATCAATCAACATTGTTCAGTGATGATGCTAATTTGGTCGCATTACAGATAGATCTGATTTCATATAAGCTACATTTTTGGAGACCTACGATCGGTTATTGAATGCACACAACCTCAAAAACATTTTTCAATGGAGCCGGTCCTCATTGGGATCTTCGCCCCATTTTTCGTTTGATATATTCTCATGTGCTTTTCTCCCATCTTCATGCTCCAAACAGGAGTCTCCGGGTAACATGAAAATGCAGAAAGGACAAAAGCAGCAGAAACTTAACCTTAAACAAAAAGTTAGATCTTGGTGGTTGATCCAAGGCTTGTTTGTGCTTTGACAATCTGCATTATCAATACTGCAATTCTGAGAAAAGGGGAGTTCTTTACCAGGTCAATTATTCATCAAGACAATTGTATTAGAATGGACTTAGTCATCCAGTGCCTTTAGGCAGGCTTTTCAGTTCACTAAGAGCCTTAATATCAATACACCTCTCCATCCTCAATCAAATTACCACCTTCTCGATATCGATGCGATACCCGTAGATTATGTCTTGAAATGCTTTCTTGTCCACCCAAAGCATATTTAAAAGTGTCTTTGGCCATTTTATCGATGCTGTCCTTCTGAAACCTTGCATCTTCATATAATTTTTTTTGTTGTTGTCATAAATCATTATTTTTTGTCACCTTTTATGTTTGTCACTGGATATTGCAAACATCTAACCCAGGGGTCAGAAACCTAAGGCACGCTTGCCACCATTGGCACGCAGAAAGGAATTCAATGTTACGCCAAGCTAGGCATGGGCCGGCATGGTATTTTGATGGTAAAACATTTATCAAAATGATCACGGTTTCAATGTATTGCGATTACAACTCTAAAATATGTTATTTTCAAATGTCTGCGTATACAAACAACAACTTTTCAACTGGACACAAATACATTTAGTTTTTTTAAACATTCATAGAACATATATGTCAGGTAAAAATAAAGCCTTGATATTATTTGAGTGAATTTGAAACCTTGACTCTTTCAAACATTGGTATACCTTTAAACCGGTATTCAGCCCATGGCTAACCAAGCACATGCAGTTAAATGTTATATTAATTCCTAAATTAATAATATTTGATTAGTTGACAAACATTTTTAAGCCCAGTTCTAGTTAAGTAACTAATATTGAGTAAATACTCAGGTTTAGTTATAGTTGTCACGTCAGGGGTTAGAGCTCATGCAGTCGGCGCACAGACAGGTGCTGATTGAGGAAATGGTGCCACACTAAAAGTCTGTCTCTATGCACTCATTGTTGTATGCCATTTACCAACCTTACTTTAAAACTAAACATGAGAAGATCACTGAGATGAAAGGCAAGATACGGCACCACAAAATCTGCCAGTAAAAGATGTTTTAAACACGCAGAGTGTGTTGCCAAGAGCTTGGCAAGCCATCCCAACCCGCTCAAGAATTTAAATAACAAGTGGTATGTTCTTCATAATATTATTATTAGCCTTCAAATATGTTGTAAAGAGTGCCACATGCAGTTGTAATTATTCTGATTATTAGCTATAAAACAATTTACAAATGATGCTCTCGGGTACAATAGGTGTGTGTTACTGGCTACCGTGTTAATGTTTTTACATCAAATGCTTTCCTCCAGGTGTGTTTTTTACTTACCCATTAAAAAAAATTACAGCACGCCATGTCAAAAAGGTTGCCGACGTATGAACTAACCAACAAGAAGTATTAAAAAGTGCTCATCACCTTTTGACTCTTGACATCACATAGATTTTTTTCCCATTTCTTGGAAAATCAGCAAATTTGGGGATCTGAGGTTTCACCGATGTTATACGTAGGGTTTTTCCTGCACAGAGAAATTTGAGGGGGCCGCCTCCGTCAAATGTCGTGCCGCCTCAGGCTCTCAACAAAATTATGAAGGGAGTCTTCACAAGAAGTCCTGCGTGCATATAACACACAATTTGACTCATTTGAACCGATTCATGTAAACTATTGAACTTTTCAGTCACTAGCTAATATTAGAGTTTCTTGATTCTTTCATAGCGAACCACAGAGAATGCAAGATTTCTGAATGAATTTAGAAAGATGTCTTGTTAATTCAGGTGGCTATTGTGGGCTGAAAAGTTAGTTGAAAATGATAAAAAAGCTTTATTTGATTAATATAAAAACATTTCTGTTTGGTTGATTAAAAGTAATGTTTTATATAACTTAATAATTGTCATTTTTATCTAATTTTATTAGAACTGATAATATGTCAAATTTAAAGTCGCTTTGGTTAATCCACTTAAAGGTACGGTAGGCCTACGTGTGTGTGTGTGTGTGTGTGTCTGTACAAAATCAGGAATGCACCACCTCCGCCTCATTTTGAGGTTGGAAAAACCCTGGTTGGTCTGTATGATGACATTCAAAAACTCTAATCTACTTGTCGTCTGTGACTTTACATCTACTGATTTCTTAGGGCAGTTCTTTGTTGAGCCGTGTTAGAAACGCAAGAAAACACACTATTCTGTAGTTCTGGTAATTTAATCTAGATTTTCCAAACAAGACACCTTTGTTTCCAGGCATGCTTGACACTTTTCATTTGTTTCAAAGCTTACACTGCCAATAGAGACGGTAAGAAACTTACTGATGTGATTTATGTATGAAGTATACAACGGCTTCCGCCTGCTCTATGTGGCTGACTCACATCTCTCAGATTGAAGTGTGCATAGTTACGCACTCATCCGCTCGCTTATTATTTAGAGCACTACTTCATTTTCAAAGCAGAATTGTCGGCTTGTCAACCTTTGTACTAAAAAAGCTAGAACTAGAACTTGGGAGGAATAGTGTTTGATGCCTAATAACGTGAACACGTATTAAGTCTATGATAACAAACCGGTATTCCACAAAGATGTAAAAATCGCTATATTATGAATTTGAGTTATTAATGAAAGATGGATGAACTACATACAAATCTTCTTTTTTTTTTCCCTCCGCAAAAGTCTTGGGTTTTCATCTGACAGTTCACTAGTTATTCCTTTTCAAACTTTCTTATACGGTTTCTCCCCTCATGGCCACATCTCCTCGTAAGTGGGTACATGGGCTGTGACCCGTTGTTTTAGTTAGTTTCTCAATTTCCATACAAAAGTGCTGGAAGCAAAAGACAGGTCTTGGAAATGGAGCTCTCAGAGCCTGTGGGACAATTCACCCGAATCCCCAAAGATTACAAACAACAATATCTGCTATGTAGGATTACTGTAACAACCAGCTACAACCTGTCAGCCTCTATTGTCTGTTGTTCTTTTATCTTCGAGATTTAATAAAGCGTATCTAAAAAGATGAGAAAGCATAAGATTTAATAGAAATAGATCATTCAGAAGAAAATAAGACTCCACAAACTGGCCTGATGCTTGGATATGCTTTGGTGTTACTGAACGTTTACTGTTATATTACATTATATATTGAAGACAAATATAACTATTTTAACCTTTTATGAAATATCCTTCAATGTAAGGGATGGTAACCAGTGTAGCAATGCAGTTGTTTTGAGTGGGTTTAGCCTGTTGATATGTGGTTGCTAAGGTGTTGCTAAGTGGTTACTCACTCAAGTTGCTTTGAAATAAGAACAGGACCCTCGTTTAAAGGCAAAAATGATATTCTCAATGATAATCCTTTACTCAGCGTGTTGTCATTTCAAACCAAACTTTTCTTCTGCAGGACACAAAAGAAGATATTATGAAGAATGTTGGGAACCAAACAACATGGGTACACATTGACTTGGTTTTGTGTCCATATATAGAAGTGAATGGAAACAACCGATGTTCGTTTCCCAACATTCTTCAAAATATCTTATTTAGAATAAAGAAAGTGATACAGGTTTGAAATAAAAAGAGGGCGAGTAAATAACATAATTTTCATTTTTGGGACAACTATCACTTTAAGCATGTGGTATTTATAGTCTGTTTATAATATATTGTCATAAGAAGATCATCACCTGTCTTTAGTTGCTGCACTTAATCCTGGTATCAGATAATGTGTGTTTTGGGTTCCCAATAGTAAGACTATTCAGATTTTTTAATGTTCAAATGACTGTGAAGCACTTCATATCACCTTACAACTTTGAATGATGTATGGGTGCAAAACAAGTACATTACACTTCTCTCATCTGCCATCCTGTGGGTAGGAGTGTTGATACACACACACACTTACACACACACACACCTTTTATTTTGTTCATATCTGCTGCAGAGGTGGATATGACTAAGCCTTCTACAAACACACCAGTTCATTCAAAGCTGCTGGTGAAGTATTGCCCCGTATCTGAATTCACATCACCCACAGAGAGGCTGTGTGTTACGCGTATGAATCGTTATTTTATACTAAGGCAGGTGCCAGCAAATAAGAACTGAACATCACATTAATTCCAAACAAGAACACAGACCTGAACCTACACAAGGCTATTTAGTGTCCGTGAACTTTAACCCCGACAACAAAATGATGTAGCCCACGTGAGCACCGCAACTCATCGCGTTGAATCGCAGTTCTAATGTAGTATGAATTTATATTGCATGAACTAAAAATATCCTGCCATTCTCTCATTTCCAACTAAAGTATTTCTTTCTACAGCACCAAACAACCTTTTTCCTCTTTGCATTCCATTAATCCCCCAAACAGATGCGTCCGCTCTCAGAGACTGAATGAGCTGTGACCTCAGTGATATTTAATGCACACCTCACCGCCTGCAAGATGCATCACCTCCACCTGCCGCCGCCGAGCTAATGGGCCCATCGCTTGCGGAGGCTGCAGGTTCGGCTGCTTTTTAACCACTGAAGCCGCGGTAGGTCGCGCGGCCCGTTTACTCTTCCATCTGTAATTCTAAACTCCCGGGATTGACAGCGACCTGAGACATTGCTAATGACTCACCTCTTTGCCTCATCTACTTAAAGACACCGTGTTTTCTTTTGGCTAGGTCTGTTCTCGTAAAGCATTCAGAATCTGTGTCCTGACTCAGATAAGCTCATTAAAACATTCCTACGGTCGCTCAGGCTGGCTGCCTCGCGCTGCTAAAAACAGGACGATTAAGCGCCTGTAACGCGCCCGGGTGGAAACGGTGAAGGATGAAAGATATGTAATAATACTCTTTGACGCATAGTTCACATCAATTTTCCTGCCTGACAGGTGGTTGTCAGTTCTTGGAGTAATTAAGAGACGCTTTCTTCTTTGAGAAACTCTGTTAAGTTCTAGCGCGATAGTTTTGAAGAAATGGTGAATCATGTAACAATAGAAACTGGTTAGAGCTCATGGAAAATGTGATCACACGTGACATCCGGCGGCTTCTATATATACCCAGAGGTTATTTATATTGTTCAGAGATTGCTCCTTTATAGCTGAAGAGATTTAATGGCGTTTTTTTCTGTTTAGTATCAACTTATTCTCAGATGTTTCTTTTAAAATTGCTTATAGGAGAAATCTAAAATAAATGAAAGTGGACTTGTTGAAGCCCGTGAAGAGTATGGAGGTGTAAAATGAAAGTAGATTGAAGAGGCAAATATGATTTGGGAAAATATGATGAGAAATGTTTGAGTTCACTTTGAGATCTTTTAATTGCAGACTTGAGATATCTGAGCTCGGTTTGAGACATGGTTGACATCTCTTCTGAAACTAACAGAGATTTCTGAGTCTTTTTCTCAGGAGACACGCAGGGGACAATTGTTTCCATTTGAGCTCCAATTGTTCTCATTAATGTCATCTGTGATTTATTCTTCATTCTTGTGGGTAAGGTTTATAGTAACTTTGGCTAAATATGTATTCAGAAGTAATGTTTAAAGATGGCATATCACATACCTCGAGTCATTATTTATCCTTTGAAATAAATGTTTATTCTTTTTTCCTCTCTCGAAAATCTATAAATCACAATAACAAGGAAAAGAGTGTCATAAAAATGAATCTAATTGGGCGAGTCGGATATAATCATTAGACAGACAAGAAATATTATTCCTTGTAAATCTGTTTGACAGTGTAATGTATTTGCCTATGACAAATCAAGAAAATCCGAATGGCAGATCTGTAATTTCTCATAGACGAAAATGATGCACAGTTTGCTAGATGAATGGACTGGTCTGATTCTCAATAGAGGGGATTTTCAAGTTTTACCTTTTTATAAATGAAATAAAGTTTTGTTGTTAGTGAAGCAGTTGTGTTTTTAGACCTCTGTCATCTGAGCTGTGGACTGCGAACTGAATCTTTGTCTCAGATCAGTGGAGGAGAAAGAAAACATAACAGAAATCAACAGTGCATCAAATTAAGCACATCAGTCCCTGCGGCTGACAGCTGGAGAATGCAGTCTGATGGAGGCTCAAGTGTTCAGTGATTCTGTGCTGAATGTTCTGTCAATAATCTCATCGCTCTTTAACTCTAGTGTCACTTGTCTGTGACACGACTGAAACCATTTCCAGTGAAGAAAACTCGGAGGATTCTCCAGAGAGCCGACCATAGAGGTTTTTGTGAGGAATGACCTCAGTAACGTCAGATAGGTCATTCATGGTCGTTGTTTGTTGATTTTATATTTTAATATAATATCCAGCAGCAAAGCTTTGAGAAAACGCAGTATTGTACACTAGTAGATTTTATGAAAATCAATTATTAAACCATACTTAATATAACCATGTTCCTGTTCTTAACAAAAAAATGTAGTTAAAATAACGTCAAATCTTGGGAATAAAATCTATTTATTTTAGTTGTTGAGATTTGAATTATTTTGTTTGAGTTATTTTAATTGAACAATTTATTAAGTAAATCCAACTCAATTTTTTTATGTTAAAGCTACTCAAATTGGACAAATTAAGTACTAATTTTTTTTGTGTTGAGACTACATAAATCATTTTTGTAGTTATAACTCCCTTGGCAGTTGATCTGTAGTTCCCAGCATGCTTTGTATTTGACTGCATTAGGAGATTCATTTTCAAGATTGACTCTCATTTTAAGTGTTTTCCAGTAAGAAGAAAATCTTTGTTGATTTATCTTTGAGATTTAGGAGAGTTTTGGTATTATTTTGAAGTTTGGGTTTTCTCAGTTGTTATCATTGTTCAGAAGACCGGTGATTACGCCTAGGCTGAGGGAGTTTTTACAGGACTACTCCACAGAGTGCATTTTGTAAATACATTATCTCCTTCGGCAAAGAAGCGAAAACGTGACAATATCTTAGTTCTGTGTCAGCTACCGTAGTACTTCGAAAAGGGGGGGGGGGGGTGTTAGCCATTCGTAAGCCTCCATCACCACTAGATGGAGCTAGATTTTTACACCCTGGACCTTAAACATTTTGAAATTGCTAAAAAATACAAAAATTAATAAAAATTTAGTAAAATCTCTTAACTTTTGTAATTCTTGTTGCTTTAGATGCCAATGATGCCAATTTATTAATGGAAATCTCTCTTTTTGTCTTTTTCCAAAGTTGGTGTGCATGCAACTCATGACGTTTTCAAGATTTCTTAATATCTATAATTCTTGTTCATAATAAAATAGGTTTCTCGTAGTTTTATTTTTAAATTGATGATACTGTGCCGTTTGTTATCCGTTTATAAGTACACGGTGCATTTTGTACATCCTCTATGCTCTCAGTTGCTTTAACTCGTCTACATAAAGTGATGCTACCGTAAAAATATGAGTCAGTCCCACAGGACAATTGAAGTCGAACGCTGTTTGAGTTAATATCTGCCATTATTTATATATCTATGAGCGATGTGGCTGTTGACTCTGTTTACAGCCCTGTTTGTGTACGGCAGTAACTCTCACGTTCCTTTGGGCATCTGTGCTTTAAGATTTGCATTAAATATTCACTTGGGGGTCCGTATTTGCTGTAGCGTTTGGTATAAATCAGGGTAAAAGTATTTTTGTTGCATTCTGAATCTGACTACAAGAGAAATGAAATCATTTTTTTAAAGATTTGTCGTACGGTCCAGCTGGTACGGTGTGTTTTATGGACTGCTTTGGACATACATAATGAGGTTGTATTTACTTAGAAAGGGCTTTCATGATATATGTGCAGAGGATTTGCATTTTAAAAATGCAGTCAGCTGCAAAGCCACTCTGGGAAGATTTCAGGGAACAGCATGAGATGCTGAAGATATATCGTATACCGTAAAAGAGAAGATATTTTTAAGAGCGCTAAGAACATTGGCCCCCATTGACTTACAAGGTATGGACATTAAACCACTAGGACATTTCTCGAAATATCCTCTTTTTTCCCCACAAAAGAACGAAAGTCATGTTTTAACTCACATGAGAGTGAATAAATAATGACCCAATTTTCATTTTTGGGTGAACTATTCTTTTAAGAAGACCCATATACGCACCTGTAAATGATTGGTTAGTGTGATCCACTGCCTCTCAGATTGTGTGTTTATGGTCCTGGTTCAGATAATTTCTTCAGCAAGATGCATCTTATTAAATAAGCGTGGAAACAGTGGTCGAGTAATTTCAAGGGTGACCAGACCGTAATGTTGGTTTATGGTCACTAATGAAACGCTTTTCTCTGGTGATCGTGTGCTTTCTTATCAGCGTAAAGCACCTTTTTATTCAGCTGCTTATTTCCGTGGACTCACTTACACAAGACAGACCTTCAGAACGTTTTCCCATCAATGCCTATAATTCAATGCTGGATTGTGGGCATTGTACATTTTAAATAATTACCACAATAAATAACAATGTCTTTCATCTATCAGCATTTTTTCAAAAATAGTCAAAAATTATGGTTATAAAGAAGATCATGGCAACCCAACTAGAATATGTTGACAACTATCCTCAGTATGGTACTTTAGCTATATACAGTTGCAGTATATAAATATATAAAATTGTGAGCCTTGTAATGCTTATGATATGATATAGCACATAATTTATTACAATATTCAGATCTAAAAGTGGAAGATCATTTAAATTTACAAAAGCAATCACATTCATACTAAGAGCTGATCCAGAATATATTTATGTTCTCTGTTTTCCTGTCTGTACTGTGTTGTTTTTCTTAAAAACAAGAACTTTATTGTGAGGTGGCTATTTTGTATGAATTTTTATTATTATTAGAAAAACACTTAGGATGAAGCCTCAGCCCTAAACCTATAACCGCCACTGAGGCGAAAACAGATTGCACTTAACTGTATAAATGAGATTGTATGATGTCAAATGAATTAGACACCTGAAAATAAAGGAATGTCTTCATGATGTTTCTGTCTATTTTTGTGCATGTTTGCCTCCAGGTGAGTTGTAGACATGATTAGCTTGAACTTTATTTCATTGGAGCAGCTTTATCAGAGGCTTTATCATAAGAAATAATAAGAAAAAGAAACTGCAAAAATGTAGAAATTTGACATGTTTTTAGAGCTGTAGATGGCCTTCCTCGGGGCATTTATTAATTGGAACATAACTGCTGTGCGTAATTCTGTTATTAAATAAAGGTCAAAAGCTAAAATGTATTTGTTGCTATGGAGACCAGACAAGATTGCCCTTGGAAACCAACTCTTTGCCTTAAAATTACAAAGCACAAAGACGGTGTTAAAAATCAAACACTGTCAGCTCGTAAAGATTCAAATTTAAGATTATCCTATAAGGAGTAGTTCACATTCAAAATGAGAATTCTGTCATCATTTTCTCACCCTCTTGTCATTTCAAACCTGTCTTCCCAAAAGAAGATATTTTGATGAAGAATGATGTTACAATCCCCATGCACTTGCATTGGTTACAATAGATATCAATGGCGGCCAGTGCTGTTCTGATACCAACATTTCTCAAAATATCTTCTTTTATGGTTCTTGTTGGGATGTAATGTTTAGGCAAATATTGTATTAAACTACATTTATTTAAATGACATAGATATATTGATGTTAATGTACCTGAGCATTGAGGATGTTGCAGCATTTTAAAAGAAAACTTTGTAGATTTCATGTCCAATATGTTTAACGTTAATGTTAATTTAAGTAAAATGCAGTCTATTTAATGTGCCCGTTGTGCATTTCCACAATATCAGCTGTCTTTAACTTTAATTCTTTATTTCACGATCTTTCCCGTTTCTCTCTTTCTTTAATGACAAAGAAGAGAAGAATTGAGAGAGAGAGAGAGAGAGAGAGAGCATCATCTCCTTCAGCGGATGTGACAGAGTCGGCGATGCAGTGTGAACAGTTTACTGACTGACATCCATTTCCAGCCCATCAGACACCTGGAGCCGCGTGTCAGCGCGAGACGTGACTCTCGGGGTGACAGAGATGGAAGTCAAAAGCAGAAGTGACGTTCAAGTTTCTCCAAGAAAAGTCAATTGAAGCCTAGGCGTGATATGGTTTGACCTCTCACATCACCAAACACCAAATGCGCGAAGTCACATTTAAAACATCCAAGAGATGTTGACTGACAGTTCTGTTCACCTCCTTCAGTGATTGATGTTTAACAGGTCACCCGCCGACTGCTAATAGACCTTCTGATGTATACTGCACAGCTTTCTTAAAACTCATCTCTATACAGACTCGACAAACTTTTCTTCTTGCACTTGGCTGCAGTATTAGACTGCTATTTGTATTGTTTTCTCACTTCTTGAATTAATTTGGAGTTATAGTATACTATAGTATACTTAACAAAAAACAAAGTCAAATATCAGTCGAATTATCTGCCGTTTTGCAGCGTAGAAAAAATGCTGTACACTAGTATTTACTATGGTAAATTGTAGGAATATTTCTAGATACCATAGTACCTTGCTATAGTCAAGTATAGTTCAATATTTTACTAAAGTTGATCAATTAACTATATTCATCCCTACAAAATACTGTAGAAAACATTAGCAAAGTTTTAATAATATACTAAAGTTCACTACACTTTACCATGTTATTATAAATAATAAAGTTACATTACTCACTAGTGTTTATATATAATATACTCATTATTTCAAAATGTTGTATACATTATTAACAAAGTTTTGTAATCACTATAATGAAGCACAGTTTACTATAGTAAATACAAAAGTACAGTATTTTACTTCATAAAAATGTACTGAAGTTTGTGAGGGCATGAAATTGAATTTATGGTATTCAAACTTTTAAGGAGTTTAGTATAACTTAGTGGCACATAGAAGAAAGAAAACAAGATTTTCCTGAACATAACTTTGAGGGATACCTGATTTCAGTTTTGAGGTGCACTGAATATCAGTATTAGTCAACATATGATTTTGTTATGATTGTGCTTACTGGTTTCAGTTCAGATCAACAACCCCCCATTTAACAGAAGTGAGATTTTTTTCTTGTTTCATAAATAGAGGAGTTCATACTTTTTGTTGAGAGCACAACTTTGTTTTCCACTGGAATCCACTGCATCAGTTTTGGCACAGAGTTAAGTTTTATGGCACTGCCCGTGGCCCCTGCCTGCGCTGTAGCTCTCAGTAATATTCTGCCTTAGTCCAAATAACTACAATTCATTTCTTGCGAAAGCTACTTCAAGTACAGGAATAGCAATCAATAAGTCAGTCAATGCTGTGAAATTGAACCGAGCTATATTTTTAATCAAGGGATTGTGACAGGATCGTAAGTCAATAGCGGCGTGCGTCTCTCTCCTCCCCGACTGAAACGCGCCCTCATAGTTTCCAATTTCATGCTATTGACTGTTTCACGGCTTGCTTCAACACAATCGGGTGGACAATAGAGCGATGCGTGCATGCGCTCTTCATATTCAAGCCGTGAATGCAAACGCACACAATCGCACATGCAAACGTCTGGGTTTAAATGAGCTCAGGTCTGCCTCTGGGCTGACTCACAAAATGCGCAGGATAATTGAATCAATACAGCGCAGAAAGCATATTTTCTTCCACAGTAATGCTTTGCTTTCATATCATATTACAATGCCATTATGCAACAACGAATGGCTCGCCGAAGCCATGAGGGAGCGTTTATGCTGTTGCACGCAATTTAAAAATGTTGAATGTCACGCTCGGCTCCATTCATGCAAACACTCCGTGAGGATGAGCCGCGACGCCGAGATCAACTGTTGGCTGATGGGTGCCTTATGGATACGAACCATTCGATGGCAAACGAAGATAAACGCGCCGAGCAATAATCACAGACAACATCAACTCCCAAAGATCTGAAACACGTCTTGTTTTATGGATTCATGAGTTTAATGTGAGAGAAGCGCTGCACGCATGTTCTCATGAATAGGCCTTTATCACATAACCGTTTCAATTGTTAGCTAAAAGATGGTTCTCAACATTTAATTATTACAAGATGCTTTCTGAATGTTGTTGCTGAATGTGTGATAGCAACACAAACACGTGAAAATGACTATCATGTCTTAATTTGAAAATAAACATAAATAAAGAATGTTTTGGCAGAGATTCTGTGCTACAAGCAATAGGCCCTTTTCACAATGACGTCATTTAACATCCGCCTTTTCGCAAAGCAGTGTATCATAACTTCCGTTATGTTAAAAAAAGGAGAAGAAGAAGAACTTCCATTTTGAGTTGGCACTAGAATTTAACAACAGTGACTGAGAATACAAGGGGTCAAGACATCGATTATTATTGTGTTTAGTAGGGATGTAACGATTCACTCCGCTCCTGACGCGATTCACGATTCTGATCTCACCATGCAATTTATTCATGATTTACACACGATTTTTCTTTACAAAATGAGTTGAAACAAATTAGAAATGAAAGACTATCCTTGGATTATTTCTTAAATGCTTCACGATTCTTTGTATAATAAAAATATGTTTTCTTTCATATAACCGCAATTTTAAAACAAATTAATAATAGAAAAAGTCTCTTTAATATAAACATACTAATACTGTCTGTGCTTTTCTTAGATTTTTTACATTTAAGAAATATCAGTATGTCAATGTTAAGGTTTGCAATAAACACGGCGGCCCCTGCTGTTCAAAAAATGTTTTGCGATTCAGTTCACACCTCAACTGATTTGAATCCTCACACATTATTATCTATTTTCAATCGGCTCACAGTGAATCATTACATCCCTAGTGTTTAGTATCAGGCATGTTCATATTTCGTAATGCTATTGACTGACAGAACACTTATTCAAGTACTTATCCTAGTACCTTGGCTAACGCAAAAAGAAAACAAAACACTTACCTTAATAATCAACCGGGTACTGTTCAACGAAAAATTTGTATCCTTTATCTAGCTTTTCGTTAGCTACAACACATGAACTTCGCGAACGTTTGCTCTCTCTCCCTCCTGCACACAAGTGAAAGTGACGTCTGCGCATGCTCCTTCTCCAGCTCTCCTTGGAAATTGTCTAAGGGTCTAAGAAAATTTGTTAAGAAACAGTTTTATATGATAAAAAAAAACTTGCTGGGGGAGTATATTGAGCACAGAAATACTGCGTAATACGCCCAACTCGTTTTATGACAAGTTGACCATGTTAAGCATGAGAAGACAGCAGGTTCAACTTTGTAAAGAAGTCAGAATGCCTGGAAACACCGTTGCAGGGTCGCTTTAAGATTTGCTGTTTTATTAAGAACTTTGTAGTTCTGGGAATCCTACAGTACAATGGAATTTGAGCAAATTTGATAAAACAATTGAATAGACACTCACCATGATTAAAATCTAATAGAAATCTAATAGACGATAGTGTTTATTGAACAGAATATGTGGTAACTTATATTCAATGTGGTTTGGCTCCACAGCTGTGTTTACAGTCCTGCTGTAGTCAGGAGACGCTCTGGATGCTAAGTTTCTGTCCTTTCAGAATGAAAAGAGTGGCTGTTAAAGGGCCATTAGCGGTGCTGGACAGAGCTGATGTCTGTGATGTGTTCAGTTTCCAGCGATGATGTGTGAGGAGGATTTTGGGAAAACAAACGTCAGTGATCAGATTAGTAAATTTTGTGCTACTCCAGTGTGTTGCAGGTGTACAGCAGAGAATGCAAAATAAAAATAATGCAATTTATAAGAAAGAAGAAGAATAGAAGGGTCATTCCGTGTCAACTCCGAGGTCCCCGGCTCAAATTGTAGATTTTTTTCAAAATATTTTTACAAAGGCAAGGCCAACATCAGTGGCGATGAAAGCTAAAATATGAAATGATACAGATGAGTTGTAGCCTTATTGAGTTAAACCACTAATTTGTAGAGGAAAATTTCACCTGAAATTTGGAGCCATATTATATTGAATAATGAAAAGGGAAATTTGACAGCATCGTACTTATTTTTACACAGAGATTGGTATTTGTCTGTAAAATGTCCTTTTAGATTTGCTCCTTTAATGAACTATTTCTAAGGCCCCATACGGCTCAGTCCTAGACACATGGGGATCTAAATGTGGCTTCATGAGAAAACATTTTAAATGAAAAAGTAAAAAAAAGTAAAAAAATCTAGCACTTGATTCCTCCATTTAAAAAATTTGAGCCTGGGAAATTTGGTTGATTTGACTCTTAATGACCCGGATGATATCTCTTAAATATCAGTTATTTAATAGAAACTTTTGCTGAAGTCTCACCTGTGTCTCACATGTTTCTCCTGAGAAAAAGAGTCTGAAATCTCACAAATGTCAGAGTCCATAAATATCACATTTATTGGCATTTTATTCATTTAACACTTCTCATCAAATCCACATATTATATTTCTACAATCTACTAAATTTCACACCCTCAGATCTTCAACAATAAGTCTCATTTCGGTTTTATTTCTCTTAAAACAGTTATATGTGAATCATCTGAGACTACCTTCAATAAACTCTACAGAGAGCTCCATTAAATCTCTTGAGCTATAAAAGTGCAACTTCTGAGCGGGAACATTTTGTCTTTGGGAACTTTGTTAACCATGCACAATTAGTTGGTTGACATAACATGACTTTTAAAGAAACTATATATAAATATATATGTGATTCTTAAACGAGGCGGTATGTGATTTAGGGAGTCTGAGCATCTCTGTGTGTGTCAGATCTCACAGTACAGTTTTATAAACATGTCTGACATTAACAAGCTCTCGCTGGAAAAGCCTTCACATCCGAATGAGGAGAGAGACTGGATCTTTATTTCTCTGTAAAGCGCTGTGATGGCAGTGGGTTGAGAGGTCTTGTTTAGAGAAAATGAGATGTATTGATCTATGTTTCGGCATGATTTGAAGGAGACAACCTTGTTTTTCTTACTCTCTCCTGTCTGTGACTAAACTGAAATAGGTTGAGACATCTGCTAGGTTGAGTAAGTTTGCATGCTCGGATGTAATAAACCGCACACAGAAAACACCCCTTAGGTAAATAAATGTTTACATTTATAGAACAAATCAGTGAATACAGATTGTTTTGCATGATATTCAAATATCACAACTTTGTTCATCAAAATAATCGCATTCTTTGTACCATCTGCTCCCGATAAATTTTTCTGTGGCACTTTATTGTAGCGCCACATTTTTTTGGAAAGTACCGGAGAACTGTAAGTTACAGTTTTCTCGTTCAATGTCTTGTCTTTAAAGTATAAAGGTTTTCTTTCTGCTGGAAGCAGTGATTGTACATTTTGAAGTTCCTCCTCGCTCATTCTGCTCCTAACCCCGGCGTGTGTGAACTCATTCTGCCGTGCCGCTCTAGGAAAAGGTCAGTCTTATTTTTCCGCCCGCCTCGGGCCGCTGTGACAGGGCACATCTTGTGAAGTCCAGCACCCATGAAAGGTCTGGCCGTAAATCTCTGCTAGCGCAGCACGGATGAAATTTAGCCGAGGAAATAACCAGAGGTTTATGTGGAGCCTAGCGAGTTTTTAAAATTTGAACACAGTTGTTGTGAAAGTGTTGACTCTTTTGCTCTTTACTCTGGTCAGATAAGCGTTCATTATGTTTGTAAAATGGATGTTAAAGCTGCAATTTATAATGTTTTAGGTTGAAACGAGCAAGTACATAAAACACATGTGTTCAAAACTGTCTCCTTACCAAATACAGAATCACAACGTTAAGCTTTTTTAGTAATAATGATGATTTCTGTTTAACATCATTTGACTTCAATCCCCTCCTTGAACTGCCACCTTATCGTGGTGGAGGGGTTTGAGTACCCGAAAGACCCTAGGAGCTATGTTGTCAGGGGCTATATGCCCCTGGTAGGGTCTCCCAAGGCAAACAGGTCCTAGGCGACGGGTCAGACTAAGAGCGGTTCAAAAACCCCTATGATGACAAAAAATTGGAGGACCGTGACGTCGCCCGGTATGGCGCAGCCGGGGCCCCACCCTGGAGCCAGGCCCGGGGTTGGGGCTCGTATGCGAGCGCCTATTGGTCGGGCCCCCCCATGGGGTCTGGCTGGGCTCAGCCTGAAGGAGCGACGTGGGGCCCCCCTCCCGTGGACCCACCACCTGCAGGAGGGACCGTAAGGGGCCGGTGCAAAGTGTATCGGGCGGCAGTCGAAGGCAGGGGCCTCGACAACCCGATCCCTGGACGCGGACTTCAACCAACATTGTAAACATTGGTCCAGGAGCACTTCCTGTTTTAATTTTTGTTAAATCTGACATACAGTATATAGTTATATGTAAAAAAAATGTTTCCGTTATAAATCTTTTGTTGGTTGTATATTTTATGCAAACGTTTCTGTAGTGTTAAAAACTAAAACTGTACTTTTTTGTTTACGTTTTCAGAGGGGTCTATAGAAAATTACATCAATTGTAACTTTGTTTCAACCAGAGAAGGCAGAGAGGAAAAAGTTAGATTGCAACTTTAATGGCTCAACACCGTGTCAAAAGACACAATTTCATAACAGCATTGAAATAAAATTACTTTATTTGAAATCAATGAAATTACTTTTTCGTTCTAAACGTCTTGCATTTCAAGTTGTTTTTTTTATTATCATCTTTTTTTACATTATTTTCTAAATCAGACTTCACAAAGTTTTCGAGGTTCATCTTATGATGATGCTAGTAGCTTTTCCTTAAAATGTGCATTAAAAATCTAATAATTTATCAACTGAATTTAAAACTAAATCAAATAAAAAATCTAAGTGTCTTCTGCGGGGCATTTGTGTTAGCAGATCAAAGGCATCTGTCTTTTATTCCTCGACCTCCACTTGATGTCTTTCATGTCAGGCAGGGCTGAATTGTCCACAACCGTGCTTTGTGAGAACAATTTTCCTGCAGCTTCTTTTTAATTCTTTTGAGATGCTCTAATTGTCATTTGGTGGAGTTTGGCATCGAAACAGTGGTTCTTTCGAACCATATAGCTGAATATTACATTGTTTATTTACCAACAAATCATCTACTGTATAACTGTGATTTGGGGGCACTGCGATATATTTCACTTCAGATGTCTGACAGGGCTTTAAATACAAAATCTAACACTGTAAATGTGAAATAATATTTATGATGAAATGAAATGTATTAGGAGATAATTGCCGTATGCTTGCCTAGAGGTTTGGAACAGCCGTTCACTATTAGTGTCTGGTTTTAACTTTTCTAACAGGACAGATATGTCCAAACAATTTTTAGGGAAACTGGGTTACCTCAGCCTCCTCCAATGCCTGAAGATCTTTCTGTAACCAACAGATTGACCGTTTGTGATGTTGCTTACGGGGGATTTAGATTCACTCGTTGATTAAAATTATTTCTGCATGTTTTAGTCTCCTCTGTCATTACTAATCAGATTATCTTACGCCTCCATCGCAATATTCTCTTTAGCTGTTCTTTATAGCCTTTAGCGTTGTAAGTCAGACACACTTATATATTAAGACTGTCAGTATATGATGATGTGTTCTGTAGGTTCGAAACCTGTAGAAAATGAATTAAGATCTACATTGAGTTTGTACTCTTCATTCTAGCAACAGTCTAACTTGTCTCTATTTAAAAAAAGGATTTTAATTGATGCATTTAAGAAAAACTGTTGTGAATTTAATGATACATTTCTTCCGTTAACTCAGTTCTCTTGAGCTATAAAGAGCATCCCGTGAGCAATAAAACTTCATTTCTTCAATAAATCTCAAATAATAAAAGCTGACAAAATGCCATTCTCTTTTTGCCACGAGACGGTATTGTTTGTTGTAATGCAGATGACAGAAAATGAATAAGACACTAAAGGGATTTGCATTGTTGGTCAATTTGCATCTTCAGATATTTGGTAATGTTCCAGATCCATGAACTTCAGATGTTCACAAATTGCAAACGCCAGGAAGCAGGTGGCTCATTCTGAGATCGGTTTCAAACATGTTGTTCTCTCAAATATTAAAATAAACTGCATTTAGGCATGTAATTTCAAGGAGATGTATTTCTGTATCTGTTAAAAATAAGTTTTCCAGGATTTGGGGGAATCATTGTCAGCTGCTGTCAATTAAATTGAGCATTTCGATGTTCTGTAAATAATAGATGAATTTTTGTCATCATAAACCTGAAACAAGAACACCCACATTTGCATATCAACAACACTGAAGGTGTTTATAGTCTAGCTCCGCCCACTCACAGTGATGTAATTGGGAGAAATCTCCCTAAAAATGAGGGTAAAACTGTGAAATGTCTGTCAAAGCGTGTGCCGCTCCGGGCGTGTGGTACCCGCTGTTTTGCAGAATCCCAAGGCGGCCAGAGGCTGAAGTTTATTTTTAACAAGATTTCGGTCTGATCTTAAAATGTTTGTGCGGCACGGATTGTTTTATGAATCTGTCAGAATGTAATGCCGGCTGTCTCCAGAAGCTTTTATTGACAGATAAGCCAGTTAAACTCTATTGGACCCGACAGCAAATCCACATCTCGTGAAGGCTCACTTTACATTTGAATAAGGCATTTGCATACTGTAGAGGTCTTAAAGGAACAACACCAAACAATGGCCTGTTTTAATAGAAAATGTGGAGGGAGGAGGTCACATAAAATAGAATTATAACACAAGCACATCTAGTACATGTAGCTTTAAAAGTGAAGAGAGGAGTGTTGAAAACCACATATTCGATATGACCCAGTCGTGCATTTGACTGACGTCTTTTCTATACGTCTCTCTGAAAGCAAAATTTATTTTATTCTTGCCTATGGTGAAATGATAATGCGTACAAACATAGAGGAGATCGCACAAACTTAAAAAAATACAAATATTGTAATGTCATGCGTTAACGTTGACAGGCCCAACGGTCAAACCATGGTTAATTTTTTAGGGGCGGTTTCTCGGACAGGGATTAGTTTAGGCCAGGCCTAGGCCTAAATTAAATTGGGATATTTGAGTTGTTTTAAAAAAACATACCGTACAAAAAAAATCACTGGTGTGCATCTAGAAATAAAACAATGGCAATGATCTTTTTTAAGATATGTCAGTTTAAGTTGTTTTCGATCAAGACACCTTTAACTTTTAATATAGTCTGGATCTAGTTTTAAGCCCTTTCTGGAAAACCGCCCCATAAGGTTTTGTGTGTCAGACTGCACAACATGTGATTTTTGTTGTCCTCTTAGCTTATCCGTGCTATTTTCTAAATGACGGTATTCTCTTTTGATGTAGTTTGACAGCTGTTGTTGATTTCATTTTGTTCTGAGACTGAAGATGTGGTTGCGTATCAAACTTTTAATGCGACATTCAAAGGCCTTTGATTTGATCATTTTTCAGCACCTCCAACAAGAAAGCTGTGAATTCCCCTGTGATTGACACTGTTCTGTATGGATTAAACTAGAACACTTATGATGTTATCACTTTAAAACACATCAAAAATAAATTTTGCATCAGGTACTATCTGAAGAAAGATGTTCACATCTTTTTAGCAAAATGTTATGCTTGCCTGTGCAAAACTATAAAAAATGTTGGTTAGGGTGTGGGTGTCTTTCAGAGCGTTGCTAAGCAGTTGCTATGGTGTTTATGGGATTGCCTGCTCTCTCAAGGTCAAAACAGCGCATTGCCAGGTTTTACTCTCCGTCCATACACAAATCACTCATGTCTGTAAATTATGAATTGAAGATAAGTTAAACACTAAAATGTAATCCTTAAAATAAGTGAATGTATACAAATTTACAGAAATGAATAGTATTAGTAATGCCTGTTATAGCAAATACCACTTGTATCACACCCTGGACAGCAAACATCCAACAAAAACATTTGAGCACAAAATCAATCAAAACAAAACAAGGCCACTTCTATATTCTTCTGATTATGTTCGGTCTGTTGGGACAGGTCAGCGTAGTGAAAGTACATTCTGTATATTTAGCCAACATATTTAAACCTTGAAAGTATTGGAAGCAACATTGAATTAGAAGCAAGACTGTCGCCATGGTTACGTGAACAATGAACGCTTTCTGCTCAAGGAGAGACGTGCGATGTCTGGGAAAGTTTCATCTCCCTGACGATACCATTTCAAAGGCTTCATACAGCCCATAATTAAGAGGGTGAGGAGACCGTCGCTACTTGTTAATTCATCCTCAAATCCATGTGTTCAGAAGCAGCGATGCATAAACTCATTTCTTCATCACGCTCTGACATCGGAGAAGTCTAGAAAAATCTTCAAATATGAATTTTAAGGTAAATTCTGCAGTGTGTTTCATATTAAGTTTAATATACATGTATGTGTTCTTAATTCCTTCATTCTTGAACCAAATTTGACAATATCAGAATTCAAGCTTTCTAAGCAGTGTTTACACTACTTCCAGGTTAGCATACGTACTGGAATACTGTCAACCGTAAATACATTTATTCATTCCAGGGGCGGAGCTATGGGTGGGCCTGAGATTGACAGCTGGCCCACCCACTCAGAGCCAAGAAAATTATTTATTTTTTATCATTTATTTAATTTGACATATGAATAAATTAAAAAAGTAACCTCAATTAAAAATTTTCATTGAATAAATGAAATAAAAACATTTGAATTGTTTATTGTTTATTAATGTGTTTATTATTAATAATATCCATGGGCGTCGCTAACATTATTTATTCAGGGCTCTAGCCCCGATTGTTTCTAATCTAGCATCCGAATATTTTGGCCTATAATAAGAGGAATTCAGTAACTAGTCGTTTAAAATTCGTCAAAAATATATCAATACAAAAGATGCCATATTTTGTAAAGCATGCAGACATTTTCCTGAGGTACACACCGAGTTTCTTTCAATCTAGACTATCAGTTATAAAAATGGGAAACACCTCTGGCTTTTGCGCTGACTTTTGACGCATTCATGGAAACCCATGCACCGCAAAGCCGTGGGACTATGTTAAATCTACCGCATGGTGATGTCGTTTCATTTGTAGAGTGAAGTTTAGTGAATTGCGTGTGACGCCACAATGGGACCGAGCACTTGAATTTATAAGGAGTAAATAAGCTTGTTGCATAAATCGCAGCAGCGTGTGCACAAAACAGGATTAAACACATTCAGAAAGAAACTGCAGTCTATAACAGATATCTGATTACTAATGTATTCCTTAATGGATCTACTAAATGGAAAAGTAAAATCTATAAATAATATTTTGCTGCGGTTTCCGCAGATGGTTTTACATAATTACGTTCCATGCGAATTTCAAAGGAAATTGAACAAACGCAGAAGACATCGAGGTAAACAGTTTCATTCGAACACCATTTAGTGTCAACACAAATGTTCTGTCTGAAAGAGAAGAGCTGCGGAGAACGACGAGAAACCCCATTCGATTTACATATCTGTCGTCTTTCCCTTCGCTCTACGTCTTTTCTGCCCGTGCACATATGTGACAAATGCCATTTGTTTACAGTGGGAACATTTGCAGCGAGACCGCGTGCATCCGCAGAAGTTTCATAATTGAAGAGATGGAATACAGGGGCAGTAAATATGGCTTTGAAATGCGTCTGGAGATGATATGATGATGAATGTCTTTCTGCTGAGCAGCGTATTGGGAAGAGACATGTAAACATGAGGACTGTTGGGACCATTACTCAATTAGATGACCTGACACGAGCCGCCTCGTCCCTCATACGGTTTTCGGGCGTAGGATCATGTTTACCCTCATTACACACGGCCTGCTGTGAATCCAAGGTCAACGCAAGCGAAGAAAAACTTCATCTGTGATTCTCACCGGTGCTCGTGTTTTACAATGCTTTGGACCTAGTGAGCTGCCTACGTAGGGCGTCATAGGCGTACTCCGCGGGGTCAGGGTTTGGCCGTTTAGGATGGCCTAGTTTCTACACTGGTATGGGTGCCATTACTACACCATTAAACAGGGTCATTTATCTCTGTCGAGACTAGTTTTAATAAGCAACTAGGAATCACTCGAAAAGTTTTACGCCAAATATTGAAAAACTTGCTGCTTGTGATTCATAACACCCTGAACGAAGAAAGCGCTGTCATTCACTGCAGTTTGAGATAACACCTATCCTGAAGCATCTGTGCTCAGGATGATGAAACATGCTCTATGGAGCAATAGATTAACAATTAATTTGCATTAATAATTAAAACCAATTAAACAGGGAACTGTACATGTCATTTGTTATAGAGGAAGCTGATTTAGCAGTCCAGCCTCACACCTCCGGTAAAGAGATACACAAACAGCACAACACCACGTACACAGCCGCACATGTTCAAGTCAAAGTGCTTCCATCTGAAAGAATGATAAATGCTCAACAAAATCAGAAACAAGTGGTTTTCATGTGTGTAACGAATGCTGTTCAGCAGATCTAAAAGGTCAAGAGGGAAGATCAAGCTGCAATCCAGTTCACATACTACACATTACAAGTATGTACTTCATTGGTGATGGAAGAGAACATAGTGTACAGTAGCGGCCGAAAGTGATGTTCGAAAATAGATTTTCTTAGACTTTTATTCAAACACTAAAAAACTATTTGTTTACATAATATGATGAATTCAAACATTTATTTAGTAGGTTGTTGACAAATACTGTAAATCGTACATGTGTCCTATGGAGTGACTTAACAAACTCTATTAATATCACGTTTTTTTATATGGTTAATAATAATATGATTACGATTTATCTTAGTTTTTTTTTTTTTTCCGTCACACACATTAGGACACATTTGCATATTGGTCTGTCAACTACCTTTTTGTTGCATAGTTTTCCTTGGAGTGTAAACTAACATTTATATTAACTTGAGAAAATTTTAAGTAAATGTTAAAAACTTTACTCAATGGTTGCTCGATTTCTTGTGAGCTTTTGCGTGCATTGTTTATATTACAATATAACCCCTTCTGTAATTAGCATTTGTCTGTAAAATAGTTTATAATCACATAAATATATTTTCCAATTTGAATTTGGTCTCCATCTTGTACCACACATCTCATATTTAATCAAACCTGAAGGGACAATAAATGTTTCCAGACATCACTTTTGGCCACTCCTGTACTTTTAAGACCTTTTCACGAAAATGTTTTGATGCCAGGGAAATGCTAATTCATACAGTAAAATAAGATTAAAGATCTAAATGTTTTACCTTTGTGATCAAGCACATTTTGTTCACAGTGCAGGTATTTGTTTGCATTTGCTCCAAAACTATTCAGGGATGCGTTTGTCTCGTGATGTGGTACAGATTGTATCCGAATTAGGTTGGAGTATAACGTCACCAATGTATATACCAACAGCACGATGTTCAAGACTGTTTGGTTTCTGTGTGCACAACAGAAGACAGAAGAGCAGGTTGAGAATCAGATGAGATGAGATCAACCGCTATCGGCAGTCTTTATTGCCTAGAGAGATGGCCTCTTTAGCCTCACTGACATTCACTTAATAAGAGCAGAGCGAACACTCCTGTGTGGAGGAGGTGTGAATGCTTGTCTATATCTGGCCATTGTCATTTAAATAATGGACAGATTTATCCCGACGCAAACTGAAAGAGCTTTAACTGAAAGTCCATTGGCACTTCAACCTGATATGCAGAAATAATGGAGAGGATCGATGAGAAATGACGTATTTTTGTAGGCTAACCCGGATGGGCGCTGGTTCCCTCGACAGAAAGCCTAAGTATTTTTCCCATAGACTTTTAGAAGATATCAAATAATAAGCTCTGTCAAATAATAAGCTCTGTAATAAGCTATGTTATGTTTTATGTCTATCAAGATCATCTTTACAAATGAACACCACATTTGTACTTTTGAAGCTGATCGACAGAAGTTAAAATGCAAACATGATGCTACAAACAGACTACAAAATCGCTCAATATCAACGTCCCCACCACCAAGCCTCCGACAACTCTTTTGCACCCTACGTTTAGGAGATTTGTGCCAATGTTGCATTATTTGAGAGCTTTATATGCGAGACGGCATCTAACGTCCCCGCCAAAGGAAGTAGTCGCTTTTAGTAACTTCTTAGCAACTTGAAAAATCACATTTTCATACAAAAATACATCCTCTCTAAGCCTCCCTATTCGAACACTTAATGGTCATGAGTGAGTTGTGCAGCAGACACAGAAATGTTATTTTTAGACATTTTTTGGTCCAATAAATGCTACACTTTGTTGAGCTGGTGTGGTTGTTTCAACCCTTGGTTGGGCCAAATGTGAACATTTAGTATTTTTATATAAACCTGTTTTTTAAACACACACAGCGGTTTAGTCCTTTGATATACACTCAAAAAAATAGTTTTGCTGCCTGTTCAATTTGCTTAACTTGCTTAAGTTAAATCAACACAACTTTTGGAAAATATGGTTACAACATGATTGTTTTATGTTAAGTCATATAACTGAATCCATTCATGTTGGGAGAACATAAAGGAGTTGTGTTGTGTTAACATAAAATAGTTATAATAGGGCAGAGGACTTACATTTCCCAGCATGCTTTGCGTACACTGCATTTTGAGAGTTATTTTCTTAAATAAGTGTTTTATATTATGTATTTTTCAGTAAAAAGAAACACTTGTTAGTGTTTAATGTTCATTTATCTTAAAAGTTTTAAAGAGTTAGTTATATTTTTGAGTTTGTGGTTACCCTTGTTCAGAAAATTGTTGCCTTTGGTTAGGTCGTGGGCGGTTACATTAAATTTTTTGCATTTCTCTTGAGTTCTATTTTCTCAATATCATCTTATTGAAGTTAAATGAGATAATGTCTAATACATTTTACAAATGTATAATATAAAAAATGTTGAACATTTCATTTTATTTTAGTGTTTTTATTTGACCTACAGACTTAGTTGCTCTAAGTTCCAATCATTAAGTATACTAAATTCATTGAATAAACAGGAACTGAATGAAACTGTAGAATTTATTTTGGTTGAACGTAAAAATATAAAATTTAGGATAACTGAAGTTAATTAACTCAATAGTTTAAAACAAAACAAAGCCTGTTAAATTGATTCAACTAAACAACATTGCTTTTACCTTAAGCAATTAACTTACATTTACTGAAATAAAATATGTTATTTAATTTCAATGTAATCCAGTTACGTGCAACCAGTTGACATAAAAAAATTAAGTTAGTCCAACATATTATTTTTTTGAGTGTAGAAGCCATTTCCCTTTCCACTCTCACGGACGTTTCGTATCCATAGGACGTTTCCACGCCAAATGTGAATCACTGTGAAATTAATTTCTCTCTGACGCTATAAAAGTTCTGACTCAACCTGATTTAGCATTAAACACTGCTGAATTTCTCATCGTAATCCACATTATATTTGAATATTAATGTTCCATATAGCTCTCATTTAAGCCACTTAAGCATGTTTCATGAAATAAAAAGGCATCATTCCCGAAAGGCTATTCCTTACCAAACTCTCGCTTATTAAAGAAGTTTACAGTAAGATGCGGTGACATCCTTTACCTAATGACAGAGTCCAAGACACACCAATCAATTCATCCGGAAACTGCGTCCCCATACACTCGAGTGCTGCTTTTACTCATGAGAGAATAGACTGCAGTATAGCAACAAAGCAATGTAACGACACTTTTATTTTTCTGTAAAACGTCAAAACATTATTTGAATAAGAAAAATGTGGCCTTTGTGTAATTTAACTTGTTATCCCCACAATGTTTTTGTTTTTATCAGTAAATCTAATGTAATGACAAATAAAAAATTTAGCCAAGATTAAAAAATCAGAACAGTTTAAGATATAATTAAATAAAAGTCTTGTTTTCACTGCTTAAATGAATATATCTTGTTAAGGATGTTTGGCTTTATTTGGAAAAATACAAACGAAGAATATTTCAGTTCCACACAAAGTAGATATTTGTGACATGAAACTAAAAGTGTTGGGAGTCTTTAAGATGACTAAATAATCAGAATTCATTCATGTGAACTGTTCTTTAGAAATGATGTATTAATTAGTTTATTTACAGATGGCGAAGGTTATTTCTCTGTTTTTTAAAGTGAGTTTCAGCCATAATAAAGACCAACGTCTGTCCATTCAGCTGCACATTTCTGATCTATTAACTTCTCTACATACATTTTTTTTCACTATACTAAAAACTGTAGAAAAATGCCTTTTCGTGGACTGTTGGCTCGTACAATAAATGTGATTTTTTTTTAAACAGCTGATCAACATTCTGATCACGGCAAAAAACCCTTCATGAATTCATTTGGCACGTGAAAAGAACGAATTTGCAGGATGTTGAGTTCATCATAGCAAATGAGATAAACAGGGCAAGTCATTTAAGGTAATCTGCCTTTTTGCTGGTCTTAGTAAACAGAGCATGTCCAAATAAATAGAGCTATCCGCTTACAGCAACAGCATGTGTGGGCATGGAAGAAAAAACCCAGGCGATGATAGACAGCTGTGAAAGAGTGGAAGATGAAATGCAAGCTTATTTTCAAGTGTGCTTTTAATTCCAAACTTTCCAAACCAGTTTTCACATTCAGGTTATTTTATTGAACTACCTACACAGATATTTTATGAGACTTCATTAAAAATGCCCCGTTCCGCCTTTACCTCACAAATGTTTGTTATACCCAGAAGTCACAGTATAGGAATGGTTCGCTTTGCCTTTAACTTTCTGTTTAAGACCATGCCTACACATAAAAATACAAATACAGCCCGTGGTGCAGAGCTTTGAAAGAAATCATAAATATCATGCCCACAAATTCTCTGTTTTGTCAGAAAGTGCTTCTTTCAGAATACAGACTGGGATGTATTATGCAAAAGACTGTAAATCCAGTCCCCTGAGATGGGTGACCGCAGGCGTTTTGTAAAAGAGGAACGGACGTCCCTTCCTCACTTCGATATTCAAGAGTCTCTGTTAAATAGCGCAAACATACATTTCTTAGCCTCTCATATTTCTCTGCCCCCGGATCACATTTACTCTGAACCTGCTGTATGAGAGACGAGAGATTGATGGACACACAGAATATCTTTTCACGCTTGCTGTAGCCATTAGAATATATGCAGGAGACAGAGCTGATCTGTGAGCGGCGACAGACTGTCAGTCGTGAGTACAGCCGTCGTTTAGCAGCCTGCGGCCCAGACACACACACACACACACACACCACACCAGACTCACAAAATATTCAACAATAACATCTTCTTCATCTGTTTGATCTATCTCTCCATCTACAGTAAGCTATGAAATTCATCCATTCATCTGTCATGTTTTCATTTACGTATTTGTCTGTCTGTCTGTCTGCATGTCTGTCTTATATCTCTTTTATAATTCTTTCTGTCTTTCTGTCTTTCTTCAACTTTAATCGTCTTTCTTCACCTCTCTTTATCTACCTGTCTATCCTTTCTTTCTTTCTTTTTTCATCTTTAATCGTCTTTCTTCACATCTCTTTATCTACCTGTCTATCCTTTCTTTCTTTCTTTTTTCATCTTTAATCGTCTTTCTTCACATCTCTTCCAACTGTATGTCTGTCTTCTCTCTCTCTCTCTCTCTCTCTCTCTCTCTCTCTCTCTCTCTATCTCTCTCTCACTCTCCTCTCTCTCTCTTTCCTCTCTCTCTCTCTCTCTCTCTCTCTCTGTCTCTCTCTCTCTCTCTCTCTCGCTCGCTTTCTCTGTCTCTCTCTCTCTCTCTCTCCCTCTCACTCTCCTCTCTCTCTCTTTCCTCTCTCTCTCTCTCTCTCTCTCTCTCTCTCCTCTCTCTCTCTCTCTCTCTCTCTCCCTCTCACTCTCCTCTCTCTCTCTCTCTCTCTCTCTCTCTCTCTCTCTCTCTCCCTCTCACTCTCCTCTCTCTCTCTCTCTTTCCTCTCTCTCTCTCTCTCTCTCTCTCTCTCTCTCTCTCTCTCTCCCTCTCACTCTCCTCTCTCTCTCTTTCCTCTCTCTCCTCTCTCTCTCTCTCTCCCTCTCACTCTCCTCTCTCTCTCTTTCCTCTCTCTCTCTCTCTCTCTCTCTCTCTCCTCTCTCTCTCTCTCTCTCTCTCTCTCTCTCTCTCTCCTCTCTCCCTCTCTCTCTTTCCTCTCTCTCCCTCTCTCTCTCTCTCTCTCTCTCTCTCTCTCTCTCTTCCTTTCTTTTTTCAGCTTTAAACTTGTTTTTCACCTTTCTATCTGCCTGTCTGTCTGTCTTCCTATCTCTTTTATCTCCCTTTCTTTCCGTCTGTCTATATCTCTCTATCTATCTACCTATCTATCTATCTATCTATCTATCTATCTATCTATCTATCTATCTATCTATCTATCTATCTATCTATCCATCCATTCTCTCTTTCTTCCTCTTGTGTATTTCTGTAAATAAACTCTTTTCTTTCCTCTCTGTAGATCTAAACCCAGGGTTTTGGTTTTGTTGTCAACCAGGTAATAAACACATTGTTCACATCCCCAGCGGAAACTTTACAAATTAAGTGTATATTGTAATGTCAGAGGTTTGTTAAGAAGTGTTGTTTGGTATTACAGGAACAGTAAGGCATGCCTCACTAAAAAGTGTTTAACAATCTTTTCACATAGGAGAGAATATTATGAGTCATGTCAGCCCTCTTGTGTTTGAAAGTTCTAATAAAGCCATGCTTGATATAATAAGAATAACACGGTTATTTCTATCATTTAATGAAATCCTGACGAGGCCGTTGTTCTTATGACAACACTCCTGTGGAAATTTCTATCACAGGCAAATTAAATCTTACATTCCTGGGTTTGTTTGAGCTGTCTGCTCCCTCGCTCTCCCTTTAGTGTGACACCGCATCTCTCCACTTTTATTTTCTGAACTCTGTGATCAAATTGCTTTTGATGTGACATCATTCTTTCCCGTGTTATTTATCGGAGTGCCAGTCGGGGCCTGTGAAGACATCTGCACGCTGCTTGTGCTGGAGACACTCTGTGAAAATGTTTCCCAGTTGGATGATGTGTGTCTCTTATTGTGGTCTCACGCAGGGGACAATCATCCTGTGATGGATCGCTCTCATCTTTGATGCTCTTACAGGTCAGGGGGTGAAACTTATCCACTGTAATGAAAATGAATCTTTATTTATCAAAACACGATGTCGTTGAATGCGTTTTAGAAATGTAACAACAAGGGAACACCAGAGGGACAACAAGCATACTTTATTTTAAACATTGCATACCAAGTAATCCGCGAAGTTCATATTAATGATGTATTGTTCGCTTCATCCTGTAGCCAGAGGAGAACTCAAGCCTGGTTTCTCCAAGGGTTTCCTTTCATTACTTCCATCTTATAAGTTTTCTTTTTCTTTCCACTTGCTCATGGCTCGTTCATTGGGGACCTAAAGACAAAAAAACATACGAACCGCTCAACAGATATAATAAGACAATTAGTACAGTTTCTTTAAAATGATATTCGGCTACAAATAAAAAAGACTTGACCTGATTTGACCTAAAACTAAGCATTGAGGGACTTAAAGAGATCGGAACTGGTTATTTAACATAGACAATGTACAGTCATTTAATTCTAATTTCCGACTGGTTTCGATTTTCTGCATTTTCGCATCCGTAGCAAGCATTTTGAGAGGCGTTTTGACAATGAAGAGAGACCTTACAAACGAGCGCCAAATACGAAAATCGCATTCGACCTTTACAAGTTCTATATTATCCATCGGCATCTTTGTTTATGGTGGATGATTTAAAAACACCACAGCAGCATACAGACAGTCTGTGAGACATTTGCAGTTTCCTCATGGCCTGCCCAACGTCTGCTCTCACTCGAGGTCACCCAGAGGGACAGACCCCACATTATGGTGAGAAAAGAGGGGACAGACGTATTCTGAGTGCTGGATTTCATGGAGTCGAGTCACAGCGGGCGTCCCCTTGCCTTAACCTTCCTCCTAGCATCAGGGTCCGGCATGGGGTGAATCGATAGCTTTCTGCGCCGCCTATGGGCTTTCACACATCCCACGATAAGCTCAGGGTTAATGACTTGTGACACGTTTAATTCCCAGAATGCCCCGCGTGTCACGCTTTGACTCTGATGAAAGATCGCAGCTCCTGCGCCGGGACCAGACCGGTGTCGTTATTAGCTGCCGTTTTGGCCGGCCGCTCAGCCGTCTGACACAGAGCCAGCGCTCTTTGTCTAGCACTCGCATTTCTTCTGTTGCGTCGGGAGTTCAAAGCGTACAGTAATTCAGTTCCATAGCAGAGAGCCGCTTTCAAACCTCGCTTAATGTGTGGGCGTCCAAGCCTACTATATGGATTTGTTTGCATTTAATATCAAAGTGCAAGTTTTCTCTGAGGCTATTTTCTAAACAAGCCGATGTTTTCATCACTTCCAATTTCAGATTGTCCTCCGGTCTCATTAAGTGCCTTAGATTTGCTTCAATTAGAGACGGGATTGCTTGTTAGCATCGCTCCTCCGGAAACATGCAGAGGCCTGAAACCTTTCTCTAGATGAACAGAGGAGAATGAAGGGATTGGGTTAATTACAGAAGGAGAAAAGATCGTAGCATGTCAAACCCATTACATGGCGTTAGCGGAGGACAACAATTATATAGGTTAATAGAAGTTATTGCAAAGCTGGTAATAGGGCTATTACAATAAGAAGCGTAAAGGCTAAATACATAATCAAGTCTTAATTCTTGTCATTTATTATAATGGTCGTGGTTCGTAAGTCTTGCGACCGTATCACCATCTTAGTTTAAAACGTTAAAATTGCATGTTCTTTTCATTACATTGGTTGGAAGTCAAATTGTCTTTTTCCTTTGAATCTGACTCAACTAAAACATTTTTATAAACTTAACATTTATGCATTTGCCCAATTACTGTAACGAATTGACGCTTTAACACGAAAAAATGAAAACAATGCATCAGTTTATATACGGTAGATTATTAGAAAGAATCAAAGGTGAATTCTCTTTAATATCTCTTGAGATTATATTGAACACACTTTGGGACGGTTTCCCAAATAAGGATTAGTTTAGGCCAGAACTAAAACTTTATCGTGTGTGTCTTGAGACGAAAAAAAACACCCTAATATATTTTAAGGATTTGTCAGAGTAGGTTGTTTTGGTGAAGTCTGGGACTTTACTCTTAAAAATAAAGGTGCTTTAAATGTTCTCCACAGCGGTGCCATAGAAGAACCATTTCAGGTTCCACAAAGAAACATCTCTTTCTTACTATTTTATATTCTGAAAAACCTTTTTGCGCCACGAAGATAGATGTTTAATGTTCCATATGGAACCAAAAGGTTCTTCTATGGCATCGAAGAACCTTTTAAAGCGCCTTTTTTGAGTGTGTAGGCTTAAACCCTTTCGGGGAAACTGCACCCAAAGGGTTAAAAGTGCTGTTTTAATCGAAAATAAAAAAGCTTTAGGATACAGATTTAACAATGTCTTAAAATATGCTCTGATGGCCAAGATAAGGATTTCAGTACAAAACATAATTTCTCATCAGAATATTGTAAATGCTTTCTGTACAGTAATCTGAGTTATCCACAATTCATATTTTTACTATTTCGTCAACAGTTCGTAACCCTGGAACGAGGTTCTATCTACTAAAATTAAGATTTTTTTAATCATGTGCCACTTATTTGCATCATGTGAGGTTTTTTTCGTTACGTTGCACCGTCTGCATATTGGGAATTTTTAGCAATCAAGAAGGCTCTTTGTACAAAGTTAAATGAAACTCAAAATCTTTGAAGCTCAATTTCTCCAAACTGCTCAGAATGCAGATACAACCTCACAATTCTGGCAACAAACTGTCTCATGTATTTGTGTCAGTGTTTATTCCCCAAAGGCACTGAAAGTACACAGCAAGTGTATGATGACCATCACATGACCATGCCATTTGAAGGTAATGGCCCAGGCTTTTCATCAGAAATAAACATCAGTATAAAGCGAGCAAGACACATCTCTTGTTGGAATAGCAACTTGATCTGACAATTCAATCAAAATGCTCAGCAATAGCTCATGAGAATAATCATTCTCTCTCACTGTATCCCATCCCTGTATCATGGCCAGACACCTGCAGCGCAGGAGAAAATGAGTCGACCATCACTAAAAGAAACCAGAATATCTGTCGATACGCTTCTATCACAGACGATGTGTTATCAGCAGCGTGCATGAAGTGGCGTGTGTTTGGCGAAGCTGAATCTGCTAGACGTTTGCAAATCTATACCAAAAAAATCATTTCGTTACATGCATTGCATGCAGAATGTGTACAAGAGCCTCACAACTAATGATAAAGCCGGCTTCAGAGTTAATATTTAAAATCTTTGTGCACTCTGTGAGACAGGGTGAGTGATTTATGTATGTGAGTGTATTTGGGTCTGTATGTGTTTTGCCTTCAGGCATTGTATTCATGGCTCTCAAATCCACGCTGTGTTCAGTGTCAGCCAGCGATACACACCAAATACCCTCTAGAATATCGCAGAAAAACAACCAGAGACCTACTGATCATTTAGTGCGGTGAAGCACAACACCATCGCTGTAGAGCAAACCCGCCTGTCTGTGCATTATAATGGAGATGGGAGAGGAGCTTCGTTCTGCCCTGCGAGGAAGAAAAGAAAGTTCAGGAAGTATCAGCAATTATCGCATGCTAAAGGAAGAAGGTGAAGTCTACTTCAGAAGTATTGATCCACATGGAGAGGAATGCATGTTTCTCTTAAGTGGCTCTAAAGCAGAAATCTCTTCTCAAATAGTCCTGAGAGACAGGTTAGCTGCAAAATGCCCATCACGTCTGTCGCGTGGCTGAAACCGCTGACCACTGTCATATTTCAACCCGAACACACACACTTAAACCCTACACCTCACGAGTGTGGAGCTCTAACTTACACCTTTGCTATAAAGCAAGCGAGCTGTCTTGTCCCTACATAGGGAACTGAAATGAAACCTCGTAAATGATTAATTCTGAATGCCCTACATAGTCAGGAACTCCGCAAGCCGCACAAATAGCATGTGAAACGGAGAAAAATTGATTCCGATAGAGTTTGACATTAGCATGCTGTTAAACCAATGATGCATTACTACACTTGTACAAAAATGCTAATTAAATATTGGGTTAAATATTATTTATAAGATTGAATTTTGTTATATCACAATATTTGCAAGACACATTTTTTATCACAATATACAGTATGGTCAAGATATTGCTTCATTTAATAGTCAGATAAATTCACAAGTAGTCAATAGTTACACTGTCACATGCAACTGACGCCATTTAGCTTTTCATTTAATGATTGCATTAAAAAAGGATATCAGCATGCTTCAAAAAGATGTATACATGCCTCTCATAGGTTTTGTTTACGCTTGCTCTCCATGAGCAAGGGTTGTGTTCATTTATTTTTTATGTTGACTTTTTGATCAAATTGACTGTAATTTAAGAGCAAAGTAAACAATTATGCCAATTATTCACCAATTAGCATTGAGAATTGCCCACAGTGACAATATTGTGCAAATAAATGATCAACTAATAAGTTATTTAATGAATTCTAATAAATGTAAAATCAACATCATTAATAATTTATTTCGCAGAGACTGTTGCAGTGCATTCTGGGGTTGACTTCTCTACAAAAGACACTTGCAGTGAATTTAGATTATATAACCAATATGAGGGAAGCATGAAACAGCACCATGTATTGTACCGGCTTTCTTGTTTTGAGCATTCTTGTGATGTCTTAAAAACGATGATAGTTAGGTAGTTCATCATGTCTTTGAGCAGACCTGTAGTCCAACTGCAGAAGATTAATACCCGCAACATATCAAAGCAGTGCTGTAGGGCATTATCAGACACATCCTCTGATAACACGCCTTGAATTCTGCTTTTGAACATGAGCAATGAGAGGCCAGAGGCGATAAGTGTTGTATTTTTGTGTTTTTTATGACTCACCCATTGAGATGTTACTCTTTAACAATTACAAAATACACAAATTCTGTCTTCATTTACTAACCTTTATTTCATTTGCACACTCTTTGACTTTGTTGTCTTTCACAGCACATGAAAAAGGCAATTTTGCAGCATGTCCTCAGTAGGTTTTTGCTCAATGTATATTTATGGGAAAAAAAAAAAATTAAGAGCTATTAAAACGTACGGCACACTCCCTTTAAGCAAATGGCTTGGTTTCTAAAAATAATGTGTGAACCCACTTTCATCACACTTCTCTAATGATCAGTGGGGGATAAACTCTAAGATATCTGACATTTCAGGCCCCGAGTCCAAAATCATCCCATCCTTTCTCTCTAATTTACACCCGCAGCAGTGCCAGGTCTAGCAGGACCAAATTATTGGCCCAGCAGGTACAAACTTGCATATCTGATTGAGCACAGACAAAAATACAACATGCCACAATGAAACCTTTCATCCGCTAACAGGTTCAAATCCATCCCTTAAAGTTTTCAGCATGAAATCCGATTGATGAACTGTAGCATGACTTTGTGTCGGTTCAGTTTACGCTTCGGTGAGCGTAGGTTTTGCATTCGCCATTTTAAAAGGCCGGAAAACGCTGGAATTCGGTGGAACATTTTCTTGCATGAGATATCAAGTGAAGACAGAAGCTGGGCAAATTAAAACTGACGTTTGTGGCTTTTCCTAACCAACAGCGTACTGCCAGAGCAACAGGGAACGCATTTGCTCAGTTCCTGGAAGTCGTTGTGATGGAGCCATAGTGACAGCGGTGACGTCTGAAGAGTTATGGCCTGTTTAGACAGTTTTTTTAGAGGCTGAAATCATCACCGTGATTGAGCAATGATCAATGATCATTCACTTTGTTGCGGATCAATCATTGTCCGAGCGCACGTTGACGGCTACTGATGGGAAGCTCTCTGGCATTTGTGCAATAGCACGGTGAACCTGAAATCAATAGCCTCTTTCAGAGGGGACTGTGTGTCTTGAGTTATTTGATAACTTTCCAATTAAACACGTTTTTGTAGAGCGTGTAAGTGATTAACTGATAAAGCTCTTCCCTATTTCATGTGTTTATGGAAAAATCCATAGAGTGCATTCCTGCTCCCCCGACACCGAAAAAATTGCGGTGAAGCGCCGTAGAAGAGGATTAATTAGAGAAGATAATGCTGTTGAGTTTAAAATTGAATGTCTTTGCAGATGACGGTGCTGAAGAAATTTGTGTACAATGGCTAACAATGCACTGTTCAAGAGTATATACAATACACTGTACTCTTACTCACTAAAGTGTTCATTTTTTAATTTAAGAACTCAAATTTAAAATAAGCTCAATATCAAAATTATTTCATCATTAATTTACCCTTACGTAATTCCAAACCTGTATGACTTTATTTGTTTTGCAGAACACAAAAGATGATATTTTGAAGAGTGTGGATACCAAACAACATTGACCCCCCATTTTCACAAAACCACTGTAACATTTCTCAAACATCTTTGTTTGTGTTTCACTGAATAAAGAGACACATACAGGTTTTAAGTGACATGATGGTGAATAAATTGCCGTTCTGTTATTTGTTGGGTGATCTGTTCCTTTCAAACCTTACTGAGATATAGATCTTATGACAGCTTCCCTGGTCTTTTCTATACAGGTCAGGCATACATGAATATTTTCATCCTTGTATGCAGAGGATACAGATGGTAAAGCCATACATCAAACTGCTTGTCATCACAGACAAACAGTCCAAGGCCAAGACAGCAGAGACAGACTACTACATTATCTAAAGCAAGAGGTCAGTAAGAGGTCAGTGTGTGTCAAAAATGAAAGTCTGAGCTTTAATTCTTTATCTAACATAACATGAGACTTGATCTTTCACCATGATCTTACAAGGTTTGTTTGACAAAGCAAAGTATGAAGTCTGTGCAGACAAAAGATATTTGTTATTCAAAGACTAATGTGAAAATGTAATTTTATGAAAATGTTTGAAAATAAACATTTATATAAATTTTGCGTACAAATATTGTGAAAAACCTTGAGAAAAAAGTGTTTCAACATTATTACTTTGATGTTCTATACTGTTCTTTAATTGATTAATATAGGTCAACCGTAAGCGTTTGTTCCAACTGTTTTTACGTGATTTAACCAGTGTCATTGTAATGTTTACTAAGCAAGCATTCATCCACAAAAATAACATTATGCGAGCAAATTATAAACAGCAACATTAGATACTTTCACAGTGACCTCCTGGGCAAATCCGCCGCGTACGCGCGCACTCACAGGTGAACGGAGCTCGCTGTGAAATCCTTAAAAACAAACTTTAATCTGAACTCCCCGAACAAATTGCCGGGATGTCAAACATCACGGAACATCTCAATTGTTTTGCAGAGAACGTCAGGAGCCTCGTGCAGATTTTCAGAAGGTTTGTCTCCGTGGATTATCCAGGTGCGCGCCACCATCTGCTTTCCAAATGAATTTGTCAGCCTCCGAATACACACGTGAATAACGATTGACGTGACATTTCAAAATAAAAATAGCAACATGTAAGACGATGACATTTATTAAGAAGACAAGATCTTCTCAGTCTCAGAAATCACCTCGATCCCTACCGCTCGGCTTCCGTAGAACGGAAGAACGCGTTTGGAGACATTTTTGAAAACGCATTAGCATGTAAGTTTCCTGGTGTGGCAAATCGCATTTTAAAACAATACTTCATTTCAAAATGACGTAAAACTCAAAAACATCGCATGTAGGTGAGTATATAAATCAAAATTGTATGCTTTTGCGATATAACATGTTTGTTGTTACAGGTAAATGTGCAGCATGTTTTTAACACGTATTAAATATAGGCTTATACTGTACATTTTAAGCGATATTTATGTGGTATACATTGTTTGACTGTAGTCTATATATGTTCAGTACACTGAAGCATGTTTATTGTTGGGAGGAAAACGAAATTGTAAAAAAGTTTAAGAAACGTATTGTATTATGACTCTGGAGACGTATTGGCTGAGAATTGCACATGTTTTATAGAATTAAAGTTTATGTAAAAGCAGTTTTCACAGCTGTCATTTCTCTTAGATTGCTTTCTGTTTGTGAATTATGACAATTCATGTTTGGCCTTCATATTTTGAGGAAGGCAGTCACTAAAAGATGTCTAAATGCAAAACATAAGCGATGACGTCAAACGGACACGTTGTGTACACATCTGGAGAAGGACATCGAGCATGAAAATAAATCTTTTTAGCAGAAAAGCCATCATACAACAATATGGCATATATGGATTGTAAGAACATTGGGGATTTATTCTCCAGGACATTTCTTTCTGTGAGCCTCGGATTTACTAAAATAAAATGTTTTATCTTATTTAAAATGCTGGAATGGTAAATAATGCTAACTTAACATTATGTTGCTAATGTGTTCTGGTTGGTTATTTAATATAACTACTTTAAATTCTGCTTAAATGTACAGTGTGGTTTACAATCTTGTTTTAATCACCATGTTGATGATAATAATGGCAATTGGTATAATATTGTGTGACGTCTTGTCTTCTGTATGTAGCATTACTTTATATTCTCAGAGAGCAGAACGTTGTGGCCTTGTGGCGTTGTGGCACACAATACTGCAGGTAGACATTGTTTTCCCAGTTAAGAAACTTATTGCTGTCATTCACATATTAATCTTAAACGTTTTTTTATCACATCGCAGTGAAATCTTGTTTTAGTGTCCGCAGGCGGTAATTATTTTGGCGAGTATGGGAAAAATGTTGTCTTGATATTAAAAGCAGCTTGTGTCTGAGTAATTTGCATTTTCATGTCGGCTCGCTCAGAGTTGTTTTTTCGGCAGATCATTAGTGAAGTGGAAAGAAAATGTCCGGTTTCTCTGGCAATGCTGGGAAATTCTGTACAGTTAATAGAACAAAAAACATTGCAATTACTAGTTATATATAATAAATGAAAGTGCTGCAGTATCATTAGGTTTAGGACACACTGGTGAGAAACAGCTTTACATTGAAAAAGTAACATTTACTTAAACTCCTGGTGAAATAAAAAATGACAATGCCTATTTTGTTTATTAATAATTTCAGCGTTTATTGTAAGAAGTTTATCAATGTGGGTCATTCTCTTTTTAAATTTGTGAGGCCTCATAATATTCACTTAAAATCAGAAAAAACACTTCCTTCCTGTTATGATATCTATTTTATGGCTGGATTACATTAACTAGACATCATATACTTGCAGACAATTTGAACGCTTACATAGAAAACAATTCATGATCAAATCTGTAGACGAACGCAGACTTTCTGCAACAACTCCAGACTGAAAATCTAGGCAAAAATATGAGCAAAAGTCTTGTAGTGTATATATGACGTATGTTAGACGGCTTGGGCGGAGCATCCGTTAACTCCTCCCCTTCAACTGTAACTATGTGTTCACACCAAACACGAGCAATCGCGTTCTACCCTCTTTATTACTCGCGGGGAAAGTTCGTTATTTTCGCTTGAGTGACGTAAAAACTCTTCGCTCAAATCCAAAGATCCAGTTGAAATTTTCAACGCGTAACACGACATTTCACACGGAAATGCGTCAAAATGAAGATGCACAAACGATCCGTTCAAAGGGACTTAAATAAAATGGTACAGTTTGGATTGCACTCTTTTGTACTTGAATGTGTTTCATTCTGGAGAGATGCAGGTTGCATGAAAGTTGGGTGAATAAAAAACATTGTAGAGCTGGAAATACAGGAGTCGGTGCAGGCCAAAAACTCATAAAAGCTTAAAAAATTGTGGTTCATGTGTTTATAAAAAAAAGAAACATTTGCTATTCAGCTATTCATATTTTAAATGATTATTTTAGAAATATCTGTTTCGTGGAAACCAAAGAACATTCACCTCAGGAGTTCATCGTTCAAACAAACTGCTGTGGGATTTTCATGTGGTTTCAGAATGCAGTCCTATGATCTTCCATCACCTGCCGTGTCCCCGCGGTACTCAGAATGAAAGAAGCAGGAGCTTCCATCAGTCCAGACCTCAGAAAGCATACCTTCAGACGACTGACCCGCTGATCTGCGGCCTGTGCAGATAAATCAAAGCTCACCGTCCTTTCGTACCTCCTTCCTTGCGCGTTTCTCATTTGATGCCGCAAATCAATTGATTTTAATCGATGTGGATGTTTTTTTTAAGAATGTGTCGGGAATTTTCGAAAGCAGCACTTAAAAGTTGCTTTTGGGGAATTGTTGGGACGCCGGCGTCAGAGGGACTTGTTCTCTTCGACATGAAAGGTTCCTGAGATCAAGCAAGCACTCTGTCTTGTAGATTCAGGTCTGACAGAAGGAGCTTGTCTCAATTGAAACAGAAGCGATGACCGGCCGGGCTCAGGTGACACGATAAATAAATCTATGTGTGTTTGGAATACAATGGGCAATGAGACACTTGATTCCTCTCGGCAATGGGCATTTAACTTTGTGTGACCTTACGTTTGTTATTTATAGAATTACTAATCTTAAATAATTCCTTTAGCTCATGTTTTGTCACTGGCAGTTTAACTGTCTGTGTCTTTGAATCTGTGAATTTTATAGTTTTTCCTGCAGAGCTCTAAACCGACGCTTGACAAACGGAACGGTGTATTGTTTTCTCATTCCACTCCAGACCGCCACGGAAAGCCAGTGGCTGTAGCAAATGTGTGGTTTTGTCATTTTCTGAAGACGTGAAATGACAGGTTCACTGTTCCATGACCACTGGTGTGAAGGACTGAGAGAGACGGGCCACATTGCATTTGTGTTGTTGTGGAGTGGACTACACACAGTATTCGGATATCTCGAAGTGGGATTCCAAATCACAGGGGGCGTAAACGTTCGGTCCAAAGGACACTGCAAACTTCCTAGGGAACAGGTGTACATTGATATATCACTTTACTGGAAGTGGAGAGTGAAATTTATCCATCAGTCATTGTGCACCACCACATGAAGTTTGGATGAGTTTTTATACTGTTTTGTGTAACTGTAAAAGTGGGCTTAAAAGTGATGACTATCATGACAGATATTAAAGGATATAATCCATGTGCATTGTATAGACAGCCGCGGAAAAATAATTTTCATCCTTTCTGAATTTACCATTTATTCGTATGTGTTTAGGTAAAATTATAATTTTTGTTTCATATTGTGAAAGATTTCTCCAAAATCTCAAATGAAAAGATTTTTTCTATTTGCATTTGTTTGCAGAAAATAAAACTGCAGAAACAGGTGAAAATATCAGAAAAGATGCTCTGTGTTTTTACAGAACTGGAATACTTCAAAGAAAACTAGTTTATATTCAATTTTAAGTAATACAACAGTCAGTTCGACATGTATTTAGGAAAAGTTTTTTTTTATGTGATAACCTGGATTTTTATCACAGTTTTCATGCGTCTTGTCACGCTGTCAGTCTTTCACATTGCTGTTGGATGACTTTGTAACTCCTGAGGTTTGATTTTGTTGAAATTCAACAGACACTGCAAATAAAAATTTGGAAAGGTCTCTTGATATTCAATAGCGGTACCCATTCACTTCTATTGTATAGACAAAACCAATGCAAGTGAATGGGTTCTGCCCTTGTTCAGTTACCAACATTCAATATGTTAATGTAAATATAAATGTTAATATGAATGCAAGTGTGATCTGTAATCTAGTATTTCTATTTATTTGCATGAGTATTATGTCAATATATCCTTAAGCACTTCTGATCTGGATGACTGTTTTGATCTGAGTTTGATGACTTTGCACTGATCTTCTACAGATATCCTCTTCTTAGTGTGTACAAACACTGGGTATAGAGTGGAAGCCTAGTGAAGAGAGAGATGAAGCATGTGATGGACAGAGAGTGTGTTGAGAGAGCAGCATATGATGCTGAAGAAATGAAGAGAGAGCGAGAGCAGATGAGCGGCTCCTGATAGAGTTTAATCAAGGCAAAGTCATCTTGATTAAATCAGTTCTGTTTAAATGGTGTGTGTGTGTTTGTGTGTCCGCTCGTGTGTGTGTGACTTAAAGTGTGTGAACTATAGCTTGAATTCACATGACATCTTGAATGGCATATAGCAAGAGTTTCTATCTTAAATGACTGAGCTTTGAATGACCATATTGTGTATCTCAACAGAAGTTGACTTCTTGAAATAAATTCGTCCAAATTCACGCTGTGAATAATTGATGGTGCAGTTTTACTGGTTCATTACAATACACTCTTTACAGAGCCAAGGTCTCATTTTCCACATTTCACTGTAGACTTTGTGCCATACGGATGTTTTATAACCCGAACAGTATGGAGCCAGTCAAAAATAGCCCACCTGCTGAAGTGGAGGAACCTCTGTGGGAATCCAAAGCTTTCATCATCAAATAAGAGTTTAGTTCTCCGTATCTCTGCCCCATTTACTGCAGCTTGTGGGTTTATATTTATCCGAATGCTGCTGTTAGAGAGTGGGGTGTTAAAGTTTTTCCACACATGCCTGCTGGGTGGATGGAGGCACAGCCCCGTGAGGAAGATGTGTAACTTGAAACAAAAGGAATAAATGAAGAGATTGTCAAGCAGAGTACTCCGAATTATTTTATATCCATGCTGTAATTTACTTTACTAACTAAAGTTTGGCTCAGAGTAACTTTGTTACTTCAGTTATTGGTACTTCTGCAAGATCGTCATTTAAAGAAACAGTTCGCCAAAAATGCTTGTCACCTTTTACTGACCCTCGTGGCATTTCAAATATGTTAAGACTCAAAACGTAACTGAATGTTTTTGCAGCATCAACAGCTGAAAGTGTTTGTGTCTGTCACACCTAATAAAGGACAAACCAGGTTTCATGTCTTGATGTGACATGTCCTAAAATTCCTTATTAAACGGCTCGTTGGGATGCTTGATTCTGTACATTATTACATACGACACATACGGTATGATATAAAGGATTGTAGAGGCTAGATATTTAAAAAATATGACTAGTAATTGTAGTAATATAGTGTAAAATAGGACGGTATAGTATAATAAAGAATTATAAAGGACAGTACAGTATTCTATTCGATTGGTATTTTCTCTTCTCTTTGTAGGGTATAAAATGCTTTTATTGTGTGCGTGCTTGCGTGTGTGTAGCCGTGGGAAAAAAATTATCAGACCATTTCAATTTTTTTTCGGTCATTCCAGTCCAGTGTTTGTTGAATGTCAACAAAATCAAACCTCAGGTGTGACATCAAATCATCCAAAGCAATGTGAAAGACTGACAGCATGACAAGACACATGAAAACTGTGATAAACATATACAGTATAACACTTGTTTTGAACTTTTCCTAAATACTGTACATGTAACAATACTGTTGTAATGTACAGTACTTTTGTAATGCTTAAAAGTCTCTTCTCTTTCTCACCTCTTGGACATAATACATTCTATTATTTTCTATTCTATTCTGTTCAATAGGTGCAGTATAGTATAGCAAAGCATAGGATAGGATATTGTTTAATATGACAGTGTAGTATAGCACAGCACAGTATATTATGCAATAGGACAATAGTATGAACTATATGTAGGATGGTATAGTATAGCACAGCATATTATAGGGTGTTGCTTTGTGGGACAGTGTTGTGTAGTATAGTGTAATGTAGTTTAAGATAGCACAATAAGGTATGGTACTGTATAGTTAATTACAATGTATGGCATATCTCTAGATGACAGTGTAGTTTAGTATTGTAAAGTGTAGTATGGCATGTGGTATGGTATGGTTCATAATAGCGAAGTGTAGTATAATACATGGCATTTTGCTATATGACAATGTAGTATAGAACTGTATATTATGCAATAAGACTACAGTATGAACTATATGTAGGATGGTATGGTATACCACAATATATTATAGGGTGTTGCTCTGTGGGACAGTGCTGTGTCATGTAGTATAGCACAGTATGGTATGGTACTGTATAGTACATAACAATGTATGACATATCTCTAGATGACAGTGTAGTATAGTATGGTATAGTGTAGTATGGTATGGTACAGCATAGCGTAGCGTAGTGTAGTCTAGTGTAGTATAGTACATGGCATTGTTCTATAAGACATTGTAGCATAGCACAGCACAGTATATTATGCAATAGGACTATAGTATGTACAGTAGCACAGTATGTTATAGGGTGTTGCTCTGTGGGACAGTGTTGTGTAGTGTTGTTGAGCACAGTATGCCATGGTACTGTACAGTACATTACAATGTATGGCATATCAGATGACAGTGTAGTATAGTATTGTATAGTATAGTATTGCATGTAGTATGGAATGGTTCAGAATAGCGTAGTGTAGTCTAGTGTAGTATAGTACATAGCATTTTTTCATATGACAGTGTAGTATGGTACGGTATGGATGAGTACATTGTAGTATAGGGCAGAGTAGTAAAGCGTATTGGAATATTGCTGTATGGACTATTTTTTAGAATTAACTTGAATCAGCAGTGTAATGTTCTTTTGTCTTTGACTTAAACAACAGCACAGATGTTTGGAGTGATAGGTTTGTGTAAATGACAGAATTACTTTCTCAGATAAATATTCATGAAGTTGTCTTGAACAGTCAGAATCCTTCTATGTTACAGCCACACTTGTGACGAAAAGTGTGGTATGTGGATCATGTTAACCTCAACATTACGTCACTCACAGAGTAGAGATGAAAAGATTTCCTAACAGGGAAAGGTTAAATGGAAGAGGCATTAAATGGCGTGACTAGTTTATACACTTGAGCAGTGAACTATAGGGAATTATGTTCATCTTTGTTATTTTTGAAAAGCACAGTTTTTTTATTCTAGAATTTATTATTTGATCCATTGACAGAACCCTGCCGCTTGACCAGGTTCCCTCTAATGGAAAAAGGCACAAGGAGAAGGAAAATCACCGGCACGGCCATCAAAATGAATCCTGGCGTTGCAGGTGCGAGCAGATCCAATCACAGATGCACGCTGGCATCTAAACTGAACCTTCACTCACATCAAAGACATGCAAAAGGAGACAAAATGGAAGCGCTGGTCGTTTAATGATTAAGGATGGCTTGTTGCTGAGGAGCGACAGCTGGGTGTGAGCTGGCAACAGCTGAGACCATTAAACTTTCATTTCTCAAGGAGAAACGTTGAAGAGATTCAGGAGAAAGAAAGAGCATTGTGAGACGGAAGCAGAAGCAGGGCATGTTAACAGTATTGTTTTGTTTTATTAGAGTTAGGTTTTATTTCCATGTTATCTAGTGGAGACAAAATAATCACGATCTGCTTAACTACAAGAATGTGCTGTCATTCAATGACACATGAACCAGAAAATGAATCTCGGATGCATTTCATCACCTGCTTCAGTGATTCATTCATTTCTTTTTTGTCTCTAGCGTTTCGTTTACATTGTGGTCAGTCGTCACCTGCTATACTAATGGTTACGGAACCTAAGCTCAAATGACATATGTGGTATAGAGAAATGTTGTGCTGTTGCCTCAAATGAAACTGTGTTGTCTGTTGGCCGGTGAGTGTCTTCTGATACATGCAGCTGAAGGTTACTTAACCAAGGGCTAATGTGTAAGATACGCAGATGCATTGTGGGGGCTTGGGAATTGGTTAACAGATGTCCTAACCCAGACCTGGGAAATCAGGGAATAACCAGAGTGATGTGGTAGAAGAAAAAGACTTGAGCAGCGTGTACGCCGGAGAGGAGAGGGGAGAAAAGCATCGGTTGCCAAATATTTGATGGGTCAGCAGTTTGTGTAGGTCGGAAACAAGCGGCACAGAAACCCAATGGGAGGTTGTTAACACTCGTGGCCAGATATTGAATGTAGTGTTGTTGTAATGTTGCCTCCTTATCATGAATAAGACAGAGGCCTCCCAACAGCTACCCATGAAGTTTAGAAAGCACCCGCAGCGGCACAGAAACACAGATGACATGGTGTTGACGAAAATCAATAGACGTTGAGTAGTGTGGAGAGTAGATGCTGTTCTGAGCACCAAGGCGTGACATTGGAGAGAATGTGGAGAAAAGTTTAGACCTCTGTAGCATGGGTGTTTGTTTCCTGAGTGTCATGCAGTCGTTTGGCTTATTTTGATGTAATTGACCCCCCCCAAAAAAAATCGACCCAAAATAACAAAAATCAAACCTCATTCCCACTTTTTTTCTAATTCTTTTTGTGATACGTGCTGAGATAACAGAAAATGTGCAGAAAAACTAATTTTTATTTACAGTGCGCAGTAACATAAATTTTCAAAGCTTTTGAAAATCACCCAATTTTGTTTTTTAAGTGTTTGTCTGGAATGCCAAGGATATTTCAATTAAAACTTTGAAAACGTTTCTGTTCATTGAAATAAAATAAAGTTTTGACCTAAAAATTATGGGAAAACTTAACTAATGGTAATTTAAATGTTGCCTCAAACATAAACTGAAATAAGTATAAAGCACTAAAACTATAATAATAAACAAAAACTAAAATAGAAATTAATTACTATTATATTATATCATAAAAAATAACAAATAAATAATAAAATGTCAAAAGCATATACCAAAATTGCCACAATTAACATAATTTGCTTTAAATAAAGCTTATTTAAAATATTAATCAAATAACCTAAAATCAAAACAAAAATAACTCTGCTGGAATCTTAAGAGTTAAAATAATGTAACATTTGTTTGTATAACATAAAGGTGATTGGTCATTTTTTTGTCTTGTCACCGTAGATATTTACAGCAGTTTTGTTTTATAAAAAAAATATTAGAACAAAATATATGTTTAAAAAAGGTATACCTAAATTCAAGTTCCTTATTCTTAGCCCATTTTCTTGTTTTAAATATAAATAAAATCTTATTAAATTAATTATATTTTCTTTCACAAACAAGACTTAATATCTTACTGTAGTTCTTCATTTTAGACTTTTAGATATTTGTACTAGTAATCAAGAAAAAAGATAATTTTTTGAAGTGCATTGAAGTACAATTGGTCTTGCAAAGCCGTCTTCTTATTTTACCTCTGATTCAAAATAATATGTTTATAATAATGATTTTTAATTTTACCTGTCATTCAAAGTTACATAGCTTTCCTATTACTCCATCAAATAAAATACATTATTTGGTTTCCCCTTTATAAAAAAAAAACATGGCAGTGACTCTGTCACTGTTGCTTGATGAACAAATGATGAACCAAATTGAGGTTCCTTGAAACTGTCATAAAAAACAGGTTTGCTAAAATGAATCGCAAATCTCAAAGCTACATTTATTTCTCTTAACAGCTGCTTGTGTCCATCTCATGCAAGTACCACATTATTCCGTCCAGATGAGCCCTGTCTGACGTAAAGAAGATGGAGGAGACGCGTCACACGTGCAGGGTCATGGTGACATTGAAATTGCCTGCTTGAAATGGACACTTGGACACGCCAATCCATACTGGTCAAGATGATATCAAACACCCAGAGAAGATCACATATGAGAACGACCCCGACATCAGATGAATATGAATCATCTGTCTCAGTCAAACCATCTAACACGTTTAAGACCCAAAATTGGGACACAGAAAGGAAAATGAGACTTAATAACCTCCCGCCTCCGGTTTCTATCTGAGACCTGTCTGATTAGGAAAAAATATGTTTCAGTTGCCTCCAGCGGGTGATTGGCGTGCGGCTGATAATAAGGGGGAAAGGTATGTCAGGTTTTGATGAATAGGCTCATTTTCCTGATCATTCTCAAACATTTACACGCCACTCCTCCTTCAACCTGCAGTAGCTCTCGGTAATAACACGCATGTGTCCTGCTTGCCCTTCCCGTGATGACAGCCTGCTGTTCTTACTTAAAACCCTCACCTGATGTGACACCCACAAAAGAGCCACAGAGAACTGAGTGAAACTGTGAGTGCCATAAAAAATACATTGTGTTCCCTGCGGAATAAAATGAATCACTCGTGACTAAGAAAGAGCTCTGAAAATATCATAAGCTCCCGCTTGGTGCTTTTATTGTTGAAGTATGATTATATGTGTACATAGAAAGTTCCTAGAAAGTCATATTCTGCATATATTTCTAGGAACTATAGAGGAATATTTCTGTAATTGTTATAACAATTTTTTGCAACATTTTCTTAAGAATTATGTGATTGACTTTTCTTGGAAGTCTTGCAGATTTTCTATCAGTCTTCGTTGTTTACCAGACTACAATGAGCTTTTGAAAATACTGGCTGGATATTACAAAGAATTCAAGATAAAAGAATCTGTTATTAAATCCTTGAAAGTCATTCAAGAGTTTCGTTTGAGACAGGAGCGGATAAATATCTTTCACACTTTCAAATTTACGTCTCTTACAGTGATAGTCAGACGTCTGCATTTGTATAATTTTGTCTGTTTAGTTTATAAAAAAATTAAGTCCAAACCTACAACCTTTTGATTCCATGCTATTATCCATTTAGATGAAGACTTACCGAAAAAGACCAATGTGATGCGATGTCATTGATTTCAATGGTAGCCTAGCGACATGCAGCGGCCCTTGGCAACAGGAAGTGGGCGTGTCTTAGGACTCCACAAAGTTGAGATTTGCTCAACTTCAGAGCCGTTGAATATGAGAGTTACTCGCTCTCGCCGCCATGTGGTCACATGGTTCATGGCAGCCAAGATAATCTTGATGGTAAGCGGCGGTCTCGCTTGTTGGTTGGCTCGTGGGCTGGCTCTTTCACCTTTGCCTTGCCGTGCCTTTGGCCAATAAAAGGAATAAGATCCCTTTGTCGACAGGGATCCAGTTGGAGTGCTGGGGTAGTGAACCCTGTTGACAAAAACAACATTTGCTGGTTTGCGCTGGTTTAAGCTGGGCATGTGCTGGTCCTTAGCCGGTTTAAGCTGGTCAAACCAGCATCAAAACATACCTAGCCCAGCATATGCTGTTTTTTTCAACAGGGTATCAAGTACAGAAATACTACGTAATACGTGCAACTAATTATTTTACCAATAAGTTTACCATGTTAAGCATGAGAAGCCAGCACGTTTAACAGTGTAACGATGTCAGAATGCATGACACGGCATGATAGCTCCGCTTTAAATGGATTTTAGCGAGATAGATAACAGCAACTATATTTGCATAATTTTTGTTAAATATTTTAGCGCATAGTGTACACTGAATACTACGTTAACTACATTTATAGCAGCATTTTGACTTTCGGGAGCGACTACCAATAAGAGTACAGCAGCGGAGCTCACGTCAGCCGTCTCACGTCTGTTACTGGGAGGTTCGTTTGAAAATGTTTCTAGGATAACCAAAGCTAGGAACGTCTTCTAACGACCTCGTACAGATTGGCGACACACAGCAACACAGTCACTGCCGGTCTGAGCGTAGCTTAAGGCGAGTCGTCTGACAGTCTTAGCTTTTCAATCTTCCCGTGATCCCCACGCAAACATGTTTGAAGGCGGTGGTTAGCGGCTACAAATATTGCCCGGTGGATTGTAATTATCTCGTATACCATCAGGTGACAAATTAGCGATATAAAAAGACAGTTGTCACATAACAGTTTCTCGCTAATGATAAAGCCTCGTGGCAGCAAGAAAACGCTTGAACCCCGCTGAGCGCAAATCCAAACGCTGAAGGCAACGTAAAGGCTTTTCTAATTCTGGTATTGGGTTCCTCGTTTTTTTCCTCCACCAAAAGCTTTGAAAAGCGACTGCGAGCTGCAGCTAAACCAACACAGCAGATGGTTTCCGCTCTCAGTTCCATCTCTCCCGAGTCCTCTCCTCTACACCCTACTAATGACACCCTCCTCAGACTGCAGGAGCGGCCCACCTTAATTAAACTGTGTTAATTGTGGGAGTCGGAAGCCGCTTTCCACCATTATGTAGCGCACAGCTGGTTGTCGCCTGCTCTCTAGAGACCTTTTCCAGCTCTCTCTCTCTCGCTTACTCTGCAGCGGAACGCTTCAGAAGTTCATATTTCCTCTAAATGTGGAACATAAAGTAAAGATCGTGAGCGTAAATAAAGTCATTCTGCCCTTCGCCATATGCACGGCGCTCTGTGATTTAGACAAGTAGGACATGTTAACATACTTTGTTAGTGTTGCTTTTAAAAAATCAGAGTCAGAGAGAAAAAGTTGTAGTAAAGCGTCTTAACCTGAGATCTCTTTTGAAACCTAAATCGAGAGTTTTGTGAGATTTCGGGTTCTTTCTCAGGGGAAACATTAGAGAAGTAATATTTACATTTGCTTGGTTTTATCTCATGGACGTCTAGATGAGACAAATAGGATGCTAAAAAGACCTCATTTGTGAGTTTTCTTTTGCTCAAAAGGCCATATGACTGACAGCTAAAGCAACCAGTCACGTTTCGTTTTGTGCCGCGTCATGTCTAGAGGTGTGGAATGTCTCCACAGTTACAGACCGGTGTACATTCATGAATTTGTCAAAAGTTAACATCAACAAAGTTTTTTTCGTGAGCCTGGAATACTTCGAATTTAGCATTTAGTCGATCATGATGAATTCTTATTGCAACACAACAGCTTAGTGCTTCGATCAGACGTCTTTGTGTTGGATCCAGACAGACCGTTAAAGAACGTCATAAGCATCCTCTTAAAATCAACCAATCAGATGATGACTTCCAACATGCTGAAGTCTTTCCAGTAATGTTTGCCTTATGCATCGGACGTTCGGCCATCAGTTCTTTGGCGAGACGTCTGAGGCTGAGACTAGATGCCAAATGTCTTTCAGATTCTATCAGTTTCCATGTTGTGCTGAGAATTGTTTTGATTTGAAAAACCCATCAATCATCAAGCATTTGTTTTAAGAATTAATTTTATTGAAGTGTTTGACATGTGTAAAATAAGAACCAAATTAAAATGTATTTCTATGTTACAGGTTCCTGACCAGAAGATATATTTTGCATCCCTGAGTTCACAGACATGAGGAAATCTAAGCCTATTGGGTGAGATGTTGTACATTGCTGTGTAATTGGTCAGTTTTAATGTCTCATATTTGGTTTAGTCATAAGAATGAGACTGCTTTTGAACTTTCCCATTCCATACTCATGCTCTGTACCCTCAGTGACATCTCATTATACTAACGCTACGACTTCTCTTTTTAATCTTTTATTTTTGCTCACATCGCGCTTTTTCATATGCATGCTGGATTTCACTATATCGTTCAATCATAAGGCCTGTAACTATTTCATGCATCTCTGCTGAAAACACCAGCATGAATATCTAAGCTGAAATCAAACTGTTTTTTTATTTGCTGGTTACTTTTGGTTTGGTGCTAGTCGGACAATGAATAAAGTTATTATCTAGCGAAACTTTCGGTCATTTTCTAAAAATACATTACAATACTTTAAAAAAGGTCATGCTTGACGTAGGCAGAAGTACCGAGTCAGTGTTTACAAGTTCAACATCCAAGTTTTCAACGTAATAACGTATTACGTGAAGTCATGAACGTGAATCGCATAACAGAGCATTTGTGTTTATAAATCATATACATTTTAAATTTGTTTTTAGAAACTGATCGATCGTTTGGTTAGGTAAGACCTTTATTCATTGTCTGGTATTGTTTTAAACCCTTTGAAGCTGCACTGAAACTGTCATTTTGCCCTTTAACCGTTTGGAGTCCATTGAAGTCACTATATGGAGAAAAATCCTGGAATGTTTTCATCGAAAACCTTCATTTCTTTTTGACTAAAGAAACAAATACATAAACATCTTGAATGACATGGGGGTGAGTAAATGATCCTGAAATTTTATTTTGAAAGTGAACTAATCCTTTAACCGCGTAATCTTTGGGGCAATTCACATTTCGTGTCTAAATCCGCTCGGAAAACTCTAGCTGCACTGCTTTCTCCTTTTTCTCCGAAGCACCTGGAGTTTGCGCTCTCCTGGCATCTGTCATCACTAAGCAACGATGGGCCACAAGAGCCGCTGACACGTGGAGGTATATACAAAGGATATATGGATTATATGCACTGAAAATACCCAGCAATAACTCGGCAACTAGATTAAGTTATGCTGTGATTATCTGTGTCTCCATCTTCATTGAGATTGTCTATATTGGCTGGGTGTTCTTGTCACATGACCGGCGTGCGGCATTCTGAAATTCTTAAATATTTTCATCTCGATGCAGTGCCGACGCGGTTAGAAAAAACAGGAGCATCAAACCGCATCGCCCCATATCTGAGCACGCTTGTCGCTACATATAAAATGACCAATATGCGTGTGCAAGAGATGCGAATCGCCCGTAATACAGCACTTTTATTCTTCTCTTTCAAACCAGTGTCCTTGCAGTTAAATTTTACTTGATGGATTAACTTGTAATGCTTTCCCATATTATTAGAAATCCATAATTCGTACAATAAACCGGGCATGAGGTGCATGATTTTATTCTATCGTGATTATTATTTGGCCTTTCAGCCTCACAGTAAAAGCCATTCTGAAAAGAAATCATCCATTAAAGCCAATTGGAGGGCCACACCTGTTAATAAGATTGTCAGTCCAAAACACTGATGGTGTAAAACCAGCCTTCATTAGATAGTTGCTGCAGGACCAACAAAGGATTCTCATCCAGCAATGTGTCCTAGTTGGTTAAACCCCATTATGTCTTGTCCTATTATGGCCTGTCTTGCCTTGCGGATAAAAGGCCTCCTTCACAAGAACAGAGGGTGGAGAGTATTAGTGACAACAAGCCTCAGTTTGTTTTTGTGCAACTTTGATTCACTTGTGGCAACACGTCAAGCAACTTTAAGAAGGACCGGACTGCCAGTGTAATTTATGTCGGACAGGGTCAGAGTCGAGCAGCTGGGGAACATTTCTCATCAAGTTCTACGAGAATATGCCACGGCCACGTCTGTCTGGCACATGCTTCCTATTTCTTATTTATTGAGCCTCATAAATACCACAGGCGTATCAATAAACAATGTCAGATTTTCATTTTTTTTACCGTAATCATATTGCTCTTGCAGTAATTCCTCTCCATCCAGCATTTCACTTGAATTAATCTTACCTGATTGGAAAATTTAACTTGCGGGTGTTCAATCACGTTACAGGTATGTGATTTATTTATGCTTGTACGCAGTTTGTGCGAAGCTGTAAACATATAGTACAATTCTAAACAGTCTTGATAGCTTTTGAAACCATTGTCAATAAAACTAATGACACATTAATGAGATTTTTGCACGCTTCTAAATTGTCTTGCTTTTTTAATTTCATATAAGACGTACCTAGAGTCTTTGCGTTGAATGACTGTGATTACTTATTAATTGTGGTTTGTTTGTGTGTGTGCGTAAATGATGAATGTCCTGCATTGTTAGCACATATACTACAGTAAAAGTGGTAAAAGAAAAGATACTCCGCTAATCTGTGTTTATCCAGGATCAAATAGATGTGTCGTTTCTGGCATTTTTTTTGGTCATATTTCTGCCCTTGTGGGGCATTGAGTGTGAAATTCTTATAAACGCCTGCTTTTTTTGCCTAAACCAGGGCTGTAGTCAAGTCCATCTTAGTCGAGTGCAAGACCAGGACTAATCGAGACAGAGTCAAGGCCGAGTGTAAAATGTTCGAGTCCAAGTCAAGACAGAGTAAAAATTAGACGGTCAAGACAGAGACAATTAAAATCCTCTTAAAAAAACAAGACCACATACTTTATTTGTAATGATCAAAAAGTGGATCAAATTGGGTCATTTTACTTACTTTAGGTATCGCATTTTTAGCAAAGTCACATGAAGCCGAAGTGCAATTTCAGATTTTCAGTCTTTTTATTGTGGTGTAACAATCACATTCTGGGCTCCCAATGGAAAATGTTCCCATTATCAGCTTGTTGATGTCAGTGATAATTGTATTGAATCAACATCAATTAGTGTTGAAAGAATGTAGAAGTTTCAACAAACCATCATTATTGTGATCAGTATTTACTTTAGTTGGGTTTCTTGATACTTGTTTTTTAACGTTTGGTTTTCATTGTCTGTATTAACAGTGTGCTTAAATACAATTGTTGAGGCACAGTATCACAGTAACAGTTTCATTTGGCACAGTATCTTAGCGTTGTGATCCCGAACACTCAAATCAGACATTTAGTATTATTTATCTTTTTTAACAGCTTGACAACCATCACAAAAAGTGACATACTCCAAGAGGAAAGAGAATGAACTTAAAGAAAGTCAAGAGTCTTACTCAAGCAAACATATATGCTTCATCAATGGTTTTATTTGGAAGCAGAAAATATCATCGGACCAACTACATTTGGAGTCCGAGACATGTCTGAATACAGATACCAATGAGTCCAAAGCAAAACCGAGACTAAGAAAACCGCCTCGAGCCCGGACTCAAGTACTACAGCGTTGTTGGATTTCAATGTTGCCTTCAAGTTGAGTCGGAAATATTGTATTTGCTTGGTCGTTCATTGGATAAAGTTATGTTTACGAGTGAGAAAGCTTATGCAGAGCTAGTCTGTTGCGATTGTCTTAGTTTACATTGTGTATGTTATGTGTGATTTGTGGAAAAGCTTAAAAAAATTAAATATTAGAGATGAGTAAATGAAGAATATAACGACTGAATATAGAATTGACAAAATTCAAGGTTTAAACACAAAATGTGATGAGTCTGTCTCTTAAAAATGAAACTGAATATTTACAATGTATCTTAATTGTAAAGTAAACCAATTTTAAAAATGAACTAGGAAATCTAAGCCCACGAAAATATTTAAACATATATATATTTACATACGTATAGCAATATAAAAATGTATATATTTTGAATATGTGTGTGTGTGTGTATTATATACAGTAATTTACTTTAAAGTCATATTTTACGCTCAAAAAGTGCTGTGTTGTTTTTGACCAATGTTGGGTAAATGTTGGACAGACTGCCAGGTTGTTTCCACTCATGGTTGGCTAAGGAGAAACCAGCCATTGGGTTAAGAATAACCGTGTATTAGGTCACTTTTAATCCAGCAGTGTTTTCTTTATTTACCCAGCACGGTTCAAAGCAACCCAGCACTTTTTCGAGTGTAATCTAAAGGACATCGTGTACACACACACAGTTTTATGCAGCACCTAACATCACATTGAGAGCAGTCAAAAGTTATTTTCCAGAGTGTTAATTGTGTCCCAGTTGGAGATCGTTTCAGGATTTGAATATAAATGTCACTAACTGTTACGCTCTGCGATATGTGTTCTCATGATGCAACGGCGTGCAAGATTTATGTGACACTGCAGTAAGTGGAACCAGAAGTAAAGGCAGAACTTTGCAGAAGTCTATCGCGCCATAATACATGCTGTTTCCCCGGTGTCCCTTTGATGAATGTTTCTCCATATCAGACACAGTCTTAAAGTCAGACTCATCTGTCTTCTAATCCAAACTCAAAGCGAAATGCTTCGCTTGTGTGTTGTACATTTCACCGTGTGCCAAACGCTTGCGGTACACCCTGCTGAATTTTCCACATGATTATGATGAATGCGCAATTTGTTCTGCTGTTTGTCTGACCTCTGCGCGCGTTCTTTTATGAGACTCAATGCGCGGTGTAAACTGTTATTAATGGAAAGGCGCGTACTGAAAGACGAGGTTTCACCCGAGCCGGGACATGCATTAACAGCTCATTACGTTCCAAAGCCAGGGAGTGTAAGGGAAAACATCGGGTCACCTGACGATTTACAACCACCTGGACGTTCAGCAAAACATGCGTGTGGTCTGAAGTGCTTCGGGTGACCTGAATTTGTGTTCTGTAGCCAACAGCACGGGTCGACACATATGCTATTGAGTGGAAAAATGTATATTTGTAGCGTAATGCTGTAATGGCTGTGCCCTAATGCTGTGGGTGTAAAGAGATGTTTAAAGCACGCAAAAGGTATTTTGCTCACGCATGCACTTTTGTATGGGGAACGTATCATTATGAGTGAATTTTGTAAGCAAAAGCCATTCTTTTCGAAGTGTGTTGATGTTCACATTTGCATAGTTTCAATGTCTTCATATTGTTTTTTGTGTGTGTTTGTGCAGGTTCTCTGCTCACGTCCTGGATGCGCTCAAAGCTTCGACTGATGGCTAACTCGACATGCACAACATAATGATCTATGCCATTTATTCATCTTAAAGGAAGTTGCTCAGGTGGAGAAGTTAAGCATTGAAGGTATAGATTTGCTTTTTGTTACAGTAGTTGGCTTGTTAATTAGGATTTGATTAACTATGAACTGATAACGATGACTTTGATATAAATTTGAAATGGTTACAGTTTAACAAGTGTTCTAGATTATTTAGTAATTGGTCGAGATTAATTTAGGGGGAATTAAATTATGAGCCATTGTGTTTTTATGGCAAACAGTTAGTACATTGCGCAATGGTTGATAACCAAAGGAATGTGCTCATTTCATGAATTACACCATTTGCAGTCTTTAATTTCTCAAAACTGTGTCCACCAAAGCATTTCAAGTGGATGAAAATGCATATTACATTTATGCATTTGGCAGATGCTTTTATCCAAAGCGACTTGCATTGTATTGTATTATACATTTGTTTCTGACTATGCGTAATCCCATGACCTTTGCATTGCTAGTGCCATACTCTGACCACTGAGCCACAGGAAAGGTAGTAGTACGTTGTAGTAATGTGATATCGTTTGTTTTACAAACAAACTTTAATAATGTGCTAGACTGGTGATATCATGGATACTAGGAAACCAGCAAAATTAACTTCTGCATTGTTTTCAGTCAGTGTACAAATAAGATGTGATGGTTGGTCGAGTAAAATGTGACGTAGACTTTTACGCTGTGGTTTTAAAAACACTTTACTCCCATTGCAAAAAAAATAAAAACACACAGGCCCCAGGAATAAATGCTTTGGTTCACAAATGTTATAAGGTGTTTGGAGACCTAATTAGAAATCAGCAGGTTGAAACAATCAATGTCATGTTGTGTATTATGCTGAACATAACAGTGTGAAGACGTTTGTATTTTTCTTATATTATTTTCATAATGATGACACTGAGCTCTTTGAAGGTCCATGTAACCATTGAGGAATATTTGGTGTTTGATCTCAGACAGAGAGATTGGCTGATGGTAAACGTTTGAGCAAAAAATAAATGTCCAGGACGTCAAACGTGTCTCTGGCGCTCATGAGAGCCCCGGACATTGCTGTGTACTCTCAGGTGTAAAGAAAAGACAAATGGAATTCATGGCTTAAATAGATGATTGATGACTTGATATTGATCTTGTCTCCAAGTGTTGTAAAGTGGATATTGCCTTACTAAACCCTTAGGCATTTCTCATATAGGCCTACGTCATTTCACAAAGTTGGCAAAGAAACGGTCTGAAGAAACACAACCTAAATATTACATTTTTCTATCAATCAAACATATATTTTTAGTTCTGGCAGGTCACTTAAGTAAAGCTTGCATCAGCTGATCCTCATCTACCTATAAACGTACCGCTTCCATTTAAAATGAATCAACCAGCAGCTCATCATGTTGCTCAGGAGGAAATTATCCTCCTCCATCCCCAACTCCACTTCATTTACATTTAGGACTTGACTTTCTGATATTCATTTTTATGAGTCTAAATTATGTGTTACATGTGTCATTAAAATGTATAATTGGTAGTAGTGCTATATTTGCATATCATAGGAAACAGTAACTTAAAAAATATTTTTAGTATTTCAACTGTTTCTCATAAACAGCTTTGAGCTTAAATGGAGAAGATATTGAGACGTCATATTTTGTGTCAACATTAAATATTTCAATATGAGCCATAAAGCAACCTCTATTTACTTTTTTTCTCGTAGAGTACTATTTTACTACTCACAGAAAATGAATGATTAATTCTTTCCTGTTTTGAAAAACTTTAAATTGCCAGTTAATAAAAAACATTGACATTAATATTCTACAGTTCATACAGTAGATTGTGGAGTACATGGGTGTGTACTACAACTTTTTGACCAATATAAGGCTATGAAACATCAGAGGATAAGTGTTTGAATACAAAATCTCTGAGAGCAGAACTGAATTTTCACCTGCTGAATCAAAGCTTAAGATCAAAAGAGATAGTAAGTCAAGTTTGGCACTGTATCTTATATAAGAAAGAACAGCTTTTTCTGGTCAGCAACTTCCAGAAAATCATCCCCGAGTAGAGCACCCTACAGCAGACATTCTCGCGCTGCGCTAATGATGGCAAGATTTCCACAACAAAATCATTATGCCATTTTTTTCTGCAGAGCATGTCGTTGTGTGTCTGTATGGATAATAATGAGCCATGTGCAGCTTCAGCTAATTTAACACACATCCTTTGCCAAGACCCTATAATTCCAAGTTACGTCCACGCAAAATCATTAATCAAAAGCTATCTGCAATTACCGGCAGACAGCCCGCTCGCTTTCACCTTACTTCAGTTATGGCTCATTTCTGCTGTGTGTCCGCAGGTTAATAAAGAAGAGGCAGGACTTCTTTTCCAGACCTGCGTGATGGTTCATGGCACTAATAAGGCCAGTCATTTTTCCTATTATTAGACTGAAGAGTCCCTCTGCGCTCTACAACTTATCCAACTTTAAGGCGACCTTGACCGTTTTACTTTCGCAGGAGACTACAACCTACATTCGGTTTGATGCATGTGCATGATGTTTTTCTTTTAACCAGCTTCAAATCTTTTTTTTCTCGATCAGCAAAATATTATTTTGGACAAATCCATTTGGCCCAATTTCAAGTGAGGTTTTAAATCCAATTCATGTGATCTGGTCACGTGACCGACAGTATTAATCCAAAGTTTTGGCCATATTTACTCATTTTTATCACTATCTTCAATATATCAGAATAGTAAGTCATTAAAAATGATGTTTCTCACCAAATTAAAGCTTCACAAAATATTTGATGTTGTATGATACTGCACATCCAAACATTGTTTTTTGTCTATTTGTTACACATTATGTCTAAAACAACACTACATTTTACTAAGAGACCTTTTGACTATTAAGGATGTATAGAAACCTTTGCAATATGTAAACACTGGTCCAGAAGCTCTTCCGGTTTCAGTTTTATTTATTTATTTTTACTATTATTATTTATCCTGCATATATAATAAATCTTAAATATATTTGTTAAGCTATAGTTATGTTATATATATATATATATATATATATATATATATAGATCTGAAAAATTGGAATTGAATTTTCATGAAATGCACATCACCAGTTTCATTTCATAGCCGCATTGTTTTTTTTTAGCCACGGTGGGTTTTGATGGCTGGGAAGAAATTTAAGTGACATGACCTTCTTGTAATTGAATTAAATATCTGTAAATATATACGTGTCAAGTATGTTCTGTTTGTATCCGCACGTGTGCATGTGAAAAAGGGATGGAGAAGAAGAGAATGTGTGTGTCAGTGACAGATGGTCACGATTTTTTGGAGAGGGAAAAAGGCCTAATGAAATCTTAATTCTAATGCGGCCGTCACGGAGATATGCGGGAGGGGATTTATGAGCAAGAGACAGAAATGGTCAATATTCAAAATCTCGAGACTCAGTATTTATCCTAATGCTGAAAATCACCGGATTAGCACAGTTTCTCCTCTCAGAAACAGATTGAGGGCTCAGACTGTCTCTGATAGTGTGATTAAATGATTTTCTGAAAACAGAGTCCGCGGGGAACTGTATGTTTTCTTTCACAATTAAACCAAAATTAATTTTCCAGTGAGGGAATGGGCTGGAGGTCAAACCCATCTGACTAAAAGGCCTGATGGGAAACGTCTAGAAGAATGAATTTGAATGAGATGTATTGAATTACTCTTTAATATTTGAAATACAGTTGAATGATTAACAGAATGTTTATCCTGCTTATCCTCCCACTCATACTGGAAGTGGAGAAGTGACCAATCACAGGCGTCCTGTGAACAGTCTGTGAGTGATGCTGTAACTCTTGGACAATGAATATATATTATTTAATTTCAGCTTATGCACATATATCATTTATCATTATTTTAAAGAAGACAAATGCAAAGCAGTTATGGCCTATATAATCTATATAAATATTTTCACCATCAGATTCGTTAGATTTTTGTGTCATTGGTCACACAATGAGACATGAGAATATTTTCATTTCAGAATCGTGTTTAATCGCTTCGACATAAATTTGCATTATCCACTATTCAAATATTTGACCAGCATCAGCCCGTCTGAAAGCAGAAGAGCTTTTCACCTCCACAAAAATCGTGAAGAACACCAGCAGCACTTCTGGTGTCTAGTGAATGTCCAGCATGTGTTCTTCACAGGTCAGATCCTGGGAGAATCACAGAGAACATGATAACTCTATAAGAGGAATCTATCCTGAATCTAAATGTGGGAATTGAAAAAGACACAGGTGGTGCTCGCAAGCAACACCATCTATTTGAATGGATGATGTCATTCTTTCTGTCCGGACCATGGGCTGTGGTTGTAAGGTTCATCAGAGCTACTGACTCCGGTCCTGTAGAGATAAGAGAGCCACTCTTTTCCTTTTACTCATTTTACCTCTCCTTTGGTGTGTAAGTGTGTGTTAGTACGTGTAAACAATCTACAAAGTTACATATTCCAAAAGTCCACAGTAAAGCAAGTTTCTAGCACAAATTACTTCTCCTGGCCTACAGCGAACTCCAGGATTGAAGTCATCCAGTTTAATTCGTAAACTGTCGATGTCGACACGTTACACATATGCAAAATGTCCATCCCCTTGGTTCTTTGGTACACCCTCAAAGATTTGACGTTTCACTGGGGAGTGAACTGAAGGAAACGGAGGCGTCCGGAACAGATTGTTCAGAGTGTGTTTGCGTTGTTGAGTGATTCAAACATGACGAGGAGACGCCGTTTTTTTATATGTGAGGGTATAACAACTCTTTTTAACTTTCCTAAGGCAGAGGATATTAAAAAAACAGTGGTTGAAATGTATGTTCAATATGAACAACCCTGCAACGTGAACAAACAAGTCTCACGTCAGACACGATCGGCCAAGATTGGCAACCCTGTTAAAATATCTTTATTGTTAGGCGTAAACTAATGCAAAAGGTTAGTTCGTCGGTTTGCTCGTCTGGATTGGACTCTACAGTAGCCATCATTTCCATGGATAACTGTCTATTTACATTTACACGTTGTGCTGCAGTAGCTGAAATACAGAATTGGTCATGGGCGTTACATTTCCGACACAATCTCAACACAGTTGACCAATAACAATAGATTAGGCCATATGACCAATCAGAGAACACGGGGCATATGATGAGGCGGGCGTAAAAGAGACAGGAGCTAAAACCAAGTGTTTGAAGGTAAACAATAAGGCACATAATGCGTTATTTGAAGTTTTAATTGCCTTTATGTATTGTTGGAGACCCAAATTATAGAATTACGGACATGTTTATCACTAAAATAAGGGCTCTTTATCGGGATACTTCACCCAAAAATTAAAATTCTGTCATCAAATAAACACGGAGAAAGATATTTGGATCATTTTTACAGATTTGGAACAACTCGAAGGTGAGTAAATGATGACAGAATTTTCATTTTTGGGTGAAGTATCCCTTTAACTTTAACCAAATAAAACACAGGTGTAGAGCTGAACTGCTTTTAGAAACTGATGAAAGTTTGCTATTTAGATACTGAGAGATCATCTGAAGGATACTATAAAATGAGCTAAAGAAGATAAAAAGCATTATTTTACAACATTTTACCGTGATATGGAATTGCTAAAACCACGACGGTTTCCGAACAGGTTTTCCCAAACACTGTCCTTATCTGCTACTGGTTGATCAAACAGATTGTAGTTGATTTATTGTGGTGTTTTGGTAGCATCTCGGGCACATGTTTGTAAGGCTGAAGTGTGTTTTGTTTGTGAGGATGAAGCTGTGGTGTCCTCATGCATGCTGACTCTCTCTCTCTCTCTCTCTCTCTCTCTCTCTCACGCACCCTGACATGCCGAGTCTGCAAAAATACTGCACAACAAATAACACACTCGGGTTCAGTAAGTAAAACTTATTTCTCTCCGTAGAGCATAAACCTTTCCATACAGTCCTTCCATGAGCTTTGAGATTAAGAGTTATGCTTCTGTAGACATCATTTCAGCTGTATTTTTAATACAATCTTTTTTATACATGTATTCCCTGTATGGAACTGCACTCGCCATAATCCTGATGAGAAGATGAAACTTGTGGCTAGATGTGTTCACACACTCCTAAAGTATTGCAAAAATGAAGAAATCAAGTCGGTGTCAACAGTGTATTTAAATACATATGACTGTTTTGCAGTAAAAGATTATGTTTATTTATTTATAATTTATGACTTTTAAGCTATTAGCTTTTTCATGACCATTTTTTTAAATTGGATGTGGATTGCAAGTGGTTGGTTTTTATTTTATAGAGAAAATAAATGGATAAGTAACATCTGGAAATAGCAGACTTAATGGCATCGCCCGCAAAGTCACATTGGAATTGGAATTTGCATTGATTTAAGTAAAGAAAAGTTAAATGTTTGCAAAGTTTATTTGTCTCTGTTAGCAGCATATTAGGATTAATTATTTTTGGAGGAAATACGTTCAATAAATGTGAGACAGGGCTGAGTTAATAGGAATTTTTATTGAGCACTCATCACAAAAGAGACAAACATCTCCATCTGCATCTGTTGTTATTTTCTGCAGTCGATTCTATTGAGTGAAGGAAGTGAGATGATTGAATCCTAATGTATTAGCAGCACGTCTGTAAGTTTAAAGAGAATACCAGAATCACACACACACACATTACACTACTGTTCAATGAGTCTTTTCTTTTTTAATCTTTCTTTATTATTTTCTCCACATATTAGAATAATAAATGAATCATTACAAATAACAATTTATTTCAGAAACATTATTATACACAATTTAAGAGTTTTTCCTTTGAAGTTGTTAGTAAATGGCCGTTTTGTCGACCATTTTCCCCCTAAAGTAATGTAGCTACTGTAAGCCAGAGCCATTGAGAGAGAGAGTTCTGCCAACAGAAGTCCAAAACGCTGGAGTGTCACGTGATTCATGGAGCCTTCAGATAGTTCCAGGAAGTTACGTTTTCTATGCTTTATTTCTTTTAATTATTTATTCATTAAATGGCTTTCGTCTTTAAATAGGTTAGAAGTTTACCTCAGTTGGTCTATTTAGTCGCAGCTCAATACGTAACTAGTAACTTCTGGGAACTATTAAAACTGAAAAAACTGTTCCATTGGCGTCAACGTAGAAGACGCGACTCTCTCTTCAATGACTCAATAAAGATATAATAGACTTTTAAATTGTATAAATAAAGTTGCTTACAAATGCTAGACTAACTCTAATGTAGACTAACACTGTATTATAGTTTAATAATATCTGGTGAATTATTTAGAAAAGCAGCAGTGACTAGCAGATGTTTTTGACTTAGATTTGCAGGATTATTAGCATGAGAGATAATGGCGTGTCCGATCACTCATTCACTGATAGCCTGTGATAGTGTGTTTGACGTGGACAGGGTTCAGTTGTTTAGCGATGAGATGTCTTTCTGTCTGCCAATTGAATCCCTTAAGTCATACATGTCAACGGTGATCATTGTCTGTGTGTAAAGCCTGAGGTCAAGGGACTCCTATGGGAAGATGCTAAACAGACTACATGTTTAATCTGACCCACATCGGATTTATCTCACATCTGTGTTTTTACTATACAGACCCTTCATGTAGCAGGTTGCAAATTAGAAATCCTCTAGACACAGCAACCAATGAGCTATGTTTGAGATGGGACAATCTGTTTGGCAGACCAATGGAAGACGGGTTTTGAATAAAGTAATTATAACTGTATCATAATATTGGATGGCAATTTGTTAAGGTTTGGTGACAACTTTCATCCTTACTCTCAGCCTTTGGCTTTTCGATAAAGCAGAACATGGGATTAAAAGCCTGTAGTAGTTTTAATATTAAACTAATCTGCCAACCCTGACAGGACCCAGTTGGACTTGTAGAGCTTTAGGATAAAAACTGTTTCTATTTATGATAGAGAACTACAGGCTTTTTGCCAGTGATGAGCACAGATAATACAATAATTTTTCTTGTTGAGCAATCGTAGACACAGATTTAATTTAGGTGTATTTTGTGCGGATCTGCCTCACAGTTTATCTGAAAGAGACGGGGGGCGAAGCGTATACTCATAAAAACCTTTCCCATGTGGTTGGGCTTCATTATTTCATATAAAGTAGCTTAACTGTTCACAACAATAACGGTAATGTTATCACAGAGACACAAACGCATCACATGAAATATAAATAAATATAATAAATCAACACCTAATAGATCAAGGCAGCTATTTTTGTGTTTGGTGATTAATGAGCCCGAGTTTCCTGTTTTCTGTACACGCTTTAGAAAATCGTCCACCTTGTTAAAAGCCCAAGGGAAACGGCATGGAGATGCAGGGAAATATTCTACTTTACTGAAGTGTGTGTCATTCTGTTCTGCTCTTAGATGACCCGTTATGAAATCAGTGAGCGGGAACGTGCCTTGTTATTATTCTTTTAAGCATAGTAGCGCTCACTTTCATTTTTTCATTTAATCGTCTTAGAAAGGGTCATTTCATGAAATGTGAAGCTTTGTTTAAATAAAATGAAAATAAAAGTGTCTGTAGACAAAAGGACTATCATTTGGACTTAATGTAGATTAGGATCATAATAAGATCCTAATCTACAGTTTCTGATGATTATATAACGTGTTTTTCTAAAGTGCTATAAGAATGATTACTGTATTTTTTTGCAAACACAACTCTTGTAAACTTTAAAGCGGTCAAATGACAGGGCTAATATGAATATTTGGGTTTGTTTTAGATGTAATGTGATGTGTAAACACGATTTAAGGTTCGAAACGTTGTATTTTCCACATACTGTGCATGTTTTTATCTCCTCTTGCCCCGCCTCTCTGAAATGCACTGATTTTTTACAAAGCTCATGGCTTTGAAAAGCGAGTTGTGCTATGATTGGCCAGTTAACCAGTGCGTAGTGATTGGTCGAATACTGCAAGCATGTGACAGCAATGTTACGCCTCTTACCGTATTTGGAACATCAGGTTCTAAAGCAGTTGTACTGACAGGTGTGCCCACCTTATTTGTGTATACATTTGGGCAGTCTTAGTCAAATCATACCACCAACTGACGAAGATTTGTGTGGGTGTGGTTACACGAGGTGTTTCAGCAGGTCTGGGTGAGCATTCTCTTTTAGATTGAATGCATCTTTTGTTCCGACACTTTAATTTGTTCAATTTTACATGTCTAATACATGCATGGGCAACTTATAACACACCAAAGACACAGAAAGACACGTATTCGTGCCATATGACCCCTTTAAACACAGCTTTTTATTCCCAACCGTATATTTTCATTTACTGATACAGTATTGCTGTTAATACAATTCCTCCCTTTTGCCAATATTCAAAATTATATTACGCACAGTGTCATACACACAAATACATAACACAATAATGCAAAAAATTCAACATTAAGGACCGGTTTCACAAACAAGGCCAGGAATACGCCTTAGTTAAATTAGGACATATAAGTTGCTTTTAATGAAATGCCTTATATAAAAACATTACTGGTGTGTATCTCAAGACAAAACAATGGCACTATCATGTCATGTCTTTCTTGGTCTGGTGGCAGAATCACGCCAAGATCATGTTTTATGTGGAGAGAGGCATTTTTGTCCCAATGGCGATCCTTATGCTCTCTCTGGTCTCGTCTCCTTTCCCGCCCTTGTGTCTCTTTATTATTGATTGTTAATTAGTTTATGCCTCGCACCTGCCCCATTTTGATTTGCTCCTCTTTAAATAACCTTCGTGTCTATTGTCCAGTGCTCGTTCATTATATTCAATATGCTTATGTATTCATGGTACTTACCTTTGTGCTTCATGCTCGTGTTCATTGTAGATTATTCTTTCAAGTCAAGTCTAGTAAGTGTTTAGTTTATGTGTTGTTTAGTCTAGATCAGTGGTTCTCAACTCTGGCCCGCGAGATCCATTTTCCTGCCGAGTTTAGCACCAACTCTGATAAAACACCTGAAGAGGCTAATCAGTGACTTCGTGTTCAACCTAATGTTGGGCTGCGCAGATTGTTTGGCATATCGCATTAAAGTACCACGAGAGCGATTCAAATGCGTACCGGGCAATCTGCACTTGAATCTCTTTTGCGGTACTTAAATGTCATATGATGACAGATTTGCGCAGCGCCGCATTAAGTTGAACGCATCTATTGTAAAGACGCTGATTAGCTTGTTCAGGTGTTTTATATCAGAGTTGGGGATGAACTCTGCAGGAAAATGGATCTCGCGGGCCAGAGTTGAGAACCACTGGTCTAGTGTTAAGTGAGTCTACGTCCTGTTTGGGTTATTGCTTTTTCCTTGTGTTATTGTCAATACCCCACCGTGGGGTTTTATTTTGTTTTCGTGTTAAAATAAATCCTTTTTGTTAACTCCTGTATTCGCTGCCTGCATCTGGGTTTTTCCTCTGTGATTCACGACAGGCACTGACATGTTTTAAGATATGTTTGGGCAAGTTATTTTCAGTTAAGACACCTCAAACTTTTATTTTAGTCTGGGACTAGTCTTAAGCCTTCTCTGTAAAACCGAAAATAAATTTAACAAAAACAACATTGTGTACATACTATAATTGAAAAAACACGTGGTTTTTCATTGCAAGTGTAAAAGTGACCAAAAAATTAAAATTCTGTCATGATTCGCTCATTGTCATGTCATTTCAAACCTGTATGATTTATGAAATCACAAAAGAAGACCGAATGACGGCACCCATTGACTTGCATTGGTTTTGTGTCTGTACAATAGATGTCAATGGGTACGGCCATTGTGATTTTCAGAAGAAAGAAAGTCATTGAGTAAATCATGACAGAATATTCAATTTTGGTGAAATTTAAATCACTTTTTTTTCATTATTTTCAAAAAATGAACAATATTTTACTGTAAACCAGCTTGTGTCTTTAAACATTTCATTAGACTTTCATGGTAAATGTATAGTAATTCATAAACTTTCCTTTCAAAAACAATATATCTGATATGAGTAAAGTTTTTCTCTTAATGTGAAGGTTATTTACAGTAAACATATTAAAAGGTATTCACTGTAGCTGTTTTACAATATTATTTTTAACACTCTTTACAGTACAGCCATGATAGTATTCATCAAGTCCATATAGAGTAAATACATTAAATGCATAGATATCAAATACAACCCCCAATACACAGCTGACACAGGTCATGTCCTCATTACAGTGAAATCAATTCCATACATCAGTGTCATTTAATGGCCAGAATTTCTTTATACGATGTGAACGGTGGCCTGTTTCATGCCTCTCTGCTCGTTATCAGGCTGTAATGCCAGCTGGCTACATTAAACATCGTCTCACGTGGCTACATCACGAGTGACCCAATGTAAGTAAATGTATCTAATGATCAGGGAAGTAAACTGGACTGCCCACACTGCCAGCAGGAGAGATTACAGCCCGGCATACAAACACAAACTAACATCGACCTGCTTTTCCTCCAAATATGAATGTTGGTCGTCTTAAAGGACTCGTGTCATAGAAAATACAACTTTCTTTAACATTGGGGAAACGATTGTCTGTAGACAAAAGCTGCATTTTGGAATACTATTATAGCATTCTATTTAGAAAGTGACAAAGTTTTTTATTTATAGGGATTGTGCACTGCAAGACTTTGCAAGCGATGCTTCTTTCCACGGAGCAAGAAAGTCATGTGGTTTGTAACAACATGAGCGTGACTAAATGATGACTTAGTGTTTTGAAATGATCTTTGTGTGATTTCAGGAGAGTTTTGTCTTTCATCCGTGCCATGCATGTTGAGTTGGGCGGTCGACTGACTCACTCTCTCTCTCATTCATTGTGTCTGATTCACTCCATCAATGATGCCGCACATCTCGTCTGTAAAGCAGACACGAGTCGACACGTGAAGCTGCAGACGGTGAGTGCAAACACTCTGACATACTGTATGTTCTCTCTACTGTTGCCAAGGATATTTTTAGCTCGCGAGCTGAAGCCCAACCTGTCGGCTGCTTTAACAAACAACACGCTGATCTCTAGAGCACAGCCTGTGGTCATCTGTGTTAATTACATTGTTAATGTCAAATCACTGTATCGCTTTAATACACTCTCTCTGACTCTATTGCTCAGTTCCAAAACCTAGGGAGTTGTTTTGACGTCTACATGGAAAGCTTGCAGCATGTAAAGCGTCATATGGGAGGGATTTGAAGATGTTCTGTTTATGCAGCAACTCAATGTTTTGCACACTTGAGTGTTTATTCAAATCCAATGTTGCTGTGATGATCGCCGACTGCTTTGCGGCGCTTATTGCTTTTATTAAAGGATTCTTCCTAATGTGTAGCAAGGCCAAGCAACACAGACGCAATGGCAGTGGCTTTATGTAATGCGGTAACAAATCGGGGTATTTTATAACGGCTTAGAAGGCGGCTCAACCAATCAGAATCAAGGAAAAGATCTGACCGTTTTATGAATAGAATAGTCTCTTAATTATTTTCTGCAAATCTTCTGTAGTATTTCAGTACGTAGTTTACATTAACTATACTGCGTTGAAAAAACGTGTTAAAGACTGGAGCGTACTTTAATGTTAACTAGAAAACTTTACTAGTAAATAGTATTTTTACTATTACTACAATATAATTTTTGCTAAATATTTAAAGGGGTGATATGACACGGCTAAAACTAATATTTTGATGTAATGCAATGTGTATACACGATTTAAGGTTAAAACACTGTGTATTTTTAACATACTTTCCATGTTTGTATCTTTGTATATTTGTCCTGCCTCTCTGAAACGCGCTGATTTTTTATAAAGCTCATCACTCTGAAAAACGAGGTGTGCTATGATTGGCCAGATATCCAATGCGTTGTGATTGGTCGAATACTGCAAGCGTGTGACAGCAATGTTAGGCCTCTTACCATATTTGGATCATCAGGTTCCTCTTCAATTGTACTGACTGTACTGAGGTACACCACCTTAGTTGCATTTACATTTGGGCGGTCTTAGCCAAATCCTACCACCAACTGACGTAGATTTGTGGGGGTGGGGTCTCAACGAGTTTACATTTTAAAACAGCATTTGATGATGCCTGATCTATTGCTGTGATATAAGGAAAAACAAACACAGCACACATGAATAATATGCTACATGTATCTGATGAAATCTTTTAGAAGTAAGTTTGTACCTTTTAATATTGAATGAAATATTTTGAAACTATCTTGCTTTTTTTTTATTCCATAGAGTTTGACACAATGCATTCTGGGATTGATTCTAAGGTCTGTTAAGCCCGCTAGTCTCCCATCTCAACCAGCGTGACACATACTTAAAACCCCTTTAAAACCAACAAAACAGAAAGCAGCTTATCCAGCTTGACCAGGTTTTCTACAGGACATGAAGTTCTAAGGAACCGAAAGATGTCACCCTAGAAACCAACAAGGTGATTTTCTAAAATGTTGTCTAGCTAGGCAGCTTGCTTTGTGGAAAAGTGTTTATCTATGTCTTTCTCTACTTTTCTTTACCCCAAATATTCCCAAACGTGGCTTTCACAGGCTGATTCGGTACACTTTGCCACATTAACACCGAGAACGTTTCTCAAGAGCCCACAAGCTTTTTGTTAGTCCGATTCGGTTTCGCTTGAGATACGGCGAGTGCTTCACTCACACGAGGTGACCTTAGTTTTGATGTATGTCCCGCTCTCGTTCGCGACTGCTGACTCAGAGGCTAAAGGGAGTGAAAACTCTCGGCGTGCATCTATCATTAGATTTAGAGGCTCCGCAGGTCTTCAGAGTTCCCAGTCTATTGGATTTATGACTCTCAAATACATTCATGCCCCTTTATTAATACTCGCGCTCCCCGCAGGCGTCTATGTGGGAGTCAGCAAGAGATGTGTTTCTCTGAAGGTGGAGACCACACACGAAAGCACACAGACAACATCAGCATCATTTTTGCTGTGTTGCTGAATGCGAATGTTCAATGTTGTTGTTTACATAAGCGGAGATTTACATCATGCAAAACTCATTAGACATTAGCGCTAGAATTGAGTTCTAATTGAGTCCATTATATTTGTTTGAATTGTGTTACTGTCTTTATTTCTAAAGGGGAATCAGGTAGAAACAGGGCTCGGTCCATTCTTGATCATTGAGAGCCAGAAATCTCTATCAGGAGAGAGTGAGAATTCAGGACACGGTTAGCTTTGGAAATACATTTGAGACTTCTTCAAATCAGCATTTCTATTTATGTCCTGGTCATGACATTCCAATTTCCGATGAACACCAACAAAAGCAAATCTCAGGAGTTACATAACGTGACTAAACAACAGTATGAGAGACGGAGACGGAGACAGAGCCAAGATGTGGTCAAAAACCAGGCGTATTCCATAAAAATAATTTTGGATTTCTTCGCAGCAATTGAGGTATACAGACATTGCATTGTTTTGTTATTGCCTCCATATTGTTATTTCCTGCAAATGCAAAGTAGAAACATTTTCATAGAATGATAAAATTATAATTTTTCCTAAACAGACTCAAAATTATTTTGAAATTGTCTTTTCCAGAGCTGTATACATCACAGATGTCTTCTGTATGTCATTCTATAACGCAGGCTTGTGTCTTTGTTTTAGTGATATCACATTTAGAGAATACATTGAATTTGTACTTATGAAAACTAACGAGAAACGATCACTTGATCTTTAGTTCTGTTCAGAGTGTCTTTTGATGAAACAGATCGTCTGCCTTCAAACCCATTTACAGGGACTTTATATATTTTGTCACACGTTGTCAAACACCTTGTGTGCTTATGTGAATTTTGTCGACATATTTTAAGAAAAGCTTCACATTTTGCTCAGGACTAAGAAGCGTAGCTTTAATTTATCTCCTGTCCCAGACTGCACTGGGTCTTTGTGATAGTTGACGTTTGCTGCCCGCTTTCATTTGCGAGATGCTGAACATCCACAGAAGTGTCCTGTCATTTAGTAACCTCTGACATCATCGGAGAAATCCGTCTCGCCGTAAGGCACCGTTCACATTTGCACTGTGTCACATGTCACAACTGTTTTGAATGATGGTGAGTGATTGATGTCTGGTAATAATGCCTCGTGTCATGTGGGTGTGAAGGATTTTAGCACATGGGACTGTTTCCGACAGTACACAAGGCACAGTTGGTGGTTCAGTCATTTGATGGTTTCATGAATGCGTGTTTATCAATTGATATCATTCCAAATTGATAAAATAAGACTTAAGCTAAAATTTGCTCTCCGTTTAATCTCATTGATGTCTAGGAGAAATAATTGAGATATTGCTGAGATCTCATCTGTTTTTGGTAATTTCAAGTGGTTTCAATTATATTTGATCTCATCTCTTAAAATAAATGGTGTTTAATGTAAGAAAGATAACATGGGCTCGGTTTTAAAGCAGAACATTTTAGGATAAATTAAACAAGACTGTTTGAAGAAAAATAATGATCCAGGCATTTTCAGGGGGTTGAATGTTTCATTCTTGACCCACATTTTGTGTTTTTGTCACATTACGGAAATCATATTGTTTGTGAAAGTTTCACGCTTACATGCGCTACGGTTACTCTGCTGGGGCACCTTTGTGAATGTTAGAAGGGCTGATTTTAGTATCAAGGTGAATTTTGTTCAAGCCGACATCACAACAATAGATTGGCAATTCCATGAAAATGTCAACCTTACCACGAAAATGTGGTAGTTTTAACAAGCAGTTTTGATGATGTTAACAGCACAGATTTTAACATTTGGTGGTTCAAATACCCATGTGAGATCTGTCTTCAGATTTGTAAAGCTTTTTTTTTTTTTAGTGCATGATTTTTCATAGTCAGGTAAGAGCCATTTTCAGGGTTGTCACATCCATGATGCTATTTCTTATTTATTTTTCTTTTGCTCTTATTCTTTTTATATATAATTTACATTTTTAATCAATTTTATTGCTGTTTTATTGTTTATTAAAATCTAAAGTATTTGTGATCTTAAATTGCATTTTAAAGATACTATATTGTGTTCTATAAAGAGGCCTCCCTTCTCCATTCATTGGGTATTATTGCTTCAGGATTGTGCATCTTATTTTATAGACATCCTACAAAGTTCATCGTCTCCCCAAAACCGAATCCTTATTTTGTTGCATGTTTATTTCCCTTTTTTTCAAAATATGTATTTTTGTTCATAGACTGACATTTTTTTATGTTTAGACTCTCTCAACAAGGGTACAGTGAAGTATAAACAGATGGTTCAAAATAATCATAACAAATTCATTTTCTCAGCATTTTTATGTCAACTCCATAACGCAAAATGTGACGTTCATAACGTTGGAATTGCCCAGATGTATTATCAAAGTCTGCCGGTCTCTCGTGCACTTGTTCTCAGAGATCCTGAAACCATGAGCCACATCAAACCCCAAACCTCCAAACGTTCTGCCACCGCACAGGATTTTAGTCTGTAATCAGAGCTAAAAGCTTTACACAAAAAGAGCGAGAAAACGCAAATTTAACATGCGATAATAGGCACTTTGTCAAGCGAGCTGACACATCCTTGACATGTTTCATCTTTGTTGAGCATCTGAATAAACATTGTGTGCTGACTGTCGCGCTTGATTATTGTGTTCATATTCCACCAAAGTGTTTATATTCAGGCCAGGTTTTCTCAGGGCAGGATCTTAAGAGTGAAGGAAAGTAATGTGCCGTGTTGTTTTTTCTGTTTTTATTGGAATACTGAAAGCAAACATGAATATATGTACGGATTCATTTGGTCAATGACCACAAGACAACATCCGTTTCTTTTCTTTCTGAATCTACAAAAATGAACAGATTTATTTCCTCCACCAAAGACACGCAATCAAACACAAATGAATTATTTACAGCGAACTAAATTAAACAGATGTTATGAATTGACCAAAGTAATAAAAATAAGGACTGGCTGATTTTTTTTTTCTTAACAATTTCTCACCTTTTGACATTGGCTTTTTTAACAAACACAAAAGTGTGTGTCAGTAAACACTGAAGAACGAATGGTGTTAGAGAATGTGATCATTCATATTTAAGAAAATACTGATGGATAATCTCAGAAATATGACTGGTCATATAGTTTTCGTTGAACACATTTATTATTCAATTACCAGATCTGATTCAGCGAAATATTTGTGCGATGGATTTTTATTGATTTTGTTTATTGATTGAAGGTAAAGTTTCTAAAATTAAAATCTCTTATCATTTATTCCCTCCTAGTCTTGTGTTATTACAAACCTGTAATACTCTCCTTTCCAAAACACAAAAGAAGTGATTTTGAAGAACCTTGGTAACCAAGCAATATTGACCCCATCGACCTCAAATATATGAACAAAAACTATGTTTCTGGATGAACTATCCATTTAATATGTGGCCAGCATTTGGGGGGAACTCCATTGAGAAGAAATATTGAAGAGTCTTGTAGGTAGGTACGCTTAAGTAATGTTTATGATTAGCAACCACTTAGATTACGTTAGCAACCACTTGGAACTCCTAGGCCAAGGCAAACTCGCTTAGTATTGCTGTAAGCAGGTCTTACATGGCGAGCGCCTGTGAAAATCAAGTTACTATTAGGATTTGTTTTCTATTCACTCAACATAACACATAATGTCCCCTCGCACTGCCTCAATTTCCCTGTGGATTTTTGACATTCATTCTTAGAAATAAATTCTCTCTGTGCTCAAGGATTTTCATATGGCAAATGAGTTTACGGCCTCCTCCGGGCATTTTTTAATCCTGGATTTTGAATATTAAATCAAACTTTGGAATTAGACATGTAATCCATGACAGGGGCTTCAACAGGACTCGAGAGGTTGCAAAGGTGACGCACTACATAATAAAGTGGACACTGATAGTATAATAAATAAACAGCTCACTAATTAAACCACAACGGATGTTCATTATTAACAAAGCCTCGGTATTAACAAGCTTATGACTTCATTACAAGAGTAAAGCGAGACATAATTCCTCTACTCTTCTTCTTCAACATATATTCATTCGTCATTCAGTTACTGTAGATATGACAGCTTCACGTTCACAGTCATTCACAGTCATGAGTCTTTGATTCAAATTTTCTGTGTATACACATGGTCTGAATAACATTTTTATAGATGTTGTGATCATGCATTTTAAAGTCATAGTTTACACAAAGTAAAAGTAGTGTCTTCATTTGTCCGTACAGGGAAGGTCAATGGGCTCCAATGTTTTTCGGCCATTAACATTCTTTAAAATATCTTCTTTGTGTTCCTGAGAAAAAAGAAAGTCATACTGGTTTCCCACGATTTCCCTTTTCTTTGGTTTCTTTATTACCACATATAATTTTTTTTCTCTTTTCGTATCACTTCTTGTCGTTATTTCTTTTTTTCAAGATTTGTTTTTTGGCGTTTTGCCTTTTATTGTACAGCTTATTGAAGGAAAGGTCAGGAAGCAAACTGGGAGAGAGGAGGGGTTGGGATCGGGAAAGGACCATGAGACGGGCAACGAACTCGTGTCGACCGATGCGCAATGCCACATGTTGGAGCACTGCCCACTAGGCTATCAGCTCCGACTCTTTTTGTCCTGATTTCTATACTCTGTAATGGCATAGCTGCTTTGCAACAATGGTAAATTGTGATAAGCACAATTGAAATGAATTAAACAAAAAAAATTCAGAGCACCTTCTCATCGGATCATCGGAAGCAGAATCTCATCTGGCAGTTTTTCAGATCACTCAACGTTCTTGACGTGATGTTTTCTTAATCTACAAGACCCACTTCTGTGGAGTCCCTGTGATGGGAGCTGAACGCCCGGGGCACAGATCTTACATCTCGCTGTGTGAGCATGTTAATCAGCCATTCTGAGTCTGTTGCGCTGGCCACCCACTGCTGTGTTACTTCCACAACCCTGTGGTCTTTGGACGCTGAAATCGCTGCTTTTCATTTGTGGAAACACTCGAATATTGTTGCAAACCAGGCCACGCTCTGCTATCGGGTCTGATAGTAAATCGGTTTTCAAATTGGTTCGA